>VXBU01007766.1:1494-25793 GCA_013400315.1 Bombycilla garrulus
ATAACATAACATAACATAACATAACATAACATAACATAACATAATATGATGCAATTTGTAATTTTAGAATTTTTAGAAAGAATTTGTTTTAAGTTTTGTTGTGGTTTTTGGATTTTTTTTTTATTTTTTTTTTTCCGTTCTTTACAACTTCCCTCCATCCCGAATCTCGCTCCGGCTTCCTTCCTTCCCCCCTCCCTGCATCCCTCCCTCCATCCCTCCCCAGGGGGAGGAGCTGTCCCGCCTTCCGATGACATGGTACCCAGGGCAGCCTCCCCGCGGGCTCGGTCCCGGTGCGGCCGGCCCGAGCAGCGGCGATGCCGCGGGGCCGCCCCGGCCTGAGCAGCGTCCCCGCAGCCCAAACCCGCCTTTGCGGGGCCGAAACATGGACAACGCCTTCGTGGAAGAAGTGGCCGCTTCACTGGTGAGAGAGTTTCTCAGTAGAAAGGTAAACTTGTGTGGATTTTCTCCCGGCTGAGCCCCGGCGGGGATGGCGCTGGGGAGAACGGGAAGGGCTGGGAGGACTGGGGGATGCTGTGGGATTTATCCGGCCGGGAATCGGCTGGATGTGAGGGGTAGGGAGCTCTGGGGTGAGCGGCTGGACTACATGTCCCACAGTGCCCTTTAATTCCCGGCGATGGAGCTGCTTCCTCCTGCTCGGGGGAAGCCCATCCTTACCCACACGCGCCTGCGAGACTGGAAATTAAATCAGGGAACGCACTTTCAGTTTGGTTTTTCTTGTTGTTTGCAGGTTTGGGGGATTTTTTAAATTTTTAAATTTTTTTTTTTCTTATTTTCTTCATGAATTGTCTGTTTTGCTGTTGTCCTTCTGTTTGCAAGAGNTTATCCTATATTATATTGCATTATACTGATTATATTCCACTATATTATATACTATATTCTATAAATAAATAAATAATAAATAAAGGTAAGAAAGGCGTGAGAGTGGCACTTTTTTTTTTGCTGCCATCCACAAGTTTCATGTGACACCCAATGAAACAGAGGGTAAAAGCTTTGGGGTCTGACACTTTTCCTTCTCAGGGTTTGAAGAAAACCATCACCACTATGGACCGGGAGCTTCCCCGCTCTGCACTCAGCATCAATAACAGGAATGAGCTCCGGAATGTCCTGCACCTGCACTCCCTGTACAAGCAGAACAAGGTGAGGGAATACATGGCACAATGTGGAAGTATTCTTGCACGTCCATTTCCATTTGCAGCCTTATTTACAGCACAGCAGGTGAAAATTACACATCTAGTGTTTATTATCCTTGGAAATGCAATATAAACAGTTCACTCATAACTTGAGGTGCCACTATGCTTTTGGTATCTTCATATAAGTCTATAAATGCCGCCTCAAAAAACCCTCTTCCAGTGTAGAAAAGGTGCATTCTAGCACAGTTTCCACACTCTGGAATATTTAGCTAAAAGGGGGGTCAGAAATCACTGTGACAGGTTGCTTTTTTGTGTCGTGCTTCCTTCACTAAACACAGCAGCACCTTTGAGCTCTTGACATTGTCTGGCTGCCATTTTCCAGTTCCCTGGATTGTTTGTTCAGTCACTCCTGGGATACACCCACAGGTAACTCTAGGAAATAGTTAAAATGTTCAGTTGCAGTAGTTTAAAAATAACGCCCTGCAGCCAGACTAACACAGCGTTTCAACAGTCACCATGAACTTCATTTCTCTTTTTGGCCAGGCAAAGGAGAGCCCACTGAAAACACTGCTGGAAATTATCACTAGTTACTTCCTGGAGCACCGTGGGACTTCCAGGAGCACTGGTTCCAGCTCTGCATTGTCAACTCCTCAGAGTAAGAGCTCAGCATCCCACCCACCCGACCTCCTGGAGGAGGATCATGGGAATGCCAGTGCTCTGGATGAAAGCAAAACTCAGGCCTCCAGGTACAGTCTGATTTATTTCTCTTTGCCATGTGTATTCACTTATTTTTTTCTTAATGAAATACACATTTCTTGATGAAATAATGAATACTTTATTTTTTATTTTTAATTTATCATTTTTATCTTGAGCTTGACTTTGTTTTATTAGTTATCCTCGTCACACAAAGCTTAACTTTCCAGAGTATTAAAATCTTCTGTGCAAGCCACCCTTCAGAAATGATCTTTTAGACATAAAAGCCAATTATGAAGACTAGTAACCTGAATTGAATCTTTCAGGCACTGAAGCACATGGAAATAGGAGATTTCATGCCTTTTACATTGGAAATACTCAAACTGAAGCAGGTTTGGAGGTGAAACAAACCACCTGTGCTCAAACTGCTTGTATATTTGTGCCTTACATAGGCAAAAGCAAGTTTTACTGTCTTAAATTCAGTGTTGTTACAAATAGTGTAGGTTCAGACCTTGCAGAATACCTGGAAATAGCGTGTAACCAATTTTTTAGTCTATTGGTGCCTCAAAGAGGATTAACAGCCCTGTACTTCCATAGAAAGCTTTCAAAATGGGCACAGATGTGTAATTCAGCTTCCCAGCCTACACCCTCAGGGAATTAATCAGGTTTTGTTCTTCATCCTAAATGCAACATGCTCAAAGCAGCCAAGTCTGAGCATCAGTGCATGAACAAAAACCCATGAAGTAATTTCTGATAGGGGAAGAAAGCCAAGCTGTTTTAAGTTGAGCTCAGAAGCAACCCTTGAAAAGGAGGCAGCGCAAAGGCTTTTTTCCTCTATTCTTTTTTCTTCCTCTTGTTTTTGTTTTTGTTTTTGTTTTTTCTTTTTAATCCCTTTTTCTTTCCCTTTCATGGATCTCTCCCACAGAGGAGTCCCCGATGCTGCTCTGGGAGGGCACAGTGGTGTTAACTTTGGAAGGAACCTTAAAGATCATCTCCTTCCATCCCCTTCCTCTATCCCAGGCTGCTCCAAGCTCTGTCCAACCTGGCCTTGGGCACTTCCAGGGATGGGGCAGCCTGTGTCAGCCAGGGCCTCCCCATCCTCACAGGGAAGAATTTCTGCCCAATATCCCATCTAAGCATGGTAGGCCAGGCAAGGCCAGGGATTGATTGCCAGGGTCAGCCAGCCGGTGNATCTAAGCATGGTAGGCCAGGGAAGGCCAGGGATTGCCAGGGTCAGCCAGCCGGTGCCTGAAGTCAGTTTCAATTTCAACAGCCTGTGTAACTTTTAACGATGCTTTCAGGGGTGGAGAGTTCGATCAGGCAGGACTCTGCACTGGTTCCTTATTGAGAAGTCTCCTTTCCTTTGGGCCTTGCTCTTGGAGGTTACTGTGGGTGTGTGTAAGTGTTAAACAGTCTCCCAGGCAGCAGCCCTTGGCAGTGAGGGGTTTTGTGGAGCTGGCTCAGGAGCAGCATTCTTTACTTTTCCTGATGGTTCCAGAGGCAGATCAGGCTCCATTCAGTTTAGATTCACAGCATGTCCTCACCACACAAGACACTCCTGGAAAAATGGGTTAAATAAAAGGAACATTTTTGTGGTACAACATGCTTCAACTCATGGAGTTGCTTTACAATAAATTAGGATGGAGGAAAACATTCTGGAGTGAAAAGCAAGTTCAGGGACTTGTGTCCTTGTATTAAGGAAGGTGAGTATTTTAGAGTTACACAGAACATAAATTTATAAATGGACACGGAACTGGGAACTAGTCAGTAAAATCATTTCCATTCAAAAGTGCTTTTGTTTTCGGACTAGAAGAAGTGTTCTAAAGAGTGAGAGTGGTCATTAAACTCAGAGTTACATGAGAACAGAGGATGTGAGCAAAAGTGTTAACAAATTTTCAAACAGATGGAGAAGGAATGGGAACTGCTGTTGTAGCTTAGGACCTGTCTGATAAAACATATAAATTGTACTTTCTACTGTGATATACAGTCATACAGTCACAGAATCATCCAATCATATAATGGATTGGAGGGAAGCTAAAAGATCATCTCATTCTAGCCCCATGCCACTTTTCACTGTCCCAGGCTGCTCCAAGCCCCGTCCAGCCTGGCCTTGGACACTTCCAGGGATCCAGGGGCAGCCACAGCTTCTCTGGGCACCTGTGCCAGGGCCTGTCCACCCTCACAGGGAAGAATTTCTTCCCAGTATCAAATGTAAATTTCCTCTCTTTCAGTGTGAAGCCTTTTTACATCACAATAAGTAAGCATGGTATTGCGTTACCCATATTATAGCCAGTTGTGACACATAGTAATGATACTGAAATAATATCTTCAAGTCCTACATCCAGATGTTTAGGTGAAAAGTGACTGCATTTGATTACCATTTCGAGATAAAATGTAACTTAATTTGACAGCAGTGCTTTAATTAGCTGGTTTTATTAATTTACTTGTGCATGACTTTGCTGTTTCAAGCTTTTGCTTTTTCTTCCCTCTAGGTACGATGCTGAGAATCCACTGGATAAAATCCCTGCACCCAGAAAACATCAGCACAGGAGTGAAAAATGCCACGCAGGGACAGCCCACAGCAGTAACTTACTCTGTGCTTGTGACAAGAAGTTAAAAGACAGTCGAGAAGATTTAAAAGCAGCTCTGATTTCTGAGGAGCTGAAATCCACAGGGAAGGAGAAGTCGAGGCCCAGGGCTGGTCTCATTGCCAGAGGAATGATGGCTGGACCTGTAGCAAGTCCACCAGAGGTGATTTCCAGCACTTCACAAAATATTTGGCTTGCCTGTGGATTTTGTATCCAGCTTGCTTGGATAAAAATCACTTGCAAATAATGTTCAAATGGCTTCTGCATGTTAATCCATTAAATCTGCAGGCTGGGAAGACGTGGTGAGTTAGGGAAATTGTTCTGCTTCATTCAGAATTTCAGATATAACCACTGCAGGCAGCTACCCCCTGCATGTGTGTGTTCTCAGGTCACTGAACTCCTTTAAAAATCTTTCCCGTTCTTGAAACCTCTCAACAGATCTGGTTTTCCATTTTCCTGTGAAAATTGCTTTGTTAGCTTCACAGTATCTATTTTACTCTGTGTTTTTTCCAAGACCCCACATTTAATCAGTAGCAGTTTGTAACCGAAAATTGCTTTTCAGTTCAAAATATGTTTCTGAATTGATCAAATCAGACCATATTCCATCAAGAAGTACTTTCAAGGCACAGTTAAAAATTTCTTGTCTTTTTTTTTTCCTTTATGTTGCTTTTATATAATGATGGGGACCCTTCCAATGTGAAATTAAGCTTGTGATAATGAGAAATTAAAATATTTAACGATGACATTTAGGTGGTACTGAAGTGCATATGGAAATGCAATGAATTAGCTGGATATTTATAAATATCTCTGATTTAGAAGTAGAGACTAGATACCTGTAGTGGTAGATACCAGTAAAATATCTTGTATGTCTTGATTTCCTGAGCTGGATACAATCCCAAAATTAAGCTCTTAGGAGGTAATTTGTTGTTGTTGTTGGTAAAACCATGGAAAACATGTTTTCATGGTAGGTCGCGTCTTTAATACTGGTCAAATTTCAAGTGAAAGTGTTTTGTCTTATTTTATTACTGATTTTTTTAAAAATCTGATCTACTCTCTAAGCTGATTCCTAAAAATAAACATATAGGCTAGCTCAGAAATCAGTGCTAGAGCTTTCCTTTGCTTTCTTTGTGTTTACTTAAAGATGCTAAAATTTTAATTTTTTAAATTTGGCTTTTAAATTATGGCTGTTGTGGCACTCATTTCCAGGATCCCCAAAGAAGGAGGCTTTCCAAAAGATGCACAAGCATCGGCAGCACAGCCCAGCCCAGGGCTCAGGAGCACGAAGAGCACGACCTGAGTGTCCCAAGCTCTGATTTCCAGGAAAGCAAAGCGTCTCCCACAAAATCCAGCGTGGAATTTGCATCCAAGACTGTGCTAAGCTCACACACCACTTCTTCCTCAGAAAAACCAAGGAACAGCCCCAAAGATCCAGATGACTTTTTTTCCAAGCTGCTGTCTGAGAAGGACAGGGCCAAGACAGAAGAAAGAAAATCTCTTCCAAGCTCTGGTGCAGGCAGCAGTGAAAAAAGCCTTAAAGTGAGTGCCCCTCACAGACATTCAGGGGCTGGGAGAGAAAAGAAGGAAAGATCCCTCAAGAAAAGTGAGAGTCGGTTGTCAAGCCACAGGTGAGAGTATTTCTGGGAATATTATCCTAAAACAGAGTTTTTATTATTATTCTGTAAAATTACACGTTATAAAAGTTTTAGAAGTGTCTCCTTCTGAGAGTTCCAAATATATATTTTTGGCTTTTTTCTCTCTCTCTTATGTTCTTAATTAATGTGTTTTCTTAAATTTTTTTTTCTGGGTAAAATTTAAGAGTGGGAAGCGTGGCAATTTTTTATTTATACACTAAAACTGTGGCCAGATTTCTTTAAATTATTATTGCCGTTTTGTTTTCTAGTTAAATTTTTTATTGAGGTACTGTATGTGGAGACTCTTTTGAGAAGGAAGCAATTGTATATTAGGCCTCACCAAATTTTTAAGTTAGAGACTGTGGGAATTATCAAACTGGGGATCTGCTGGAGCTGCAGATGGGCCAGGAGTGGCACTTCTTCCTATCTGGAAGCAAAAATTAACAGAGAAGAGCTGCCAGCATTCCACAGTGCATTGGCTCATTTAATTTGTAAAAGATTAATGTGTACTAGGCCAAAGTACCACAGTCTGAAGTCTTAATACTCTGGTTTCATACATCTGGACTGAGCCTATAAGGTAGTGCTGCCCCATCACTTCATCCTTTCCACTCTCAGGATGATTTTTTACCTCACACTCAGCATTAATTGAGGTAGAGAAGAGAGCTTCAGTGGCCTTTGGCAGCTCCCCAGCAAACCTGAGAATATTGAGTGTATTCCTGATATTGGATAATCAATGAGAATACAGTTCATTATGGATGAGCCTCAGAGGCATGGTGGACTGGGTGGAATTCATTGAGAGGACTGTTGCAAAAAAAACCCCAATAAAAAGTCTGATCCAAACCTTACTTTTTAGCAGCTGGGTCCTGCACGGGGGTCACAGCAATCCCAGCCAGGCTTGGGAATAGTGGCTGGAAAACCTCCCAGGGGGAAAGGGCCTGGGGATGCTGGTGACAGTGGCTGAACATGAGCCAGAGTGTGGCCAGGTGGGCAAGAAGGCCAGTGGCACCTGGATTGGATCAGCAGAGCCAGGGCAGAGACTGTCCCCTGTCCCCAGCACTGCTGAGGCCACACCTCCAATCCTGGGGTCACTTTTTGGCCCCTCATGACAAGAAGGACATTGAGGGGCCAGAGCGAGTCCAGAGAAGGGAACAGAGCTGAGGAAGGCTCTGGAGCACCAGGAGCAGCTGAAGGAGCTGGAAAGGGGCTCAGCCTGGAGAAAAGGAGGCTCAGAGGGAACCTCCTGGCTCTGCACAACTCCCTGACAGGAGGGAACAGCCAGGTGGGGGTCAGCCTCTGCTCCCAAAAAACAGGGACAGGGCGAGGGGAAATGGGCTCAAGCAGTGCCAGGAGAGATTTAGTTTGGGTATTAGGGAAGATTTCTTCACTGAAATGATGGTCAGGCATTGGCACAGGCTGCCCAGGGCAGCGATGGAATCGCCACCTCTGGAAGTGTTCAAAAGCTGAGCGGATGTGGCACTTGGGGACAGGGTTTGGTGGTGAGCATGGCATCGCTGAGTCACTGGTAGGACCCAATGATCTGAGAGCTGTTTTCCAGCCTTAACAACTCTGTAATTCCATGGTTCACTCAGATGTGTTTGGACACGCTGACACTTGGGCAGCGAGAGCTGAGAAGAGAAGCTGGGTTGGAAGGGGGGTGACCCACACACACCCTGTGCGGTGTGCTGCCATCCTGTCCGTGCTCCATCCCTGCACAGAAACAATTGGGAACAATTTCCTTCCCTCAGAAAGCTGGTTTGCTCTCAGCAGGAGCAGGAGAGGGAGCCCTTTCCTAAGCAGAGCCTGTCTGCAGAGGAGCACGGGCTCGTCCTGCCGGGCAGTGTGAGCTGGAGCCAGCAGAGCGTTTGAATCCCAGCTCCTGGAAGCACCCACAGCATCCAGCAGGGCTGCTGAGACTCCTGGAGTTCAGTGGAAGGAATAGAGACTCCAAATAAACACCCACAACATAAGGCCTGGCTCTTGCAAGACTTTTATTTTCCCTTCAGCCAAATCCTGCAGTGTTTGGGAGCCCTGCAGGTTTTGGCCAAAGTGATTGAGCATTTTAAAGAATGTAAAATTACAATGTAGGAGTGGGTATTTGTCTGGATCTTCTTCCGTTCTCTGTTACCTGAAATAAATGCTAATCTAAGTATGTAGATGAGCAGCTGAAAATCTTGATAGGATTAGCCACAGCTGGTTCTTTCACAGCATATGCAATTCTGGTTTTGTTTTCCACAGAAAGCTAAAGTTAAATCTTATTTTTCCTTCCATTTACTTTACTTTTTGATTCTCTTTTCTCCCATGCCAAAAGTGCTGTTACAGCATGCAAGCTGAAGGCATCCGATGCAGATATGAGAAAAAATTGGAAGTAAAACTACTGACAAGCTTTCAAAGAATACCTGGCCATAAAAATATCCTAGGGAAATGCAGATGCACAGCATTTGGACTCGTACCTTTTAATGAAAGATATTACAGGGTTCAATGATGGCTCTTTATTGTCATGACTGTATTTTTTGCCAAATAATGTAGAGTTATTTCATAAAAAAATATAACATGCTGTAGAGTTTGCATATCTACACAGATTCTGCAGGAGGTGGTTTTTTTTTTAGAATTTTTGTTTTTAATTAATCCATGAGAAAAGCAATCCATAGGTGGCAGCAAATCTTCATTTATCCTCAGCAGTAAGCAGACAGCAGCCAATTTAACTTCCAGTTCACAGAATCCCACAACACCAGGTTGGGAGGGATCGGCTGGTCCAGCTTTCCTTGGCAAAAGCACAGTCTAGACAAGATGACCCAGCACCCTGTCCAGCCAAATCTTAGAAGTGCCCAGGGTTTGGGAATTCAGCACTTTTCTCTGGGGTATGGTTCCAGTGGCTGATTGTTCTCTTGAAAAGTGTTCCTCTTGTGTCCAACTGGAATGTCCCCAGGAGTCATTTGTACACATGGCCTCTTGTCTTTTCCATGTGATTCCTTGGAAGAAGGGAGTCTCCATCTTACTTGGAGCCAAGCTTTAAGTGCTGGGCTGTGGTGATGTTGTACAAACAGTGCACACACATTTATTTATACAGAAATATGTCAGTAACTCCTCCATGTTCCTTCACAGCAATTTTATTTAACAAATTAAAAATGACATTTATGTCTCAGTGCCACTTCAGTGGAGAATTTGAAATGCCTTTCAGGTAATTTTGAAGCTGTTGTTTATTGTTCACTTCAAAGGAGTAGTCCCCTTTTTTTTGCTGAGTCCCTGTTCTGCTCAGTTGTGTGCGAGGCTGAGTGAAATGTGGATTGTTCACTACTTTTTTTTTTTAAGAGATTTTTGAAGGGATTAAAAGCTTACATTTAAAAGTGACTGCTTCAAGATTCCACCTAAAAATTGCTGTATCTGTGGTTTCTTAAGATTCGTAGGAGCTTGGGAGAAATGATGCTGAGGGAGCATAACTCAGATCACAGGGAGCAAATTAATTAAATTTAGAGTCTTCTCTGAGTCTTTTATCCTGGGGAGAGCCTTGAAAGGCAGCAAGGAATGGTTCTCTGCTTCCTTTAATATCTTGAGGTAGGGTTGGGCCAGGTGACCTCTAAATCATCCTGGGATTCTCCTTGGTGCTGAATCCTCTGCTGGAGGAGAATATTTATCATTGACCTCAGCACACAGAATAAAGAATGGGTGGAATGGAATTCATGATCTTTAGAAATTGTAAAAAAATTAAATGGGTGTTGAAGTTGATGACTGTCCTTGCATTAAAGACTTCCTATTGCTTTTCCAGAAAAAAAGCCACGATGAATAATGACATTTTTGGGAAGGTTACATGGGGTTAGAAGGTCAAGATTTCCCCATTTCACAGCTTGAGCAAACAAAACTGGGGAAAGGCGAGAAAAACCCACTTCAGAACAGTTGAGAAACAGTTCTTTTGTCTTGACTACAGGGACGTGCTGCAGTTGTTGCTCCTGCCGCCCCTGAAGTGTTTTCCTAATTTTCCATTAAGTCTATCAGTGCAAAGTGTGGTGGTGCTGTGGAAACCCTGCAGCTGTCAGCTGAATGAATAATTTCTGGATGAGTAAATCTGAGCTGGCAGTTCTGCAGTGGGGTGCAACCACCTTTTGCTGAGTTAGGTGGGCAGATTTGGTGTGTGCAGCTCCATTTCTCCTCTGGTAGTTACGAAGAAGACCACGTGAGGCTTGAAATTGTGGTTTTCACGTATAAAACCAACCAACTTCCCTCTCCCAGTTCCAAGGAAAACAGCATAAAATTAGAATCAGAGCACTGAAATCAGAAAAAAAAAAGGGTAAAACTGGACCAGGGGAACAAAAGGACTTTGCAATCAGGCCCTGAAGTTAAGGATATTTCCTGGGAACTCCAAGGGAACGGCTCAGAATGAGAAAGGCACAAAGAATTGGGAGTATCATGACGCCAGAACAAAAATTTCCTGCTGTCATTAGCGAGCAGAGGGATGCAGCAGTGGATCCCATTGTCCAGAGGCAGAGCAGTGTGCAGTTCCAGGAGCAGGGAGGGTGATTGATTCTGCACTCATCCTTCCATTGTAAACACCGCCCTGAGTTACCCAGCCCTCACTGTGCCTGCCCACAGCCAGGCTGTGCTGCTGCTCTCCAGCAGAGAGTGTTCCAGGTGTTCTGGAGAGGAATACCTGCAGAGGGGTATTCCAGGACCAGGGAATGCTTTGTGGCTCTGGAAATTGGATTCAGGTGCCTTTTCCAGCCCACAGCTGAGCCTCTCCTGTGTACTTTGGCTCCACCACGGGTGCCAGTGAGCTCAGAGCCAGGGTTTCTCTTCCTGCCACAGTCTCTCTGCTGAGTTCACCGCGGCTGGGCACTGTTTAGTGCTTCCCATTCCCAAAATATCCCTCCTTCTTTGGTAAGAAGCCTTTTCCTAGCAATGCCCTGCATCCTGACACGGATAGGGTTGGGTTAGGGAATTGCCATAGCCACCAAGTGGAACATTACTCATATTTCATAGAATCTCAGAAATTACAGATGGAAAAGAACTTTTAGGGTCATTTCTTTCTATGGCAGATTAATCACTGCTATATATATTTAGATTTGCTGTAATACTTTTTCCAGGTTTTGTCTGGTCCAGTCTTAAATGACTTGGGTGACACCTCTCCCTTGATAATACATTCCACTTTCCAGCAGTTACTATTATAAGGATTTTTTTTGTTATAGTCACCTTCCATTTGCTATTTTTTGCCCTGTTATCCATAGCTGAAGTTGATTTTTTGACTGGTGTTTCGTTCCTTGCTACATGTTCACCTCTGTTAAAATACTCTAAATATTTTTCATGTTCCTTTAGGCATTTTTTATCTGAAGCTTGTATTGTCTGCTAAATATTTTTATCTCTCCTGCTCTGAACTTCTTGTTTTTCTGTTAGGTTTTACTGATTTGTTTTATATTTCCTCCATGTATTTAGGAGTCTCTAACATTGTCACACTGTGACTCTCAGATAACAGAGTAAGAACGGCCACCTTCTGCTCCTGGCCTGGTCCTCAGCATTATAAAATCAGAGTATAGGTGAACCCATTGTGTTAGTGAAAATTCTGCTTTTTCTCTTTCATATGTTCCAAAAAAAAAAAGGCCCTGAAAACTTCTTTACAGAAATAAGAAATCCCTAGAGGAAAAAAATACAGATCTTTAAAGAAATCCCTTAAATCCTTTAAAAATATATTCAGGGTTGTTTAGTTATTTTGGTTTTGTATTCTTTTAGATATCTGACACTTTCAAAATATTATTGTATAAATATTATAAGGACCATAAAGCTTTCAAAATATTATTTTGAAAGTGTTACGGCCCTTAAAGGATTGATATTCATGCTCTCTGTTATTAACAGGAATAAAAAAGCTTATTTGCCATGTGAGGACTGAGCCAATAGCTGTCAATTATAAATGGTTGAGTGCCTAAAACTGTAAATATCCTCTCCTATCTTTTTATCCTGCATCATCCCCAGCCACAATCTGGGCTGAGGAGATTGGCAGAGAACACTGGCCACGAGTTTCTGAGCAAGTCCTGAGCAGGATTTGGTGTCCCCACAGTCAGTGTAAGCAACAAAGCAGAGCACAAGCAACCCAGGAGGTTTCTGGACTGCACTGATAATTTCTTGACACAGTGAAACAGGAGAATTCCTGTTGGAGATTAATATGTGAATATCTCATCACATAATGAATACTAATTAACATTCCAGTTTTAATGCTGGTTTTTAAAAATAAAATGGGATTTCCAACTGAAAGGAAGAATAGTTCCAGCAAAGTTGTGTAATGTTCATTATTTACCCAGCAGTTTTGCTTGCCTTCAGTCTTTACTTCTGTGCATTTTGGTGTAAAAGTAGGTTTCCCAGGAATATTCTGTATTGTTTGCCTGGTAGGCTGCAATATTTCAGTGTTATGCACAAAGTGGGTGTGTGGGATGGCCTGGCTCTGTCTAAAACAATACCTGGGAATTTGGTGAGTAATAAAGCTTTGATCCTGGGAGGTGTTGAGCAATTCCTAAAAGTCCTCAGCATAAAGATAGCCAGTTCTGTGGAATGAGGCCTGAGCTCCCATGGCCGGGTCCTCTTGGACTTGATCTCATTTAAAACCAGCCAGAAAGCCCCAGATTATTCCAGGATTCTCAGTGTGTGTGTGTGAGCAATGCCTGAGGAATCAATTAAATTTTTCCCACTGTGAGAGGAAGAGGATGTGTTGGGCCGGGGTGGCATTTCTAGAAAGTGGGAGTTGAGTCAGAGTTCCAGACGAAAGAGCGGAAAGGAGCACGGGGCTGGAGCAGCCCAGGAATAAATTACATTGGCACGTTTCCTTCCACCTTTGTGTGGGATCTCTTCATTGTCCTTCAAACCACACTTTGCATCATCTCCAGTGCTCTGGAGTGAGTTTGGAGGCAGGAAACACGGTGAGAACAGTGCAGCCACACCTTCCCGGAGAGAGGAACCAAACCCTCCTGGAGAGGATCTGATCCCTTCCTCCAGGGAGTCAGGCTGGATTTGACTCACACAACTGGCAGCAGAGGAATGTCTGTCCAATTCAGCGGGCTCATCTGTGGGGGATATGGATTTAAATGGCCCGTGGATGAAAAGAGAGATTTTGGTTGCCAAATCTGGAGTGAAAACCTCCAAGTGCCCGGGGTTGCATAACACCTTTTATAACATAATGCTTGGACCGGAAAGAAGGGCCTAAAATAAAAGTTATAAACTATTGTGACTTTCGTGCGGTGCCAATGGATTTATGGCAGCAGAGCCCGTGGTGTAACATCTGTGGGGGTGCCGTTTGCCCTTTTAGTATTTTTCCAGCACTCCATAGGAAAAGGCACTTTGCAATTACTGGAAATGACAAATGGCTTCTGTATACTTTCTTTATTTTTGGAAAGGGGTAAATCTGGAGAGGTCCAGCCTGTTGCCCACAATGCAGTCAGTCAGTTGAGAATTTGCATTAGAGGATCACTGAGGTGCCTTCCAACTCAAACTATTCCATGACTCTGTGGAATTACTTGCTCTTTAAGAAAAAAAAAAAAAAAATCAGTTATGTGCAGGTAGCACAAGGAAATTTTTTACCCCTATTTACCCCTAAGATTATTTTACCAGGAGGTAAAAATCCCTTAACCTGCTTTTGAATTCACCATTTTTTATAATGAGATAAGAGAATACCCCATACTCTGTGTAAGCTTTTATCTCCCGTTTTAACAGCTGATATTAGTTTTCAGGAAGTTTCTATTGCTGATACCTGTCAGGTTGCAGTGGTTTGGACTGTTAAAAATCTGAGGTTTCTGTCAGGAAGTGGAAGACCACAAATATTCCACATCCTTAAAAATGAAGTGGCCTAGGAGTTGAAGGCCCAAACCAGACAGAGTGGGTACTTTATGGATGGTGAACAGAGCAGAGGGTTGGATTCACCTCCACTGATGTGAAGTGATTGAGTGCCAAAATCTGGGAACCCTTTTCTGTGCTTTATATAGTGTCTTGTGGGCTCTGTGCATTTGTATTTAATAGAATTTTATCTCCTTTAAAAAAAAATATATATATATGATTCTTGTTTATTTTGCTGACAGCAGTTTAGAGTTGCTGGACACAGTGTTGAGTTCATACAGGTGGTACTGAGCTCCTTGGAAATTGCAGTGCGAGGATGTCACACTCCAAAATCTCTGGTGGAGCAAAGCAGCTCCATTTTTATTATAATTCTGATTTTGCAGCTGGAGATAAGTATTCATTCATAGCCCATGCATGAGCTTTATGTTCAGGTGAGCTCAACTTTTCAGGCACTTCAAACCATCTTGCAGCTCAACCTGTGATTAGTAATTCCTTTTTTATATACAAACCTTGTCAACAAAGATTTCACATTGTCACAGTTAGTAAAATTCAGCAGGACAAATGCAGATTGATGTGTGAGGGAATCTATTTCTATCAGGGGTGACCACTTCTATTAGAAATGACCCTTTCAATGCCAAGTTTCTCATCTACCTGTTTTATATCTGTTAGTGCTCACAAATCTGTCGGTCATCTGTTCACCAGTTAATTTTTCGTATTGCAAATGTTCAAATCAAATTGGGGAAATTAGTGAGCCTCTGTTACCTTTGTCAAGGAGATTTGCCAGCATGATAGAATTTATATTAAATCCTCATGACAAGATCTTTTGCCGGTAGAAAAATATTGCCTGACATTGATTGTGATCATGTCCTTTGCATTTTACAATTGCTTTTAATTATTCTAATTTTATAATTGTGTCCCAAAGCAGTGACAAGCTGCACCACATAGAATGACCTTTTTTACCCTTCTGCAAACAGCAATAGAAATTATTTTTGAATTATCTACTCTGCAGATTTTACTCACTATTCCAAGAATGTTGGATATATCTGCCTATTCTACATCCAGTAGAAAAGCTGTTGTAACCTGGCAGTGAAAATGGTTTTTACCACCACAGTCACCTTAAAGCCATTGATGTTTAATTTTTAAGCCCCTTTGTTGATTTGACCTCTTGTGAGTGTTGGTGTAAATAGGAAATGGTGGAATGCACATCCATTATTGTGCCCGGGAGCTCCCTCTCTGCGAGTTCAGTTCTTCCCTGTAAATCCATTTTCCTACAATGCTTGGAGGCCAGAGAGGAATGTTCAAATATTTAGAGAAAGTACTGTATAGTATGTTTAGAATGAAACATATTTTCTTCCTGTCCCATTTTCCTGCTGTGACAGATGACTTCCCCCTTCCCTAAGTGTTCCAGCCAAATGGTTTTACACCTACAATAAATTTTCCAGGAATGGCAGCCCTCTGCTGAAATGGAAATTGCAATAAATGTCCTGGCTGTTTCGAGAAACACGAGTTCCCCTCAAGTAGGGGAAACCTCCACCTGCAAAAATACCCCACTTGAGCAGAAAACACCCAACATTAATCTTGGGTGTCAGCGCTTTCCTCAGCTTGATGGGAATTCTCAGCCTTGAGAATTCAGAGCACTTTGCATCCCAGGCTTCCTGGAATGGGTGTAGAACCAACATCTTTTAGACTTTCCAGAGAGAATTAACACCACAAAAGCTGATCCCACGTGAGCTGTATGTGAATTGTACCATGGGGGGCTGCATTTTCATTTATAAATGGAAGCTGTAGTGCTGCTTTAAGTGTCAGAATCACAGAATCACAGAATCACAGAATGGTTTTGTTGGAAAGGACCTTAAAGATCATCCTGTCACCGGCAGGAACACCTCCCACTAGACCAGCTTGCTCCAAGTCCTGCCCAACCTGGCCTTGGAAAGTGTTTAAAACCCTTGCAGAACTAGATAGAAATGGATTGGCTGGGAGGAAACGCTAGAAAAGAAGAGAGAATAGTGTAAGATCTCAGACAAAGCAAAAATGTGGCTTTTGGTTATGCCTGAGGGACATGACTTAGCTGAAAAGTATTTTATTGGTGAATTTATTTTCATTAAGATCCTTTCCTTGACCAAGAGAGAAGAAAATAGTAGCAAGAAGCCATGGGAAAGGAATCTCAGCTGAAATTCATGTTAGGAAACACCAAGGGGAGATCTGACTGTGTTGTAAAATATACCACAATCAACTCTATAAAATTCTACATCACATAAAGCCACAGTAATATTCCGTGGGAGCTCAGTGCTGCTTATGCCACTACAGAAATTTGCTCTCAGTCCTCTTATTTTTATTGACCCGCTGGGCCTCCCAGTTATTTTTACCTGTAGTTCCTAGAACGTGGGTGATTAATTTCTATTCTGTCTGGCCTGAATCGAGGCCACCCACATTTCACTGCCTCAGTCCTTTAACTTATTTATAGCTAAAAAGAGAAGTGTTTCTGTTCTTATAGTACCAAATACTATCTGTGAGAAAGCTGCCAAAATGCCTCTAAACTGGGCAAATCCTGAGTGTGATATGCCTGTGTTCTGGTTTTATTATTTCATGCTCTGCAAAGGAAATTAAGCTCATGGAAAGTATGTGACATGACAGCAGTTGTTGGTGTAATATCATGCATACAAAGAATGTTGCTGAGGAAACTATTCCATACTATTTTTGAAAGGATTGTCAGTGCAATACCTTTTTTTCCAAAGCAAAAGCCAGTGGTATTGCTTTTTTGGAAAAAAAAAGTCCAGTTTTGCTATTTTTAGAAATGGTTATTCAGAAGTTTTTCTTGATTCTGAATTTCCTTTGGTGTGATTTCAACAGGAAGAATAAAACCCATTTTGTCTCCAAAATCTGACGTTTTATTTCAGCTCTGATTTCACAGCCAAATTAGAATGCTTGGTCCTTCTTGTAGTTATCTATATGAATTTTAATCTTTTAATTGTGTAATACACAATTAAATCACAAGAGGAGTTGAATAACTGATCCCTCTTAGTGGATTAAAATAATACCCTGGTAAAGGAGCCAGTCTAAGACCTATTCCCACTTTTATTATTTGGATATTTCAAGTAGTTTAATGACTAGTTTAAATCTTACCCTGATCCCTGTCAGGGATTTAAATTTTATTTTATGCCCCGATCTGTCATATCACACAAGTGAGATGAGATTGATGCTGGAATAGAACTGAACAGGATTGAACAGCTCTGCTCTGTCTGCTTTTCCTGATAAACTCCTGGAGTGCAGCTTTCTTACATTGAAAAAGAGCTTTCTCTAAGACCATTTATTTCTTACAAATACATTTATTTATTATGTATATATATTTATTATGTATATTTGTTATGTGTATATATAATTATACCATATATTTAATATGTATATATAGACATATATATACATACACACACACATGTAAAAGTTACATCCTTGTGTGGAAATGCTCCCTATTTCTTATTGTTTATTCAAACAACTTTTCTCATTTAAAATGAACATTTTGTCCTTCATTTCTTGATTAATCTTCATGTAGGAAGTCTCCAACATCCACTGGCTATAAAGAAGACCAGATGAAAGAAGTCCTAGAATTGGGTAAGTTATTTCAAGTTTCAGTTTGGCTTTGCCATCTTTTGTATTGTTCAGAGCAGCTGTGGCCAAATAAATACGTAGGAGTGGCTTCTTTTGTTACTGTTAGTTGATTTAGAGCGATTGCATTTGCTATAAACTTCTAAATTGACAAAGAAATCATTAAGAAATAATCAGACAAAGGCTGGCTCATGTATTTTTATCTACCCTTTCTGGCTAAAACTGTATTTTCCTTTTTATAAAGACAATAAATGTTAATTTTCATGCTGCTGGCCCCCTAGCTTTGAGTGTGCTGGGGAAAACATTTCTTCCCATCCAACACTTGATTTTTTTTTTCTTTCAGTCGATGTTGAGGATGAAGAGACAACTGGAGAAGTTCATAAGATTCCAGATCTTTCAACACTCTATATGCTTCAAATAGTGTCAAAGGCAATTGATATTTCTCTTGCAAAAGTAAGAGTAATTATGGTAAATATAAATAGATTTGTGAGGTTGTTATTTGAGTTTCCTTAGCCGAAGCTGCAGTGGGTTGCTCTGCGTTGTACTTTTGAACATGTGCTGTATTCCTGAGTATATTCCTTGTCCAGGTGACAATTTCGGGATGCCTAAATTCAGAAAAATACCCTTTTGCATCAGTCCATTTGAAGCACAGATAATAGCTTTAATTAATTAAGCTTGTATTATTTCCTTAATGCCTCTTGTCAGTTACTCATGTCCTTATTCAATTGACTGTGGTTCATTATTCCCCTTCTGCCTTGCTTATCTCCCATATTTTGAGCAGAGAAGAAATTATGAAATACTTTTCCTTCCCATTCAGACAGAGGAGAAAAAAAACCCAGACCAAATAGCAAAGGTATCTTCCAATTTAATTTCTAGATCAAAGAGCTTGGAGTAACTCTGCCAGCCATTTTTGGTCATGTTAAGGAAGCATTATCAATGAAATATCCTTGGACAAATTCTCAAAGAAGCAAAAATTGCTGATCACCTTAGAATCAGTAGTCTTTTTTTATTTCCTGAGCTCTGCTTTAGCATGAATGCAGTTTATTCAGTGTGGCTATTGCTGGATGGTTGTGGTCTCCTGGATGGTTGTTCAGGGACAAGGTCTGGATTTGTGCCACCTGAAATACAGAAATCAAACATTTAATTAACATTTATCTCATACAGGGTCCTTTCCTCCCTCATGTCACCACCATTGGTTGCTCTTCCAGATGTTAAATTTCAGGCAATGTTCTGGGATGCTTTCATGGGAAACTGTGCCCCAGACATTAGACATAAATATTTTCCAGTGCTGAGCAGCTCCCAGCATTATGAGTGGAAGGAATATAGCAGGAAAAGGAAAATATTGCTCCTTTTCATTGGGGTGTTGCTATTTACAGTATGGATAAAACAGAAGAGGGTGGTTGTACAGAGTTACTCATCACCCTTCCACACTCCTCCTTTCTTTTCTACAAGTTACTGTGTTTTGGATTTGTTATTAAAATAAGATTTTTTTTCTTTCTTTAATAGGAATTAAAAAATCTTCTGTTTGGCTCTAGTCTTTGTTGCTTCAGTGAAGAATGGAAAATCCAGAGTTTTACATTTAACAATATCCCACAGCTAAAATACGGCATTGTGCAGAAAAAGGTACTGTAAATTCCTTCCTAGCAGGGATCTTTGCTTTTTACACTGACTTTAAAAAGGCTGCATGTTTCAGCAGTGAAAAAAATTAGTTTTCTAAAGACTTTTCCCTTTCTTTAAACTTTGGTTACCAGTGGATGTTGTCACCTTGTCAAGTCGTGATGGGAAACTTGAGATGGATGGAGAAAAATGTGAAGGAGATGCAGAAAGTGTGCAAGTGTGTGTGTGTGTGTGTGTGTGTGTGTGTGTGTGTGTGGTGGGGAATTATTCACAGGGAGGAAGAGGAGCCACTGCAGCTGAGAGCTACTGGTGGCAAAAGACCAAAAGAGCATAAATCAGGGGTGGAGTTTAAGATAAAAATTACATGTGGGGCCGAACAAATTTAAGATGCAGCTTGATCTGATTCAAAATGAGATGTAGCAAGAGTTGCCTGGAAAATCACATGGAGACTTTTACTTCCTGAAGATATTTGGGTCAGGTGATGAGGTTCATTCCTGAAATAAAAGAAACAAACACCTTGCAGGCTCCCTGCTGGGGGGCTCACCTTTCTGTAATTCTGGCCTGCAGTCACAAGATCCCAACTCCTCCCTGCATAAGGGTTTTCATGAATTTCCGGGCAACATCCAGCAGGTGGACAGATCTGGAATGTCCAGCAGGTCCCCATGGTGACCACAGCTGGTAAAACCACTGTGCCATGGCTTGGGCCAGCCTGGACAGCACATCCACGTGCCCAGTCCAGAGAGATTTTTGGTGCTCTCCAATCCAGGGCATTCAGTGACTTCTCTGAGCCCTCCCTTTCAGCCTGAGGCTCACAGACAGTGCTTCACTCTTCTCTGCTCTGTGTTGATCACCTTGGTTTCACAGGCTCAGCCCAGGGACCGCCCTTGTGCCACAGGGCTGTGGAGCTGTCCCCAAAACCCACCAGATCCCTGGTAAGAACGGATCCTCCCCAGCTGCTTGAGGCTTTTGTGCCACCCCTGTGGCTGTGCACGTGCTGCTGGGGTGTCCACACAAGGTGTCCCCTCAGGAGCAGGGATCTGAGGAATTCACCATTGTCACAAGGTGTCCCCTCAGGAGCAGGGATCTGAGGAGTTCACCATTGTCACAAGGTGTCCCCTCAGGAGCAGGGATCTGAGGAATTCACCATTGTCACAAGGTGTCCCCTCAGGAGCAGGGATCTGAGGAGTTCACCATTGTCACAAGGTGTCCCCTCAGGAGCAGGGATCTGAGGAGTTCACCATTGTCACAAGGTGTCCCCTCAGGAGCAGGGATCTGAGGAGTTCACCATTGTCACAAGGTGTCCCCTCAGGAGCAGGGATCTGAGGAGTTCACCATTGTCACAAGGTGTCCCCTCAGGAGCAGGGATCTGAGGAGTTCACCATTGTCACAAGGTGTCCCCTCAGGAGCAGGGATCTGAGGAGTTCACCATTGTCACAAGGTGTCCCCTCAGGAGCAGGGATCTGAGGAATTCACCATTGTCACAAGGTGTCTCCTCAGGAGCAAGGATCTGAGGAGTTCACCATTGTCACAAGGTGTCTCCCTCAGGAGCAGGGATCTGAGAAATTCACCACACAAGGTGTCTCCTCAGGAGCAAGGATCTGAGGAGTTCACCATTGTCACAAGGTGTCTCCCTCAGGAGCAGGGATCTGAGAAATTCACCACACAAGGTGTCTCCTCAGGAGCAAGGATCTGAGGAGTTCACCATTGTCACAAGGTGTCTCCCTCAGGAGCAGGGATCTGAGAAATTCACCACACAAGGTGTCTCCTCAGGAGCAAGGATCTGAGGAGTTCACCATTGTCACAAGGTGTCTCCCTCAGGAGCAGGGATCTGAGAAATTCACCACACAAGGTGTCTCCTCAGGAGCAAGGATCTGAGGAGTTCACCATTGTCACAAGGTGTCTCCCTCAGGAGCAGGGATCTGAGAAATTCACCACACAAGGTGTCTCCTCAGGAGCAAGGATCTGAGGAGTTCACCATTGTCACAAGGTGTCTCCCTCAGGAGCAGGGATCTGAGAAATTCACCACACAAGGTGTCTCCTCAGGAGCAAGGATCTGAGGAGTTCACCATTGTCACAAGGTGTCTCCCTCAGGAGCAGGGATCTGAGAAATTCACCACACAAGGTGTCTCCTCAGGAGCAAGGATCTGAGGAGTTCACCATTGTCACAAGGTGTCTCCCTCAGGAGCAGGGATCTGAGAAATTCACCACACAAGGTGTCTCCTCAGGAGCAAGGATCTGAGGAGTTCACCATTGTCACAAGGTGTCTCCCTCAGGAGCAGGGATCTGAGGAATTCACCACACAAGGTGTCCCCTCAGGAGCAGGGATCTGAGGAGTTCAGTAAATACTTGTAGGCTCCTCTTTACGAAACACTCATTAAAGCCTCTGTGCTGATGCAGAAAATCTTTATCTGGCATGAGAGAAGTAAACCATTATACAGAAGTGAGAGGAAGAGAGGCTTTGAGGCAAGGACAATGGCTAATAAACATGTCATTAAGATGTTTAATTAACTTACTTCGTCTAGTTAAATATTTCATGAGGCTGGTGATCTCAGAAGAAAGCTGCTTATCTTACAAAGCCTAGCGGAAAAAGAAGATATTAAATCTTAATTTAAACTCTGAAAGGAACCGTGGCCTTCAATAAGCCATTCCACAGTAAACGTTACTTTGGTGTTTCCAGCTTGGAGAAAGGATCTCTCATCACTTCCAGCCACTCACTGGCCATTAAATTCCCCACCATGAATTCCAGTGCAGGAATGGTGTTTTGCTTAGATTGTTCCTGTTTCACCTCGTTAGTATATTTCCCTCTCACTTCCAAAATTTAATTCAGCTGAACAACTATTAGTTTCTTTCTTATATTAAGATTTTGTGGTGCTATAAGAAGGTATTTGGAATAAATACTGTAATTTCTTTTTTGACTGGGAGGCTCTCCCTGATGGACTGACACAAACCTTGCTTTTTTCCTTGATATATCTCAAATTATTTATTCATCAGTTATTTAAACAAATCTAGAGAGGCAGAGTATGTATAATATAAATAAAGAATAGGAAGGTGTTAATATCTAAGCTGTTTCCTAATTCCAGGAATTAGGTTATTTTCTAAGTTCCACACTGCATTTACCTGCAGGTCCCCTTCCCTTGGTGCTGCACTTAGGACACTCAGAGAATTAAACTGATCCTTTAATCACATTGCTATGTGAAAACAGCAGTGCTGGCTGCCCTTTCCCTTTTCTGCAGGGTTTTGAGAGGAGCTGGATGGGTGCATTGTGGTGTCAGTGATGCCAGCCTTGTGTCCTGCATGTAGCCCAAACCAGCTATCAAATCTGCTTGAATAAAATTTGAAGTTAATATGGCATTTCTTGGTATTGTGATTTTTTTTTCCTCTGAGATTTGATAATTTGAGATTCAAACTTCCTTGGTTTTCTTTCTCTTTTCCAGTGAGAGGGGAGGGAGAGAGCAAGGATATGACGTGCAGAGGGCAGTACTGAAACCTGAAATCTTTGTTTAGTGCTGCAGGTGGGAACTCGAGGTTGCTGAGAGGAGGTACAAGAGCAAGGCTTGTTTTCAGTCCTTGGAAAACACTCAGCTTTGATTTCTCTCTGAAAATTAAACTGCAGCTCAGTAGGGATTTTTGGTTTGTATATCCCAGGTTTGAAAAACCCCACATTTCTTTTGGCATTACAGATGTCTAGGTCTTTTCAGGAAAAACAGGCAGGGCCCACAAAAACACTTAAAAACATTGATTTTCATTGGATTCCACAAAACCCTATAACCACAGAGAGCGCTGCAAAGTCATGGCTGAAAAGAGAGAGATGAGAGGATGGGTTTGGGCTGGATGGGAGCTCACAGGGCTTTTCCCCAGCATCCAGCAGTTTTCTGCTCATGGAGTGTCCCATTTTCCCCCCAGGGTGGCCCATGTGGAGTTCTGGCTGCAGTCCAGGCCTGCGTCCTGCAGCAGCTGATCTTTGCAGACAGCAACAGGAACAAAGACACCCGGTAAGGCAGTGAATTTTCAGGAATTTTGCCTACAGAAGTAAAAAAAAAATAAAAAAGATATTTCTCTGCTGCAGCCACTCGGGAGCCTTTTGAGTTTGAACTTACTGAACTTCTTTTTGTTTCAGAGAGAGAGAAAGCAAGCAGCGTCTGATTTACGTGTGTTTACTTCCCGTTGAACTGTAGGAATGTAAAGTTGGTGTCTTATTTGTGTAATTGCTTGTGATTAACCCAAGAACCTCTACAAAAACCAAACAGTTTGAATTGAGGCCAGAGAAAATTATTTAGCCTCGAGGTCCTCATGGAAATTGGATTTCAAACAAAAAAAGTAATCAAGGTTTGAAAGACCATGAAGTTCATCCAGTGTTTGACACTAAGAATCTCTACAGGGTTGAAAAATTAAACTTATAATGATTTTTTTTCTTGTAACTGTATTTGATCATTTCTGTTTAAACTCCTTAATGGAATTTGAATTTATATTCTGTGTATTTTCTACTTGCTTTAAAGGAATTTTGTTAGGTCTTGCTGCTGACAAGGAAATTGCTTGGACTGCTATAATTATAATGTACTTGTCACATCGCTAAAGGAACACGGTAACTGAATTAAATTCTGGAAAATAATGCCTCAAAAATTGCTTTATTACCACTTTTCATGTATTTGCTTTTTTTTCTTCAATAAGCCATTAAATCCATTACAAAAGAAAAATTCCACAAAGCCTTCCTGTGCCTTAAAGGAACAGAATGTTGAATAGGGAAAATTATTTTACTGGTTTGTGCTGCCACCACCTTCTTTTATTTGTGACTTCTATTAATCTTACCTCAGTTTAGTCCAAAGAGAAGCTTTCATGCTGAGATCCTTCTTGAACTTCATTACCTGTCATGGGTTGACAACATAAAAATGTTCCTCTTGTATTAAATTTTGGCCTTAAATACCCATTTTTCTGCTTGGAACTGTGTAGGAAAATGCTGTGGTCTCTGTTGATATTCCTTCGTTCTGTCTGGCTGACCCTTAATGTAAATTCATTGTTTGGGCTGGTTTTCATCAATATCGGAAAGAAACAGGTACCTGTAGAGCATCATTACTTGTCTTCAGCATCCAGGATGGGAAGTGACAGATATTATCCTGCAAAACTTTAGGATTCTAATTCAGATTATAATGAGGGCAGAGTTTTCAAAGTTCTTGTCTACATTAAAAAAAAAACCCAAAAAAACAAAAAAAAAAAAC
>VXBU01007766.1:35336-63209 GCA_013400315.1 Bombycilla garrulus
TTTTTTGTAATTTTAACAGTTCTGTCTGCCTTTACTCATCAAACAAAGTTTTTATTGAGATATATAGCAGGAAATGATCATTATTGCAGTAATCTCTATCAAACCATTTTTTTTCTGTATCCTTTCCTATATCCTTTCTGTATCATTTACTGTAAAATAACCTCGATTCTGAGACATTACTAGACCTTAAATCTCTTTCAGTCATGCAGGGCTTTGAAAAGGAAAGTGATGCTCTGCTGGCTCATGAGTTGTGGGTGGAACAAAGGGTCCCCCACCCTCAATTCACTTTCCTTCGCTGACACCTTTTCCTGTCCCAGAGCCAATCTCTAATTTGGAGTTCCCCTGAAATTCACCTTCTGTCCTGGTGCTGTTTGGCTCCTGAAGAAAGGCTTTCTGTGAAATATCCATTTGGCTGGGCCAGGGGTAAAATTCCAACTCCAACTTCGCACGAAGGATCCAATCACTTGGGGCACTCTGAGCTCTTGATGGAAATAGATTTTTCTGTGAGCCAGTTTTCTGGGAAAACCTTTCCAGAGGTGGTTTCCCCTCCACTTGAGAGTGCCTGGGAGACCAATAGCAGGGGGAAGTTGTGTCTGGGAGTAGTTTTCACTCAGGGCTTGCAGTTATGTAATATAAATAGATGTCACTGTGGTTTTTACAGCTTTTGGTGTTTGAAAAAGACAGGCAAGCTGCTGTTTCTGAGGGGAAACAGCTGTCAATTATGTTCAAGTGCTAAAATACAAGGAGCTGGACACAACTGAAAAAAAAGTTGAGAATCTCAGAGCTCCCCAAGAGCCATTTGTGATTTTGCAACATGAGGGAAGTAGGTTAGATTTACCAGGAACAGGGGGAGGAGCAAATAGGAGAGATTTTGTGGGATCCAGACATTGGTAGGGAAGAACTGAGACCTTTTGTGTTGGGGTAAGTGAATTCTGTGCCTCCTGCTCCATGGATTGCATGCAATTCCTAATTTTCAGGATCTTCCCTGCCTTTAAGGTTCTGTCATGGGAATTGGACAGAGGCCCTTGTAGCCGAAGTGTTCACTGGGCAAGAGCTGCTTGCAACATTAATCAATTAATAAATGCAGAATAATGAAGCACAGCTTTATTAAAGGTAGTAATTTCATTCACAGCTGCTAAAAGGTAATAAAGAAGGGAGTTTGCTTGAAAGAAGTTGATGTTTTTCCTTACAAAAAAGGCAGGAATACAGGGATAATCAGTCTTAGCAATATTTGTGGGAGGATGTGAGACCAAGATTTGAAGCTTTGTGCTTTCAAAAGAGGGTAGGCAGTGGAAGATATTGATGTATGAAATGTCACTTTCTAATGCTTGAGAGAGAGGGGACCCAGGGACAAAAGGTGCTGGGAAAAGGGGGTTTTGGAGATAAGATACAGGAAAGGAGAGTAGGATCTCACTCAAGAGAAATGTATAGATTTGCAAAAAAAAAAAAAAAAAAAAAAAAAAAATCTAAATTTAAAANAAAAAGTCTGAATGTAAGGAAGCTATTTAATATTGTAGATAAGGAATGTGACCCAAGTGGAAATGTGACCACAAAGGCAAAGAAGAGGAAAGGCTGAATTAGGTTTGGCGGTGTTTGCTGCAGTGGAGGACAAGGAACAAAGGTTAGTGGTAAGGAAAAATGAGCAAATGAGACTCAATTCAGAAAAAAAGGGAAGAATCAAGAAGACAAAGAGGTTGTTTTGCTGGTTCTGTTTGTTGCCTTGATAGGTGAGGGATTGGGGAACTGGAAAACAATGCCAAAAATAATAAATGGGGAAAACCTGGGGTTTGTCCAGATAATTGAGACATGTGGCTCTTGTCCCTCTGGTAAGGAAATTCAGGAATTTCACTGTGTCACCAGCTGGCTTCACAGAGCAAAAGTGAAGGACTAGAGACTGACTGACAGCAAGTTTGATGTGGATGTGCAGCAGGAAGGTTACTTGTGGGAATAAAAACAGATTTCTCCCCTGACATATCCCCCTCCTTGTGGAACAGATCAGGACAAATCATAAAGCTGAGGAACTGAAGAAAGGCAAGATTATTATCTTGTTCTCTGGGGAGCTTTCTGACTTCTTAAAACAGTGCTGAGGAATGAAAAAAGTGTGGTGAGCACCAACCTTCTCTGTCATCAGTGGTCTGAGTCCTGGTGTTGGAAAATGGAGAAAAAATGTGGTGCAGATGAGGTGAGACCTGAGGACATGAAACAACAAGTGATTTATTTCCTTATCATATTAATACAAAGTTATCAGGAAAGGATGTGAGGTTTCTGTGTAGAGTGGAGCTGGCTGATATCAGGAATAATGTAAAGAATGCTCCAGGTGTAAATGAATATTCTGCCTTTCAGTAAGGAGAGCAGCAAGGTGCAGAGTCAGCACGGCCAGTTGGAATTCATGCATAATAACTGGATTAAATCTGTGGCATTTAGCCTGAAAAAGTGGTGATGGCTACACAGTGGGAAGAAAAAATAAACCAGGTGTGTTTGTAGCTACACCTCATTCCTAAATTTATTCAGCACTTCCAAGACTTCTGTTGCTTTGCCAGACTTTGTGAATGGACCTGATCCTAAAAGCTTCTCTTTGTCATGCCTTATTTAAATGGAGTAATTTGACTTGCAGTTGTGGGAGCAAATGGAGAATTGTTAGTTAAACAAAAAAAAAATAGAAGAAAATTAGTTAATGGAGTCCTAATAAGAGATTTTTTATTTGGTATGTCAAATGAAAAATCGTTTACTATGTGAAAATAACACATCTTTGAAGGATTCTAAGGTGATAAGGAAGGAGACTCAGGAAGATATTGTTAGCATGGGGAAGGTGAGTGGTGGAGTTAGTCAGTGATCAGTCTGGGATTAAAAATGTTTTATTCCCTACAATAATGCTGGAAAAAGGGAGTGGTGTGCTGATGAAGTGACCTGATGACTGAAGAGCTGAAAGGCCCTGTCAATACAGAGAACAAATCGTGCTGTAAAAAAGAGTTGGCTCAGCCTCATGATGAGGGCAATAAAAAAGGAATTTATTTTCACTACAGAAACTGCAAGGTCTTGTAAACAGAGACTGCTCACTACTGTACTGGGGGGTTCATCAGCTGTAAATGGCAGGATGAGGAGCAGCAGAGCACACAGTGACTCTGAGCCAGTGTTAGAAAATAGCCTTGGATCTGCTCTGAGGGTGTATCAGCATAAATAGTTTCAGGAGGTGAAGAAATGTTAATGGATTGTGCAAGGCACTGATGTGTCCTTAGAGAAACACCGTGTCAGGCTGGGTTCACACATTAAAGCTGGGGCAAGTGTTGGAAAAGCACAGACCAGGGGAAGAAGGAATCAGTTTTATCAAAGAATTCTAGAAGAACAAAAGCAAATTTTGAGGTGGGACAAAACTATTTTCTAAAAACTGGGATGGTGGTGATTGTAAATAAACAAGAAAGGCAGAGAAAATTGTTTAGTTTAAAGAGGTACAGAGTGAAAGTGCATCAGTAAACAGCCTGTTGAGTCAGTAAACCTCATCAAAGCATGACCAGGTTCCTGAGCTACCACTGAGAAAAGTAGGGAAAGTTGAGAAAAAAAAGCCTAAGAATTGTGGACTTCTGTGAAAGAGAGTAACTGGGATGGCTGGGTTTTACTCAGTTGCTGAGAATATCATCTTCTCTTCTCCCTCTCCACATTTCTGCTTTATCCCAGCATGGGATATGGCTGGAATCCATCCCAGGGCTGGTATAAACATGGGATGTTGCTCTGGGGAGAACTGAGATTTGTGGGTTTAGCTGCCCCTTGGTTCCATAGGACTGCCCCTGTAGGATCACAGAAAGCTTCTGCAAGCCTGTTAGACTGTGTTTGATAGGGAAAAGATAGGAAACTCTCTAAGAAATGCAGTGAGGAACCATTCTGCTGGACTATTCCCCATGTTTCCAGCAGTAATTCTGTATTTCCCAAGCTGGCAGCTGTGTCCAGGACACTGAGTTTATTAGCACTTGAGGGAACCTGTCCTCCACGAATTTCTCTAAACCCTTTAATCCTTCTGGCCTCCACAACCCCTGTGGCAATGAGCTCCCCACTGCAGAAATATGTTTTGTGAAAGAGTTTTTCCTTTTTTTTTTTTCCTCTTGCACTGCCCAGTAAGTCTAAGGAGTGTTGTGGAATTCAGGTTATGAAAAGCACTGAGGAAATGTTCCTTAATCATCTGCTTCAGATTTGAACATCTCTTGGAGTCCATCAGTTGTGTCCTGTTGTAGTGAAGTGATCCTGGCCTCTGTAGACTCTTCCCACAGGAAATCTGCTCCAGTTTTTACCTGTGCTTCCTTCTGACCATCAGAAATTTCTCTGATCCTGTGATATCTAAATGCTCAGATTCTGTTGAGCTAAAATCTGTAGTAAATTAACTTAAAGGAATTGCACTTTTAATTGGTTTGTCCAGTTGAGGAGTCTTCTTCAAAGAATGGCTACAGGTATTTTTATTTCTGTATCAATCTTATGTGTCGCTTCTCAGCTTTTAAACTAAAAAATAAAAAATAGACTCAGATTGTCTTCAGTGCCAGAATATCTGTGATTTATCCTTCCAGTCCTTGGTATTTAGCAATTTGATGGCCATGGCCAGGTTGTGGCAGGCTTCTTTTACTGTGTGTTCACCAGATGGAGAAATTTTCCTGAAGTTTCTTCCTCTACTCTGCAAATTACCTAAGCAAGGTCACCTGAATTTCCTTTGGGATGTACCTGTTTCTCTCCATGTGTACAAATTTAAAAGATTCCAGAGTGATTGCCTGTTTATGTGTTCATTTTCAGATATAAAAATCAGTGATATGAATCCTGCACTGAAGTGATCGATCAGCTTTTTCATCTTTTCAACCCCATTTTTTCCCTTTCCTTCCTTTAGCAAATCAAAGCATTTCAGAAATTAATTCTTTTGATTTTGGGGCAATAAAGTATATTGATTAAGAGACTGCAGAGGTGTGGAAGAATAAGTCTGATTCTACTACAAAAATGTAGCAGTAACAAATACATTGTCAGATTTCAGCCAAATTTCAGCAGGTTCCTTTCACACATTCATATTATTCAGCTGTTTGCTGAAGGGTCATTGTGGAGAGATAGACACAGATTTAATATCTTTGCTTGTTCTGTTGCACTCAGGAGGACATTGCATTCAGTGAGGAAGAGAATTTCTTTTAAAAAATTAAGTAGTGGGTTGAAAATGCCAATAGATGAATCATTTTTCAGATCTATCCCTGTGAAATATAAATACTTCCCATAGTTTGTCAGCACCCTGGAGCAGCAGAGCTGATGAATTAAGCTGCATGAGTACCTCAGACCATTTTAAGAACTTTGTGAAATTAGCAGGTATGTAGCAAAAGTGATAAATAAAGGATGAAGTCACTTCCTTGCATTCCCTGGTCTGAATCCCAAACAATATTTTTTTTTTTTGAGAGACTTTTCCCTTCTTCTTTGAACATTAATTTGAAACTTTTGCTATGTGCCAGTATTAAAAAAAAAAATATTCTGGAACATTTACACAATAAGGCAGTCACCCAGTCTGTCATTTTCCACATCCCCATTGTAATTATTTGAAATCCTTATGCTTGAAGATGAGTTTTTTCTCCCTTCCAGCCCCAAAACTATTTTGGGAGTAGACTTGTAATTGTGTGTTTGTTAATGTGACTGTCTGTTGCCATGAACAAAGTGAGGTCACCAATTTTCTGTGGCAGCTTTGCCTCGGAGTTATGGACTCTAAACCAGCCAGCACTTACTCAAGTGCACTATTTTTTCTTTTATATTATTTTATTTTGTTCTCTTATCAAGCCAAACTCACATTGTGATAGTCTGAGATTATTCCTGCTAATATAGGTTGTATGGGACTTTAGTATTCAATATTTAGTTACTCTTCATTGAAAACTTGTCAGTCATTTTCCTGGAAATAAATTGAGAGTATATGTATGTGAAGCATTTGAAAAACATTTATTTCACTTAGTTTTTGGTAAGGAAAAGTTAATCTGATTGGAGGTTATGTTATGTTGGAGATTCCAGTGCTCAAAAGATTTGTGTTTTGGATTTGTATTTATGGACTTTTAAAACTTTGAGGCCATACAGATCACTGTGTAATTTATCAATGCAGCATCAGTGCTAAGGTTTATAATGACACTAGATTTTCTTCTATCAAACAGTGGTTTTGTTTATCTGTCTTAAGCTTTTAGATTTTTTTTTTTGTTATTTTTATATCCCATAATGGATTAATTTCTAGGCAGATTTCTAATAACTGTCTGGAAGGGAGCAAATTCTGTCAGTGGGGCTGTGACAATTCAGAGCAGTCAAAGGTTTGGCTCAGAACATCTGTACACCTTCAGTACTTAATACCCTTTATAAACAAATTATTTATAACTTGAAACAAAAAGTTGCAACCAGGCTGAAGATGAATACAGATTCACCAACAGGAGCATGGAGAGAAAATGAATTTATAGTATATGAGGATATTTTTTGGAAGGACTTTTAGGCATCCCTGCCTTAAACCCAGCAGCATTAAAAATCATGAAAACAATGGTAGAATTCACACCAGCTGTATTTTGGTGATTTCTGTCATGAGGAGATTTCTTCAGTTGCTACAAATAAAGTTTTTACTCTGAAGCCACCTTACACATTTTTTGGTTTCACCACATAATGATGTTTGTTTTCTGTGATAATAATGTGAGGAAAAAAAAGTTTGCTTGCATGAGGACTGAAAGGAGAGTTAAGCCTTAGGATAAGGGCTCACAATTACACTTTTTGGGGTGGAAAAAAGACTTTAATAGAAATATTTTTAAAAACAACAGTACAAAGTGAATAAAAGATGTGGAGCTGAGTTTTGCCATGTTATTTAAGTTCTGTGAGCATATTAAAACACATCCACATTCTGTGAATATTTTAGAATTCAAACTCTGTCTTCCCTGCTTTCATGCAGGCATAAAACACATCACACACATGACAAATTCAAACTAAAAATCAAGCGGGGACAATTACAAGTGACCTAAAATTCAGCAAAGTCTTGTCGGCAACTTTCTTATTCATATCAGCACAGAGAATGATTTCTGCTGAAAACTGCACATAGAGCATATTCTTGATTCAAAAATCTTGCTTCAGGAGATTTTAAAAATCAGTATCTTGCTTTCTGCCGGAATAATTTTATTTTTTTTAACAGACTTTATAATATTACCAGGAGAAGCAACCTCACTGTTCTGCTCTAGCAGCCAACATTCTCCTACCCCACTCTCCAGAGCGTGGGATTATGAACTACCACAACACTGGAAAATAGTGATAATACAGCACGAGAAAGGCATATTCGCCATTAACACTATGGATTTTTAGTGTCTGTGTGCTGATCTGTGATTCTGTTACAGCAGCACACGGAGTGCTGGGCTGTAAATTAAAAAGGGGTTCATGGAGTCAAGCCCTAAATCGTTGTCTGATGATCACCGGGATACTTAAAAGACTCCTGGCTTCAGATTAATGGGGTTTTCATCTCTTCTAAAGTTATTTTAAAGATTATAAATGGAAAATTCCATGCTGGGGCATCATATCAGTGATAATGATTTATAGATTGTCTTTTGCATTGACATCTGATAGCCAGGAGAGCAGAACGAGCAAACGCTTCAGATCTGCGGATCACCAACAAATGTCTCCACACCCCGGCAGAAACCAACCATAGAACTGTGGCTGTCTGATATTCTCACAATGCACAAAGTGCTTAACTTGCACCTGAAGAGCAGACACACCTGCAGAGAGGGAGGCTGGGGAGCCTTTGGCAGGTAGGAGTGTGAGCACCGGAGGCGTTGAGCGGAGGTGTAAATCCCGCGGCCGCGCGCCTGACGTCGGTTTCCTCACCGGGAGCGCTGATTGCAAAGGCAGATGTTGTCCTTCTCCTGGAAGAGCTGAGATCCTCCTCCAGCCTCCCGGATTGTTTGTGCCTACAGATGGGATTAGAGCTTCCTGCCATTGTGTGTGGCGTATGTCCCCTCGTCCCCGACTGACGCATGTTGGACATTCTGCCCGCGGCGCTGGCGAGATGAGACCGTTGCTAAAACTGAAAAATGGCCAAAATCCAGAGATTTTTATCACCCAGTCCTTGCCTTGCAGCGGTGCACGAGAGAGTTTTCCGTGTCACGGGCACACTTTCCCCGGCCTTTCCTTTGATTTCACGCGGGCAAGAGACGTCAGTGGCACTTTGTTACGTCTGACACTGACTTGTAAATTGTCTTTAAAATAAGTGTTTTTAAAAGGGATGAAATGTGTTTTTGTAAAAGGGATAAAATGCATTTTTCAAGACGGGAATTGCGATTCTATAACTATGACATTTTTCTTAATTATTTTAAATATACTTTTAGGGCTGAAAAAAGACTTCTAACCTCAAAATTATACATTACATTCAAAGGAATCCTATGACAAAAATAATTATCTAAAGTTTCAGAATTGTGATTCCACATCTAGGACTTTTTCTGAATTATTTTAAATACTTCTAGGGCTGTAAACCTCAAAATTATATGTTACATTCTGATTTTGGCATCCAAAGAAATCCTGTGAGAAAATAATTATCTCAAGTTTGGGAATTGTGACTCCATGACTGTGACATACTTTGAATAATTTTAAATACTTCTAGGGCTCTAAATCTTGAAATTATATATTACATTCTGATTTTGGCATTCAAAGAAAACCCATGAAAAAATAGTTACCTAAAGTTTGGGATGAAGACAGGAAACGTCCTGGCTTTTTACTTAATAAATAATTTTTGATGGAGCATTTGTAGCAATGTTAAGGGGAAATTTCCAGCTAGCTTTACCCTGACCATATAAATTCAGCTCCTACTTTGAATGAAAAAAAATATTTCCATTTTAAAACAAAATTAGTTGTGCCAATTTTCAAGAAGCACGGATGTTTGTATGCATAGATTTGGCAAGTCAGATGGGGATGAGGAGTCTGGACGTGTGTAGAATAACTAAGTTTTAATTGATCGTTATTTGGTCATTTTCTCTACCTCAAATAGCAATATCAAAATAAGGATGGAGTCAAAACAATTGAGATTAGTATTTTATACTGAAGGAAAATAGCTTTTTTATGACCCATAGAATTAATCAGTGGGTTTTATTGCCACAACTCTCCCAGAACACACTACATTGCTTTCCTCAAACCTAGATTAAACATTTATTCACGTATAAAATAATGTTTACAATTCCATTATATGTGCAGGATAAAAAATTATCACAGTTACAACCTTTATGGTTTAGGCTATCAACCAATCATCAATTCAGTAATTCCAGGAATTACAAGAGAGTGAACTTAGTTTGGGGACACATTACTCCGTAATTATGGGCAGTGCAATTTCACAGACTTTTCTCTTTGCTGTCACAACAAGTGTTTCGGGGCCACACAGCACCATTATAAATGTGTACACCTTGAGGGTTTATTTTCCTTCTTTTTTCATGGACAATGTAGTGTATAGATGGTATGGATAAATTACAGGTATTTATGGTGGGAACAGCAAAGAGCAGATCTTACCTGAGGACTGGAATATGTTGCCCAGGTACTTTGTGGAGTCTGTCTCCTTAGAGACATTCAGAAACCATCCAATTGAGGACCTGGGAGACTGGCTTTAGGTACCAGAGGTGAGGTGGGCAAAGGGACCTCCATAGCTCCCTTCCAGCGTCACCCATTTTGTGATTCTGTCACACAAATAGTGCAGTAATTCTAATTTCTAAAATTGTGTCAAGCGGTGACAAATGGTTTCCTTCAAGCCGAGCTCTGCCCAGCTTCTGCTTCCCACACGTGGAGTTGAGATATTAATTAAAATCACCTTGAAAGGACTTAGAAAATACAGGGCTATATTTATGGTTGGGAAACAGTTTGGTTGTGTTTTCCAGTAAGATTTGGAGATGTTAGGCCTAATGAACAGAAGCAATTGTATTTAAATTTGTTTTAAATTTGTGTTTTCCTTTTCAGGGTGCGCAATGACTTCGATGTGCTCACAAACCGCCTGATTGGCAGCCATGGCTACTGCACTCAGGTGAGTTAAAGGTCCACTTTTGGGGATGTCCTGTGCTTCAGATCTGAACTGACCTCTGGGAACAGGTGGCATTGCTTATTTTTAAGTCATAGAGTCTTAGAATCCCAGAATGGTTTGGGTCGGAAGGGACATTAAAGTTCATCTTGTTCCGTCCCTTCCGACCTGCCATTATCCCAGCTCGCTCCAAGCCCCTTACAGCCTGTTCTTGAACATCTCCAAGGATGGGGAGTTCACATCTCCTCAGGGGAACCTGTGCCAGGGCCTCACCCCCTCACAGTAAAGAATTTCTTCCTAATATCAGCTAAACCTACACTCATTCAGCTGAAGGCCATTCTCCCTTTTCCCTTCACCCCCTGACCTTGGGAAAAGTCCCTCTTCAGCTCTTTTGCAGCCTCTTTAGGTGTGGGAAGGCTGCTATAAAATCTCCACCAATTTACTTTTGTTTTTTCCCTTATCCCCATAACATTAAGCACCTTCATCCTTCACTCTTTTTCCTCGTGTTTTGGCACATCTTTGCTTTCTGAGGTTCTGCTTTCCGGGCTGGTTTTCTGGCCTGCACGTGCCTGTACCTGCGTGTCCATGTCCTCATACTCCTCTCATCTGCCTCTTTGGGACTCCTTGGTCGATTACAATGCTGAGATATTCCTGTCTTCCCTCCCTGCCCTCTCAGAAAGGTGCCTGAGGTTCCGTGTCTGATCCTACAGCTCCTCAGTGATTCCAGGATCCTATATATTGCCCTTCTGGCTGCCAAAGACAAGCTTCATGTTCTTCTCTCTTTGCTAGAGGGCTTTTGCACTGTGACCACACAATGGTTCCTCAAGAAGGTGATGGTGAATAAGTACTAAGAATATCAGTAAAAGCCTATGAACTCTGGGGGATCCTTCGGGAGAAACACAGAGCTGTAATTGTGTGCAGTGTTCTTAAAACCAGTTCCAAGCTGGCCATACCAGAGTTATTCATGTCTTTGGGCATGGTAATTTGCAGTATTTTTTCTGGAAACTTTCTCTTTGTTATTTCCCCTCCTGTTTCTGGCCATATGTTATTTATTAATAGTCAGCTGGTTCACTGCTGCAGCACAGCCTGCTGTTAGCTCTGCTTTCCTGCACCCCAGCTGGCCCTGGTGGGATGTTAGCTGAGAAAAATATCCCAAATCTCTGTTCTTGAACTTCAGGCACACTCACATGTGCAAATGCCACCCATCCTCTAACATGTATTTAGCCTCTGGCACATCCCTACTTCAACTGGAGAGGAGATAATCAGCAATCATCTCTAGGAAATATCAGTATCTTAATGACCTGGGTCCTTATGGGTAAATGTCTTACTGAAGGAGACTGCAGATCACCCAGATATAATCAAGAATTACAATCTGACAAATCTTGTCCAACATGCAAAGTACATCACTCAGCACATACAGAAATGTCGTGTGGTGCTGTACAGGCTTTGAGTTTATATCATTCATGCTGTACTTTCATTGTAGAGAAGAAGAGACATAAAAACATTTTCATTAAAAAAAACCCCAAAACAAAATCAATAGTTTTATGAGATGTTTGAGAGTTGGATGTGAGAGTGAATAAATTACCAGCAGTTTGCATCCAGAAGAATGAAAATTGAAAACTTCTCTAATATTTGGACTTCAGCAAAGCTTTCAATACTGTCTCTCATAGCATCCTTTTGGACAAAAGGTCCAACCCACAGCTGGAAAAGATTTTTCCCCCCACAGGGTGCTGGGCACTGCCCAGCCTCCCCAGGGCATGGTCACAGTCCCATGGCTGCCAGAGCTCCAGGAGGATTAGAGAATGCTCTCAGGCACAGGGTGGGATTGTTGGGGAGTGTGTGCAGGGCCAGGAGCTGGACTTGATGATCCCCATGGGTCCCTTCCAGCACAGGATATTCTGTGATTTTATAATTTCTTCATTTTACTTTGGGAGACTTTGACCAAAATCTCTGGAATCTTTTTATAAGCAATTTTAATCCTAACCATAAGCCTAAAGCCACTATATAAATTAGGGGTCACGTACATGTGTAACTTTATCAATCCTGAATCAATCTTGTGCTGATTAATTACTGTTTGGGTTTTGTTTTGTTTTGTTGGGTTTTTTTTTCTTTATTTTAAATGTGTCCCAAACAGGAATTGGTGAACTTGCTTTTGACTGGCAAAGCTGTGTCCAATGTTTTCAACAATGTGATCGAGCTGGACTCTGGGAATGGCAATATCACCATTCTGAAGGGCATCACAAGTCGCAGTGATATTGGTTTGCTGTCCCTCTTTGAGCACTATGATGTCTGTCAGGTATGCTTTCCTTCCTCCTCCTTTAATTAAAAAGACACCAATTATTTTTAAAATCAGCTTGGATTAAGTAAAGCATCAAAGAAATTACTGGCTTGGTTCAGTTTATCTTTTCTGTGCTGTAGTGGTGATTATATTACCAGCAAAAGGAATTACAGATAGTTAAAATTGCTGTTAATACAATGGGATTCTTCCCTTTAATTGCTTTTGATAGTCGTATATTAATTGTAGTCATCATGAAAATTAAAAGATAGATGGAAACTTCCAGAGGAACGACAGGGATTAATTAACCTCAGGAAAAACCCATATAAGGATTTCACTAGTTCTCCATGAACAGGAGATGGAGGATGGCAGGATGGACATTTTTCCTAAAGGCATGTTCTATCCTAAACAGCCAATCTTGGGTTTGATACAGGAATATTATTTGAAATTCTCTTGCTTTTGTTAGATACTTGTAGCAGTCCCACCTGCATTTGCAGCAGCAGCAGAACCTGTATAAAAGTTTGAAAGGGATTACCAAAGGATTTGTTTGTACTGATCTGATCTAAATATGTGACTGAAAACAAAGCTTGATTTTAACTCCTTCCCATATGGCTGAAGTCAGCTACATTCTCCTGCTACTGGCAAATTACAAGTTTTGTTATTTTTAATTAATCATTTACATTATTGACAAGATTACAAAAGGCTTGAATTCAGTCAAGACAGCTTATCAGTGTACCCAAATCAGAGTAATTCAGAACAGAGAGGACTAAAAATAAACTTCTGTGTCTAGTTCATGCTTCTTTTAAATTCCTATAAACAATGTGACATTTAAACACTTAAAAAATGGTTATGCACCACTCCAGCATTTTTTCCATTCTTCAGTGAGGAAAATGACTCAGGTGTAGCAAAATGGTAAATGAGGTCAGGGCAGGTAAGAGCTATTTCTTACCCACCTGCCCTCTAAAAATAAAATGAGTTACACAGAGATTCAGACACTATTTTCCACTTATTCTGCAAATTATATGGTAGAGGGGATCTGTTTCTACTGCTGGGCTCTTGCATGGGACCTGGACTCTTGAGCAGGGATCTTTTTTTCCAAGCCAGTGACTTAATCAGTTACAGAAACTCCAGTAGACGTAGTTTCCTATTTTTTCTTTTTTTTTTTTTTTTTAAGAGTCTACACCAGTTGGGCATCTGCTGCAAATTGTCCTGGTTTTTATTAGGAACATCTGGGTGTTCTCTTCATTTCAGTTCAGAGGCAATGTCTGCCTAGGTCTGGGACAAAAGTCAGATTCTGGTGGATTTTGGCCTGAAACTGGGGAGTCTCCACTGCGGCTTCAGCGTGAGGGGCCAGATTCTGCTTCCTGTAATAAAATTCAGAGCAGTTCAGGAAAAAGAAATGTCAGTGGCAGTTTGCAGAGGTGGAACTGAGAATAGAATTTGTCTTTCAAAGCGACTCTTTTATTCCTCTCAGCATCCAATTACAGTGTGGCTCTGAGGCTGGTAACTGAACCCAGCCATGGAAAAGGACTGTCATTTTTGGTTGGGTTTATTTTTTGTTTCCAGGAGTAAGAAAATCCTGAGCGTGCTATATGGTGAATCATAGACAGTGGAGTCAGAAAAATCTCTTTAGGTCACATCCAGCCAATCTCTCAGGGGATAACTCAGGATATTTTTGTGTCCTGTTATATAGCAGGGTTTCTTTTAAAAATCTGTATCCATGAAGTTCCTGCCTTTTTGTTCAGATGGCCATTTTTTCATTGATTTTAGTGCATATAACTGTGATCTTACAGTTTTTCTCATGCATCTCTACTCTAAAACATGAAGAAATGTACATAAAGATTTGCATTTCCTTGTGAATTTGGAGATTTTAATATCTACTACACAGCCTGTGTTTGGAAGCACTATTAATAAATCAGACTCTTCATTTACTGAGTTTCCTCTAATTATAATTTTACTCGTAATCCAGCCTGCCCCCTAAACAATTCATCCCCATCCGCTGGGCATTTGCAGCTGATGTAACAGTGCCTCCCTTTTATATCAGCACATCCTGTCCAAAGCTTGTTTTTACTTCCCTGCTCTAGACTTGTTCCAACTTACCAACACATTTAGGACGGGATATTCAAGATTCCAGGCTAGGTGCAGTAAATCCACACGGAGGAAGACTTCTCTACCATTTTATCTCATTTTTCTGATGCGTGGAGCATTTGTGTGTAATCCACAGTTCCCTTGGCCTGGCTCCTGAGGGCATGTGAATTTATCCTCAAACTCCAACAGTGGCAAATCCAAAGAAAATGTTCCCTTTTCTTCCACTGGTTGCCTGGAGAATCCCTCTGTTCCCCATCCAGTCATCTCCTCCGGTGGATCCTGTGTTATCTTTGCTGATGAGAAAAACGTGTGCCCCGAGTCATTTGTCTGGAGTAGTTAATGTTCCATCATCACTGTCAGCCCTGACATATCAACCAAACTCCGTGGAGTTTTTGCAGTGTAATTACTTGCTGCAAATTGTTTCACAATGACAGATGGATCCATTCCATCTGTTTCATGTGCAAATGTTTAGTTTCACAGTGAGATTCTGGATCTTAATGGGAAAAAAAAAGCTAAAAGTCCGATTCTGCTACTTTTCAGTAGGCGACTTACACATCTTTGAGCTTCTTTTCTTTGTGCTAAGCCCGTATTTGAGCAATATCAATTCCATGTGATCTTACACATTTAACTTAGAAGCCCAAATTGAGATTTTCGGGTTCCTGGGATTTATTTAGAGCACGTCAAGCAATAGAAACGTTTCCACATAAAATTGGTGGGGGTTTCCTCTGTGTGCTGAGCTCAGGATACAGCAGTTCAGACTCAGGGAAGCTGAGTGGTTTCTCAGCAGGGACAAGATCTCAAAGAAGGGGATGAGGCACAGGAGTGGGCAGGACCAATTTTAGCACTCCTGGGTGAGAAACTCCCTGTTTGGGTCAAAGCCTTTAGCCTAAATGCCACATTAAAATTACAGGTGAAAAGACTTAGAATGATGAAATTCTTCCTTTGAAAATGTCTTGTGACGTTAAAAGTAGGAAGAGATGAAAACAGAGGCTCCTCATGTTTATTACAGGTCATTAAAAACCAAGGAAAAAAGGAAAAATAATCTGCATTCTCAGGTAATAAATTTAACAGATTGTTATCATTATTATCATTCACAGCTTGCTAATCCTTTAATAATATTAATAACCAATTAACAAACACCACAATGCTAATTAACATGAATGAAGATAATAGTAACAACAATATATGGCATTTACATGCCATTTCCTACTAGCAGATCTGTGCTTTGCAAGAATGGGAAGTGTCCTTTACACTTTACACAGAGGGGAAATGGGTGAATAAAAGTCAGAGTGCTTATTCCAGTAAGCTGCTGGCTGAACTGGGATGAGTACAGGTCTGAATCTCTCATTCTAAAGGCAGTGTTGTGGCAGTTTAGGACTCTAGAACTTTAATTATAAATTAATATGATAATGCTGAAGTTATTGTGTTGTTTATATAACTTATTATTATATAGCTTTTATAGAGTTTGTGCATAATTCTAATAGATTAAGATTTTTTTGCTAATTTTTATGTGTTAGTAATAGGCATTTTACATGTTTATTATTTTTTTGTTTGTTTATATATTTTGTTTATTGGTTCTTATAAGACGGATTTTTTGTTTATGGCAGGTATAGTTGTTTTTCATCTAAAAATAAAAAAAATAAAAAAATTTAGTTTTCTACTAAACCTTCATTTTCAAGATTATTTTCACATAAAAACTTGTAAGCTAGCTTAGCTTGCACTTAAAAGTGACAGGCCAACTATTACTTAGCATAGCAAGGCCTAGTTTTTTAAAGCCTTCCTAAAAATTTATCTACCTGCATTACAACATAGTGTCGTGCTGGCTGACGAATTTCACCATCTTTGTGAAAATGTTTTTTGAAACCACTTTAGGTATGTGCTGTTGTGTGTGGAGAAATGGAAATATNTAGTAATAGGCATTTTACATGTTTATTATTTTTTTGTTTGTTTATATATTTTGTTTATTGGTTCTTATAAGACGGATTTTTTGTTTATGGCAGGTATAGTTGTTTTTCATCTAAAAATAAAAAAAATAAAAAAATTTAGTTTTCTACTAAACCTTCATTTTCAAGATTATTTTCACATAAAAACTTGTAAGCTAGCTTAGCTTGCACTTAAAAGTGACAGGCCAACTATTACTTAGCATAGCAAGGCCTAGTTTTTTAAAGCCTTCCTAAAAATTTATCTACCTGCATTACAACATAGTGTCGTGCTGGCTGACGAATTTCACCATCTTTGTGAAAATGTTTTTTGAAACCACTTTAGGTATGTGCTGTTGTGTGTGGAGAAATGGAAATATTCAAAGTTTTTTGTCTCTTTTGAGCCTTCTGTCTGATTTGTCTTTGTTTTCACCGATTCTCTGACCCCCTAAATTCACCCTACTCTGACTCCTGTCTGTCCCAGCCCCTGCACTTCAAGGGACCTGGTGCTTTTTAGATTTTTGCTTCTCTGAAAACAGAGAGGGCATTGACAAAGAAGCCACGCACATTTTCCTTATTTCTTTTCAGAAAGACAGAGTAAAGCAACAGAAACAAACAGAATTTATTCATTAAAATTCCACAGATGGGAAATATTATCTTTGGTCCTTCTGAAGAAACCACTCTGTGCTATGACAAGACCTGCTTGAAGGGTGAAATTCAGCACACACGCTCTGTCTCCTGGCACCTCACCTGTGTTCTTGCCCCATGGAATGTCCCTCCTAAAGCCTTCTTCCCAGGGAAATGTGTCCCCTAATCTCTTTTCCCCATCAGATGGGCTGGATTACAAGTCAGGCCATTGGTGGGGTTGTGGAGGGGAGAGTTTACAAAGAGGGTTTTAACAACCTGGTTTGAGAAACAAACCACAAAAACACGCAAGTGCAAAATAGAAACTGATGGTTGGCTTCAATTTTCCATTTATTTTTCAGGAACAGGGGTAAATGCCCTGTAGATGCAGCAAAGGAAGCTGCTATTTATGTGAGACTGTAGTGAGCATCACTGTGGGCAAAAACATGGAGTACATTCAAATTTGTCTGAAACAAGGCTGATAAAGCATTGGCCTTTGAGAAAGTCTGTTCTTCATTCTTTGTTTTTACACCTCTCTTCCCAGCCTGGAACTGAAAGTTTCTTTAATGAAGTCCTATTGTCCTCTGAGTTATGGCCAGTTATTTTCCCAGAGGCCAGTCCCTGTTGCTGGGGTACTGGCATTGCTTCCCTGTCAACATCCTTCCAAATGAAATAGAAGCACAGAGTTTTTATTTAAGACAATAAGGATAACAAAGCCCACATGTTTAGAAGAGCTCTGCCTGCTTTGCAAACAGGTAAAGCAGAAAATGATATGTCAGATATTTTCCACGTCTCTCTAGATTATAAACACTGCATTTCGATCTGGATTTATCCCATCTCACTTCAGGTGCTTTTTAGGCTGAAAGTGCTTCAGGTAAGAGTTCAGCCAACTCCCTGCATCACTGGGGAATGGGAGGGTCTAAATTTCTTACAGTACCCATTTGCTTATTTGATTTTACAGCCAAAGCCCAAGGGCTAACCTGCATTAGAGGGCCTAGAAATAAATGCAGGAGTGTTCTGTGGGCTGAATCCTGCCCTGTCCTTGTCATTGCAGTGATGTAACTCCCTGAAGTGGGCTCTAAACTTTGTGTGTAGTGAGGAAATGGCACAATGCTGAAATCTGAGTGAGGGTCTGAATCTCCCTCCAAATTTCTTCGTTTTTTGGGACATTCCAGAAGAGCAGCTGAGTGGGACAGGGACAAAGAAAAGACCTTGATGCTGCCTGGCACCTGAGGTCTGTTTTCCTTTTCCTTTCCACATCTGCTGCCTTTTACACCATGGCAGTATAAAGGAACTTTAATCAGACACCAGCGCTTTCCAGAAGTCTCTTCTTTGCTTAAGGAGTCCTAGGATTTAACACACATCTCTTTCTATTCTTCTTTAGTCATGTCTTTTTCTCTATTTTTTTTTCTCCCAGTTCATTATCAGAAAGATTTCCTTTTCTACAAAACAAAAAGAAAAAAGGATCCAAAGCTGCAGAGAAATTACCTAAGGCTCCAGTGTAGCAGTGGTGTTTGCTACTATTTTATCAACATATGGCTAAAAACTCCTCAGTTCCTGTTTCACCTGGCATAGTGCATGCCCTGAATGTCAGATCTCCTTGGCATTAATTCTGTTTTTCCTAATCTGATTTGAAATCAAGTATTTGGCAATGGCAATAACTTTACCCTCACAGTGTCCCTTAATTATCTGTGAATACAGCAGTGATGTGGCTGAGCTGGTGTTTCAGGGGTGCTGGTGGAATGGGTGACCTGGGTCAGTGGGGTCACTGCTCCCCCAAGGGCTGCTGAAAATATCTCTGATTTTACACCACTGACACTTCTCTCTTAACACCCCTGAAACACTCAATATTCATTCATTAAAGGTGACTTTAGCCGTGGGGAGCAAAACAGTGACAGAACAAACAATGATGGGCTGTTGCCTGTAACTCTGAAAGCTTTGTGTAATTATCCTTTTGCCTGTCAATCCTACTGGATTTGGTATCCCCAGAAATTCCTCAGTTTGGGAGAACCCAGCCCTTTGTGGAACCATTACACACTGTGATAACTTCTCAAAGAAACAACTCTAGCAGCTGTATTAGGGGAAAGAAACATAAAGCAAGGAATGGTTGATTGTAACTAGAAAATGAATGGTAAACTCCTACAAGCAAAGAGGTGAAATTATGTTGAGATAAAAGTCCTGGAGAAAAATACCATCAGATTGGCCATATCCAGTTATCCTGCTTGGTTTTGTATCACATTTACTTGTTTGTTTCTTTTGGAATACACATGGCAAAAGATGGCCTTGTTCAAGGGACAAATTACAGCTGAATGGTGAGGTACCATCCTCTCGCTGTGGCAGATCTGCTGGGATAATTCTCCAGCAATAAATATTTGTCTGTAGGTTGAATTTCACCATTGTGTGAATACACACAGATGTCAAATGGAGAATGAGCCCTTTAAAGGTGCTTGCTTTTGGAAAGTTGATGTTTCGCAAATATCAGAACAGCGTCCCTGAAATTTATGAGCCTTCTTGAGGGCTTTGTAAGGGAGAGGCTCAGGGTTAGGAAAGTCTCCGTAGTAATCGAAAACATGCAGCATGAAAGGACACCTCATTCATTCCCCCCTTACTTTCTTTTGCCTGAAAATTATTAATGAGCCTGCTGGAAAACCAATACTTGAATAGTGATAAAAACACAGCCATTGAGCTCTTATCAAAAATAGTATTTCATAAAAAGGATGCAAATCTCAAATCCCTGATGTACCTTTGGAATTCAGCCCTACAGATGTAGGGAAGACACTGGAAGGAAGGGGATCTCTGTCAGCCCTGTTTTCTGTCAGGCTCTTGTTGGGTGACACACTGAGTTTGAGGGGTTTCCTGAGGAGAACACTGGGTGTTCTTGCCTGTTCTTCCCTGTCCTGTTTCCAGGCTTTATCTCAGGTTTTATCCAGTATTATTACCACCAAGCAGGCTGGTCAGGCAGCTGAGGAAGCACTCAGGCCTCACCAGCTGGACCAGTTAAATGAGGGCATAATTCTGCGTATGGGGAAGGGTCTGGAGAGTCAGTCCTGTGAGGAGCTGCTGAGGGAGCTGGGGGTGTTCAGCCTGGAGAAAAGGAGGCTCAGGGATGTTCTTACTGCTCTCTACAACTCCCTGACAGGAGGGTGTAGTGAGGGGTGGGTCGGCCTCTTCTCCCAGGCAGCACGTGACAGGACAAGAGGAAACGGCCTCAAGCTGCACAAGGGGAGTTTCAGGCAGGAAATCAACAGGAATTTCTTCCCTGGAAGTGTGGTCAGATGTTGGAATGGGCTGCCCGGGGAGGTGGTGGAGTTCTCATTCCTGGGAGTATTGAAGAAACCACTGGATGTGGCACTCAGTGCTCTGGTCAGGTTGTCAGGGTGATGTGCACTCGGAGGTTGGACTCAATGGCCCTGGAGGTCTTTTCCCACCTAAAGGATTCAGTGATTCTACTCCACATGACAACTGATGCTTGAAGAAGCAGCCAAAGGAATCCCCACAGTGAGGATTGTCCTTTGTCAGCAGCGTGGTTCCATATTATATTTTGTACAAAATACGTTTTGCATCTTGGTGTCAAGAGCAGCAGCTAATCCTCAGCTGGTTAAATGGATGCAACCAAAATGAAGACTTCTCCCTTCTTCTGGGAGAGGAGGATTTGAGCTACAATATTTTTAGAAAATACTCTCTTAGTTATCTCACAGTTCATGCCCTCGCTGCTTTCTGCAAAGACTGTAATTGAAAACTGCAAATTTTTGGAGAATGTTCCTGCAGCCCTCAATCATCTGAACAGTCTGTCCTGGCTTGACGGTTCATGTGAGTGAGAGCTGGAGTGGATGTGGCTTTGAAAGTTCTATATCTCTCTAATCTTGGTGAAATGTTGTTTGATGAAGCTGGGAAGTTGCTTTTGCAGACAAACGTAGGAAGAGCACATTTTTAGGATTAGACTGGCTGTTCTTTTTGGCTTTGACTTATCTGCATATTAAGATATGCATGTTTGTGAGACTGAATCTTTTCATCTGTGTCCTTCTAATTTGCCATCTTTTGTTGAAACTGCGTATTTTCTTTTTTGATAACTTCTGTTACAAGTATTATTGGAAGCTTGTAAAAAAAATCTTTGCTTCTAAGCCAAGAATTTACGTAAAAAGCAAAACTGTTGTATAAAAGGCTGTTTTAAATAGATATTAGCAAAGTAATGAGTCAGGGAGCAGTTACTTAATTAGCTGGAGACTTGTTATCTAACATCAGAAGAAATTCTCATTGTGGAAGGCAGCTGAATTTGCACTCATAACACTTCAGATATAAATTCTAAATGTCCATCAAGATGAAAACACCACTTCTTATCACTTAGGGTGCTGGTTAGAGTTTTGATTACAACTGAATTAATATTGGCTTCTGCCTTTTGGCTTTTGCCATTTGCCTTTGTACCAGGGTGAAGAACTGAGGGCTGCACTGTAGGAGCTGCATCCACAAATCTATATCTAGAAATCATGTATAAGAAGTTTTCTGCTAAAATTTCCTCAGTTTCCACTAGGCCTTTTTCAGTGAAAAAGTCCTGAAAGGAAAATGACTGAAAGCAAAATTATTTCACTGAAAGCAAAATGTTTAATTTCAGATTTTAGTTTCCCTAAGCAATTTCTCAAAGGTACAAAATCCAGCTGCAGTGCTGCTGGTATCCCCTTCCTTCGTCCCTTATAGATTAAATCTCTTGAGTATTCTAGTTTGAAATGTCTGTGAATGAATATTAAAGTTTTTTTGCACTTTCTTAGAGAATATTCAGGTTATTTATAAATATGCTTTCAAAAGAAGGACAAAGGCTTAGAAAAGGCTTTTGTTAAGGTTTTATTTTCATATGAGCATATTTCATTTTTAAGAATAACAAAGCAAAACAAATGCTTCTGTTATTGCTTTCTTCTATAGCTGAAAATACATGTTTGGACTGTGAACTAGAAGGTGATAAAGTTAAGGGAATATATTACTTTCTTAACAAAAGATTTTGGGCTCAGTTTAGTTGTCCAGACAGGTATGTTTCGGGGCCCATGACATCCTGTGAGTCTCTTACCTGGTTTCCAGTCATTGTTGGATGGCAGCACAGCCTCCCGTTGATCCCATGCTGTGATCCTGTGGTTTTACAGCTCTTGCAGAGGACATGCTTCCTTTTGGTTCAGCTCATCTGGGATCTGAGCTTTTAGCTGTAAGGGCACTGCAGCTGCATTTCGTTACCTGCCATAACTAATATTTACTTTATGTGCTCCATGATTTACCAGAGCTGTACTGGTCAGCCCCTAATGAGCCTTCGTTAGTGTCTGTAGACTAGAATAAATAAATGACTTTATAAATTTTATGTTTTCCACAATGAATTGTTTCTCCCCCCCAACCCCAGCGATGGTCTGCTAGTTTGTATTTTTCTTCCAGGTTGGCTGTTACTTGAAGACCCCCAAGTACCCCATTTGGCTGGTCTGCAGTGAAAGCCACTTCAGTGTGCTTTTTTGCTTGGAAAAGGATTTGCTCAGCGACTGGAAAACGGGACGGAGGTTTGATCTCTATTACTACGATGGCTTGGCCAACCAGGATGAGGAGATACGGTTGACAGTGGGTATGAGCAGCTCCCTGACTCTGCATTTCACTTCTGGGGGTCAGAAAGGAGGATCCAATAATACAGAGTGATGGTTGCAGGCACTGAACTTTAATTTGTGTGCTGTTGCCTAATTTTCATCATTAGGTTTGGGGATTAATTAATTAGGTTTTGAGGATAAGCTCTTGGAAGGGTTAACAGTGAGCACATGTTCACTTTATACACACTGGCAAATCTCCCAGTGGCACTGATTCCCAAGGTACAGGTTGTGATCTCTGGCTTATTCGTACTCCCAGGAATATAAAATATATCTCACTACTCCCATTCTCCTTCACATCATCTCACACGTTTCTACAAGCAGAAAGTGCAGGTCTCCATTGCCTCACCTTAAATGCCTGTAAGAAAATGAGCAGAGAGGGTAAGGAAACATGAAATCCTTGCTTCCAAGTCAAGAAGATGCCAGTAATCTGCTAAAAAAGGGTTAGTCTCTTACCTGCCTGGAAGCACAAGCCTGCAAAAGGTCTTCCAACTTGTTACACTCCTTCTTTCAGGACACCATGCCAAATTACACAGCTGCTTTTACAGTAAATACTTCTTCAACTGGAAGGCATTTGGATGAGTATTCTGATCCTTAGAAAGCACCTACTTCAATATGTTCTCCACCACTAAATCCCTGTTTGCTAATAATATCCTACTCACCTTTTTTTTTCTTTCCTTTGGGACACTTATACAATCTTGTCTGTCATTCTTTGATAATCAAATTCTTTCTTAAACTCAAGGAGCCACTCTACTGTAGTTAGCTCCTTAGAAATAAGTTGTCTCTATTCCTTATTTGTACCAACATCCAGGTTTTTGCACAGGATGGGTGTTGTACGTTCTGCTTGAGTCCCTGTGGCAAAGTTTTTCTGTGCTGGGAGTGCTGGGGGTTTGAGCTCCTCACAAGATCTGGTAGTGACTTCAGTCATCTTTCTACCTTTTATTTACCTCTTATTTTAGAGAAAATCCCTGTCATTCTGTTGTAGGGTTCACATGATACATTAGCTCCAAAAGTGATCCGTTTTCACAGGACTGTGGTTGCCAGCTGGTTCCCACATCCCAGATAAAAGTGATGTGGATGATAGAGCTCAGCACGGGATTAGAGACACATTTTTTTTCTATTGTTTTGTACCACATAACATCTGGTCCAAAACAGGTATCCTAATGTGTCTCTCCATCACCAGGAATGTTTCCAAAATCAAGAGCTGCCAAGCCCTCTAAGATCCCTGGATGAGAAATTCTCCAGAGCACAGTATAAATTTTCAAGAGCATGTATAAATTTTTCCCTTTGCTGTCCAACCTGTCATGGCATTTCTTTGTGTTTCTCCTCAAAGCTGAAATGTGCGTGGAGTTGTAGATATCTCTTTGTTGTGGCCATAGCCCCTTCCAGGGATGCTTCCCAGTAAATCCTTTGTTATCTGTGAAATGCTGCAAAAGGCAGTAAAAATTCAAATACTTTCATCATTCCACAAAAAAGCTGGCCTGGTTCTGGCTGTGCAGTAATCCCTTGCGAGGTCTGGAGAAAACTGTAATTACTTTACATCCAAAAAGGTAACTGGCCAAACATCTAAACCCAGCACACAGGAGCAGATGGAAATATCAGAATGCTAAATATTGCTGGTATTTCCCTTGTGGAAATCCCAGCAAGAGGTGATGTTTAGGCAGCATCACCTGGAGGTGCAACCTGAGGAGCTGGGTGCTGCCCCAGCCACATCTCCCTGCTGCTGGGTAGCAAAGTTGTTTGCTTTACTCGAGCAAGAAGTTGAATTCCTTGAAATGGGAGTTTTGATTATAATTAGGTAAAATTACCATCAAGGTCCCATTTCAGGAAATATTGAAGAAATTGGGCTGGGCAAGAAAGGCAAAAATGACAGAAGAGTAGAATTATATTTTGGGAGTAGCAGCAATCACTTCTTTATATTGAGAATTGCTCTGCTTCTCATACCCATTGGCCAAAATGTAGACAAGCAACATATAAGTTCTTTCATAAAAGCAGGTTAATTACATCAACAGAGGAAAATAATAATACATCTTTCCATTGGGGTAGAAATTTGGGATAGGCAGAGAAGAGCTGTAACAGTGCTAGCACTCAGTTTCTCACTAATTAATATGTAGAATATACACATTCCTTTTCTTTTACTCTTAGATACCCCTTTATGATACTTTTTTTCCTGTTTCTTTGTATGGAAACACTCCATTCAAACCTTTTTGTTGTAAGAATTCAAGTCTAAAAATGACAAGATTCATCAAAGTTGGCCATGGGTGGGAAAGGCAGCTACATCATGTGTCTGTCCTGCTACCAAGGCTGTGGTCAGGACAGTGCCTTAGGTTTCACCAGGAGAGGTTTAGAGACAAATTTCTTCACAGGAGGGGTTGGCAAGCACTGGAACAGGCTGCCCAGGGAAGTGGTGGTCACCATTCCTGGAAGTGTTCAGAAACCTGTAGTTGTGGCATTTGGGGGCAGGGTCTAATAGTGAACATGTGCTGGATCTATGGTTAGACTTGATGATCTTAGAGGTTTCCACTTTTATTATTCTAAAATTCTGTGTTTCAAACTCTTCAAAATTACGATTAAAAAGGCTCTTTTAAACTCAAAAGATTCCTGTGTGCCTCTAAGTTCCTGAGGATCTAGAGGAAAACCACCAGTACTTTGTGTACTTTTTAAATATTTTCTGTTTCCCTCCACTCCAACCCTTGCAGTCATCCAGAGTTTTCTGCATGTGTTTGTACCCATCAGATCAACACACAAGGGAGAGCCAGGTCCTTTCTGTGACATGAGAGAGCCAGATAGATCTGAGGCTGGCCCTGTGAATGGTCAGAACAATCCCCTCCCATCCTGTCTACATCAGTCTCACTTCAGCCAACCCAAATCCTACACCCTGCCTTGGCATCGTGCACCGCTCACGGCCGAGCCGCTGGCTGGGAGACAGACAGAAAAGAAGAAAGAAAACAAAAAAACCCTGGTCTGCTGCAGTTTAAATGTTCAACTCCAAAACAGGAAACAGCTGAGCAGACTGACATCCAAGCTGGTGGCAGGATGTTTTGTCCCTGGGAAGTTTAGCTCTACTTTCACTGTTGACAGATGCCGTGTCTGAGACAGTGACCTCTCTGTTTTCCCCGGAACACTGCAATGGCCTCTCCATCCCCAAGGAATGCTGTCAGCCTGGGGAGGCTCCCTGATACCCCACACAGCATCATCTTCTCCTGTCTGTGCATTGCTTGCTGAGCAGTGAAGGGACAATCTTCTTTTCCAGGGTGGAATAGTCCTAACCCAGTTCAAACTGGACTTGGGGTTTCCTGGTCAAGTGTAGCACCACCAGCGTCCTTAGCGTTTGAGTAACACAAGCTACTCAGTAATTACAACATCAGTTGTGAAATAAAAGCCTCATGACAGCCCTGCAGCACATTATTTCATTTTCTGATCTGTGGTTTTCTTGAAACCATCTCTGTATGAGCAATCTAACGTGGATCAGGCACGGTGATCAGTGCTGGATGTGGCAGTGGTTGGACTCAAACCATCTGAGAGGTCTTTTCTGTGGGTTCTGTATGAAGAGAAAACTCCCCGGCCACTAACAATGTGTGTTTTTTCTCTGCAGATACAACTCAGGTGTGCCCTGAAAATAAAGAAAATGATCTTACTCCTCCACTTGAGCACTGTATTAGGACAAAGTAAGTGAGATTACAGTTTTTAATACAGATACATTCAGTTGTTGATTCAAGCAATATATGTGAGGCTGGAGTGTCAAAAAAGAAATTTCAGCAAGTAAAGCTGAAAAATGAATGTTTAAAAATCAGAAAGGATCTGCATGGGCCAGGCTGTGATAATATGTTTTACACATTTAATTGTGTGTTATTGTAATTAACATTGAACTGTCCAAGGTGTTCATTCTTGGAGGAACCTTCACTGCATCACCAGGAACTGATTGAGCCAAATTCAGTCTGAGAGCACAGCTTGGTTGCAATAGATGTAAACTTAGGTTCCCAAAAGTGCTTGATTGCAGAGCTATAATGAGAAAAGGAGACAATTTATTCCATTTTCATCAGTCTTTTCTGAAGAACAAAATAGGGGACCTGGGTGTTGTTTTCAGTGCATGAAGACCCATTGAACTCAGTTTTCTCCATCTGTCTGCGCACAGCACAGAGCTTTCCAGGAGCACCAGGTTTTGTGCAGTCATTCCTGACAGGCCTTAGCTCATATTCTCTCCTTACATATAAGGCCATTTCCTGTTGTGTTGGGATTTTCATGGCCATTTTGAGGCCTATATAAGCAATTTATCCAAATTATACTGAAGTTAACGAGAACATTTTCAGATTAGTGAGACACAAAAGAAGCAAAATGGAGAAATTTAACCAGGCAGAAAATTCAGCTTTATATCAATTCCAGCACGACTTTGGAAGTTACTATCTGAATATCTCTGGAGCAAGAAGTGAAAGCCTCATTGTCAGAGACCATAGCATTTGTTAAATCAGCCAGCCAGGCAGCTTCAGGTTTCTCCAGCAGTTTCCCTCCTGTCCTTGCTCCAATTTTCTCTGCAAAAAACAAAAAAAAAAAAAGGCAGAAAATAAATAAATAAGGACACAGTGGCTGCCAGTATGTTGATCAGTAAATCACTGAAAGGTAGCAGAGGCATCCTGCAAGGTGACAGCAGTGACATCAGTCCAGCCTTCCTGCACATACAGATTTTATTGATTCTTCATTTCCAGTGACACATGAGCATGACTGCAAACTAAAATAAATAATGTATAACCTCAGAAAGCCCCACGGGGAGAATAATGCATGCAACTACTTAAAGTCTTAGAATATCTTCCATTCCTGGCATTGTGTCAGAGTTATACAGTGTTGGTAGTGCTGCTGTTTGTTTATTTTAAGTTCCCTGCTTTAATCTGCTGGAGAGGTAAATTACCAGCAAATTCCAGTGTCAGTTTATTTTGTTTGTAGCATTCTCAGCACTGTCTGATTTACCCTGAGCAGGCTGGCTCCTTGTTTTCAGTGTTTTGCCTTTGCTTTGAGGGTATTTATTTAAGTGTGGCCTTGCTGCAAAAGGTTTTTAATGTTAAATTTTTCCTTTTTTGTTTAAAGAACTTTTTCTTCCAACTATGGAGCAGCATATAAGGAAAAGTAAGAACCAACCCAAGTAACCAAAATTTTAGCAATTTAGGGGATAAAAAAAAGGAATGTTTTTTATCATACAATCCTGGAAAACTCTCCTAAACCAATTTTTAATAAATCAAAGAGCTGTTACGTATTTTAATGGAAGAATTCATGATGAAGGTCTGCATCAGACTTCTGTCATCAAAAAATGCAGGATAATTTCTCCAGGCAGAGTGGTGAATTCCACAGTCTGGACAATCAAACCTGAGA
>VXBU01007766.1:63291-134582 GCA_013400315.1 Bombycilla garrulus
GGAGGAGGCTCATGTTTTCAGTCCCTGTTGTATAAAGCATCAGAAGAGTTCAGTTCTGAGTTTAAAGCAGGGAATCCTTCAGCTTGCTCTGGAATGACAAGTCACCACCAGGTACCAGTGTAACCTGCAGGCCCCCTAAAAAAGGACAACTAAAAGTGCTTTTCTTGTGGCTCTCAGCCCCAGACGTCTGTGGCAGCAGTGGGATTGTGGCCCAGGGATGTCTGGAATGTGCATCCTGGGCTTGTTTTGGAGATGCCGTGCAGTCAACTTATCCTGTTCTTCCCTGAGGAATACTCTTATATCACAGTGCTGATCCTCAGCATTGGAGGAAATAACATCTGTTAGCTGTGCCTGAGGGGAACCAAACTCTGATCTGCTATTATAACCTGAATTCAGTGTTTTTTGTTAACCCTCTGTGGTAGCGGAGCTGTGGGATCTGTGAGTTCACCTGTTGGCTGTAAAGGGAAACACCCAAAGGAAATTTAGTGGATGAAAGAAGAGCAGAGCCTGGGCATTTCACCCTGAATTATTGATGTGCTCCAAAACAATACCAAATTATCAGCACAGGAGATGCTCACTGAGTGCTATTCCAGACTGAGCATTGTTCAGGGCCTGACCTGTTCCTCTTCAGTTCCCGTTAACTGCATGACCCGTGGGTGAGGTTGTACTTGAAGCAGGTGGGTCAAATGTAGTTTTCCTTTTGCTAATCTGATAAATTATAATTGAATCAGCAGCTAGAAAATGTCTCAAGTTGGAATTACACTATGGCAGGATAGTTTGGGGAAGTGATCATCATTGTCCAAGAAGTTTAGTATCTGTTTTTAATAAAAGACTTTCAGCATCTGTGAGTGAGATTCCTCTTCATTTTTTTTCTTGTGTAGATGCAAGAGGGGAAAAAATTTTGGACTTCTCTCATAGAAGCAAACAGCCAAAGGCTGATTTTTGGTCTGAAAAATGGTTTGAAAACAAACCCAGGAGATGAGACTTGTTCTGAAAGTAACCTTCAGTCCTGCTTCAAAAATTATGTCCTATTTAAGCTCTTTATGGAAATCTTGATTTAAAAAGGCCAGTTCCTCACTGCACAGTGATTAACAACTTTACCAACAGCAGAAATGGTGTCAGCAATGTGAGTGATTCCACAGGGCACAGTGCAGGCTCATTTGGTGCTTTTTGGCCTCTGTGGATCCCTCTCAAAGCTTTAATCACCCTGGTGAGATAAAAAGTTGCACCTTGGGAAGCTTGTTCTCAAAGATACGAGATGATTTGATGGCATTACCTGAAAAATCCGGTGGGGATGGAAGGTGGCAGTTGTTCTTTCCATTTGGCTGTTTAAGGGTGACATTCTGAACCTCTGACAGGGACATCTCTCACCTCTGGCAAATGCCAGACTTAGGTTATTCAGATGAAGCAAATTCTGCTTTTAATTTAACATGTGGGGCATCTCTGCTGTGTATTCCTGCTAAGTATTCCTGGGATTCCAATCTCTCTGCATTTTTTTATTTTAATTTTCTCAGCAAAGTAAAAAACAGAAGGAAAAATTTCACAACAGCCCTCGGATGGCCACTTCCTTTGAGACGTTGCCCTGAAGACTGCAAGAATTCAGCTTTTGGTTTTGTTTTACACTTAATTGACTTGCTCAGCACAAGGACTGAGCTGCCATACCCTTGCTGACACATCCTGTCCTCGTTGACAGAAAGAATGTGGCACTGGCAAGTCACTGTTCCCTCCACCCCCTCACCAGTGTCTTACTACTCTGAGACAGATTTTCAAAACAGATATAAGTACTCAGCACTGGCAATGCAACAGTTTAGTTCCCACAAAATCTGGGCCATGACCTTGCAGATGAGAAAAGCCACAGCCAAGGGTGAATTCATGCCATGAGGGGTAGGTTGACTCACTTCAGGGAGGTGACTGGAGAGCATCATGCCGCTTTCACCAGGTTTTGGGTCAGATCTCTGTCTTTTGCCACGGTTTGAAGACACATTTTGTGGCAGATTGAGTATTGATGCTTCCTTTGCATTCAGTCACATTCCTGAGGTGGGCAGCGGAGCTGTGGTAGCCAGTGCAGAGCCAGGAATGAAAAACGTGGAAGTTCCAGACTCACCTGGAAATGCTGTTCTCAGTGCACATCTTCAGTGCCATTCTGAAGGAGGAATAAGGGTAGAGGAAGGCAGAACCTCAGCACAGGAAAAGCAAAACATCACCATTAAAATGAGCCATGGAATGCTTGGAGGAGCCAAGGTCAGGAGCAAAGATAGGTGCTCAGTGAAGTGGTCCAGGCACAGGATCTCAGAGTCAGAGAGTTCCTAATCAGAGCTGAACAGGAGGGTGCAAATTGCCTACTGACAGCTGAGAGTGAGTATTTTGGTTGTTTAGGGTTAGTTCTTGTACCCATCTTGGGCATTCCCTCATTATTCTGTCCAACATGAAGGTCTCTGCTGTGAATCAGCTGCTGCTGAGGACTCTCTGTTGCCCAGAGAGGCTGGAGGAAGGGTCAGGACAGACACCTCCAACCTTGGCACATAAATCAGGGTGTACAATTCCCTCACTTCTGCTCCATTCCCTTTGGGATGTGATTAGTTACCCCAAACAAGTCCACCCCAATCTCTCTGAGGTTCCATGGGTGGTTCAGGGGTGTGGGTTTGCCTTTCTAGTGACGAACTGATGGATGTACACGATTTCATTTCTAGGTGGCAAGGAGCTGTCATCGACTGGAATGGCACGGAACCCATCTTGTGACTGATCTGACCTGCACTTTATTTGGGAAGAGCAAAAGGAAATGACTGAATGAGCACATTTCTATTCCCACCAATACAGGAAATAGGGCAGTTTGAGATGAGGAAGAATGACAAGGTTGACAGGCTGGCAGAGTTTCACCTCAGTCACCTCGTGCTTTGGATATTTTGCTTTTAATATAAACAACACTGACGTAAATTCCTTCTCACTGCCTTCAGCATAAAGCTCCTGAGGGCAGGCTGGGTTCCCACCACAAATCAAGGTTACAGATGAAGCAGTGAAGTCGTCAACGTCCCCTTGAGGTCTCCTTCTGGATCCACTCTGTATCCTGCAATTGTTTGGAAGCATCTGATGGGAGAAGCTGAACCCGTATTTCCCTCACTTTACAGCCTTCTCTGTCCTGCCTTGTTCTTCCTTGTAAAAACTCTAGTGCCACTAGAAAACATCATCCAAGGAACATCTATTCACCTCGCTACCTGGTGTTAGCAAGCTTAAATAGGTTGGTGACCACCTGGGCTTTTCAGGGGAAGCCTGGCCTGTACCAGGTTCTCATTGTGTCACAAATTTGCAGTAGGGATTGTGGTTGTGTGTTACCAAAATAAACCCGTTAGTACGTTCCTGGTACTGGGTGCAGCTGGAGTGTAACAGTGCCTCGTGCTGATATAGCTCATTTTTCTTTCTGGTAAGAGGCAGCTGTATCAGTATCTTTACATTTATACCTTTATTTCTACATGAGGGTTTATTCACACCTAAGTGACAGATCAGATCTGTGGTTTGCTTCGTCATAACTACAAGAAAACAGAAGAGTTGTCAGTTTTGAAATTCAAATGGTGCCTATCTGTGACAGGTACCAGTTTCCATGGTAAATAAAATGCATATGTTGGAATGAGGTACTGTGGAGATGGATCCTGAGATACTGAAGCCACACTCTGTACTCTGATTAATTCTGTTTTAGCAACACTTCAACAAAATTGGAACAAGTTACTGTACAGAAGGTTGGAAAAAATGCCTTGGGGAAAAGGGCAGATAAATGGTGTTTCTAGAGTATTCCTCTCTCTTGAGAGTGAATATTTCATGAGAATTCAATAAAGGACTTTTAATTTCTGATGTTTATTGTAGCACTTCTTCCTAATCAGTGTGGAAACTCCTCTGGGTCCTGAAAAATGAGTGCAGAATCAATTTTCAGCAAATATTCAATGTTGTTCTGGGTGTAGGTGCAAACAATGTCTCTGTTTGCAAAGCTGACTGTGCAAATGGAATTAGCAGTGGAGTTAGATTTGAAAACCAACCTGAATATAAGTTACAGAGGAGTGCCAGAAAGGTTTAGATGGCCTTTGGATGACAACCTTCCTCTCCCTTTACTTTCCATTCACATCAGACTGTCAAAGAATCACAGAATGGTTTGGGTTGGAGGGGAAATTAAAGATCATCACATTCCAACCTCCCACCATGGGCAGGGACACCTTCCACTGTCCCAGGTTGCTCCAAGCCCCATCCAACCAGACCTTGGACACTTCCAGGGATCCAGGGGCAGCCACAGCTGCTCTGGGCACCCTGTGCCAGGGCCTCACCACTCTCACAGGGAGCAATTTCTTCCTAATATCCAATCTTAACTTGCTCTCTTTCAGTCTGAAGCCATTATATGTAGCAAAGCGTCTCAGTGTTCCAGTTATTTTATTTATTTCAGTGTAATAAAATCTGTTTGGTTTAGATCAGATAAAACTTTGTGAGATCCAGATCTCCCAAAGAGATTCAGCCTTCCTCTGAGACATCATTAGCATCAGATCCATGTTCATTCCTGACTGTTGACTCTGCCATCCCTGTGTATTTAGGGATGTGCTTGTGCTGTCAGCTGCAGGTGGATTCAATAATGCCTTTAAGATACTTCACCTTCAGTGTTTCTGGGAAGTCCCAAACAGCTAAAGATCCCAGATGTAAAACCTTTTTCCCCTCTGAAATTTCTATATTCTTGTCCTAGGTTACAATGTAACATATTCCAGAAGGTCTGTACTCTATCTCCATCTTCATGAACTGTTAAAATCAGGAGGGGCTGTGTTTTCCTTGCCTCCTCCCCTGGACTATCTCCTGTTAATGGGCCATTAANAAACTCTGCCCTTCTACAGGATCTCTGCTTCAGCAGAACCATCTGTCACTCCAGGAGCACTACTGGAGCCACCATTCAAACCGGACTGCTACCAATACCCTGACTGACAGGGTGTCAGGTTGTATTCTAACTGCCAGGTTTTGTTTTTTTTGTTTAATACTGCATCTTGTTCTAATTTTCATATTAGGTTGAAGTTTGTTGGTTTTTGTTTTACTTTATTTTGTTTATACATATTAAAGAACTGTTATTCTTATCCTAATGTCTTTGCCTGAGAGCCCCTTTTAACCCTTTTAATAATTTGGAGGGAGGGGGTTTGCATTTTTTTCTTTTTTTCCTGTTCTAAAAGAAGCTCCTGCCCTGCTTGGCAGGCACGTGTCTTTCAAAACCTAGACAATTCTATAGCCCACTCTTTGTTTCATGAAACAAATACAGTTTGGTTTTCCCACCTGCCTCACAGGGCTTTCGTAATATAAAATTTTGAGGGGTTCATTTGGACAGAAAGTACTGTGGAGATGACATATATTGGAAGCTTTTTGGAACTGAAAAATTCCTTTCTGATTTTTGCAGTCTAGTAAACCCACATCATTTATTTCAAAGCTTTAAACTGTGTCAGATTGGAGATAAGCTCCACTCCCTGACAGCAAAGCAGTGCAGATAAGAGCTCGTCTGGGGCAGGAGGGAGCTGCTTTCAGACAGGCCAGATTTGATCTGACTGAAATCTGGATGTCTGCAGATGTGTTCAGGGGAGCTGTTCTCTGTCCAGAGGAGGGGAGATACCAGGGCGTGGTGTAGCTTTGCTTTAGGATGAGAAGAGTTATTCCTGTAAAGGGAGCCCAAGACGGTTGTGTCCAGTGGATTGCAACCATGAAGATGGAAAGATTTTTAGGGTATGAGAAAGAGGATAGACTGGTTGGAAACTGTGGTTTATGGATTCCTATGGAGGGTAAACAAAGATGAGGAGAGACCTTGAAATCTGTCCCTCCTTCTAAAACAGACTCCAAAGAACTTTAAGGCTCCTTCATCACTGGTTATGGAGAATATTTTTTTTTAAACCAGACTTTTCTTACCTATTTTCTGTCATTGTGTCCTTGTATATTTGTTTGCAAAGTCCACTGCCCACCTGACAGTGAATTAACTCCAGATTCACCCACACACTCACTCACAAGGAGGAAAAAAAGAACCCTGAACCAGCTCCCCAAATCACCACCTGGGCAGGGCACCTCAGCAGTGCTGAGCTCTTTCCACCAGCCTTGCTCCTGGAATCTGCAGGCACCAGGTTCCTTCACCAGGGCTCAGTGCCAGTGTCCTTACCTGGCAAAATGGAATGGCTCCTTGGAAGGAGTCTGCAGCCAGAACATCAGTTTAGATCTAAATACTCTCAAAAAGTAATGCCAGAGCATTACCTGCATCAAGACTTGCATTTTTTTATTCAGTGTAAAGCACCAGAAATTATTTCCCTTAAGACATTACAGGGCTTTTTGGGTCAATCACACGAGGCAATGCAAAATGTTATGTGGCAGTGCAAAAACCTCTGCACAGATCTGTGCAGAAACACATCCTGTGCACAACATGCATCCAATCTTTTTAAGTTATATTCTTCTCTTCATTGTTTCTCTTTTTATTTTTTTCTCATTTCCCAAATAATGTGACTTCCTGAACTGAACAAAGCAGTGACCATTTGATAATTGAGCTTTAAAAGACTCCAGTGACCTTGGCAGTTAGGTCTGCATGGTGTCTTCATTTCATTGTCTTTGCTTCTGAGGAATAAAAACTTGTACCCTGTGCTGAAAATTGACCCCTTAAATAATAACAACCATGGCTCATTGTGTATGGAGATGAATATAGAAGCAGTGTTACTATTTTGGCAGGGTGTCATATCTAACACCTTTTTACAAAATGTTTATTTAGCTTTGTCTTGTACAGAGTGTCCCATACAAATAAAACATTTAAAGCAATGGTCAGGCAAAAGCCCAGATTTCCTCCTCATTTTTTAATAATTTATTTGCTAGTGGAAATTAATCTGGGAGATTGAGTTGTGAATGTTTCATGGTCCTCATCGGGTCAGTGAAAAAATAATGGGAAGAGCAAAAAATGATGGCTGTGGGTAAAAAAGTCACAATTTATAGACCTACTGATGTTTGTTTTTACATTGTTGCCTAGAAAGGCTGAGCGAGAAACAGAGACTAGGCAGACTAAAAAATAAAAAAGGTATTTATTGAAAGGATCCATGCAAGAACCTCCCAGGGCTACACCCAAATCAAACCCACAAATGGGCACAAAATGGCCGCCCGGTCACAAGGCCTCACACTTTTACAGGTTTTGGTCCATCAGCACATTGGAGTTAATTGTTCAATTCCAGCTCCAGGTGATGAAGCTCCATCCTCCTTGTTCTCTCTCTTCCTTCACTGTTGTTTACACTCTTGGGCCTAAAATTTGTCCTTGGTGCCCAGCTAGAAAGGAATTGCTTTGTCTCCCTACTCTGTGAAGAGAGCTCAGCAACCCTTCATATGAAACCCAGAACTACACACTAAAACAGCACAGAATCCAAAAAAAACTAAAGCTAAAACTTAAGGCATCAATACCCCTGTCATTATTCTGGTTAAATCTGAGAAAAGTTTTAAGATATGATGACTGATCCCATGAATGAATCCCTGCAGTCACTGTGCTTTTGGTTCCCAGTTAAACTAAAAATGACAACTTGAGTCTCTTGCCTTCAAGTTCTCACTTTCCTGGGGCAGATTTCTATTTGTTTATGTTTGCAATGTATCTAATGGGCTAATTTGAAATGGCAGGAAATGGTCACTTCAGTAATCAAGGAAAGCTGAAGAGCTGGGAAGAATGACACCACCATAAGCCAAGTTTTCCATCAGGGGTAAGTGGCTTAGGGGCTCTGAGGATTCAGTTGCTGAAAGTGAAGAACTGGGAGAAGGCAGGATATTTTCTGGTGCTGGATGAAAAAACCAAAGACATCGAACCCCTGTTTTTTACCTGAAAATACTTGCACCAATCTTTTGAAGCAGTAAAATAGTCAATTTTTCAGAAGGCCGACATGATTTGGGGTATGATTGCAATAACATAATGTAGTAAAAAATATGGATTTCAATTCTTTTGGTAGCTCTGCTTTATTTTCCTGTCCCAGCATAAATTTGCTATGAAGGGAACTGCCCTGAATTTCATATTGTCCATTCATGGAGTATGCACATTTATGTTTTAGATGATAAAAACTTAATCCTCATCAAAGTTTGTCCTGTGATAATTTTTCTCTTCAGTTCATGGTTTTAGAAATGTCAGAATTAAGAATCAAGCACCAAAGCCTTAATGTGCATAGTTCTATTTTATTTTTCATCAAAAAGATCATGTAAGAAACAGGGTTTTTTTATGGAATGAAATTAGTTCCTCTTGTGTCTTTTTTTGATCCCATCTGCTGCACCTCCTGAGAAAAAGTCACTCCATTAGGGACACTTTGTATACACTCACACTCTTCACTGATTTGTTTTCATTGGCTGTAAAATAATAAATTCAACACCAGCTCTAAAATAAGGAAGCAGTGCCTCCTTAGCAGCCTTGTTTATAAAATTAGGAAAGGAAAATGGGTTTAATCAGGTATTTTATTTGTCATTTCAAACAGGATGGGGAGGGATTGTTGGTACAGTGGAAAACAACCAGATTTTGTGACATCCCTCACTAATAGTTGCTGATGATATCAGCAAGGAATCAAGCACAGATTTTACAAGGAAAAAATCAGTTTTTTTTCTAAGATAAATGATTATGAGTACTTCAACATTTTTGGTTTCATCTGCTGCGAGGTTTTTCTCTTAAATTTCGTTTTGTTTTCTGAAGGAATTATAGGTAACTCCAGCTGTTGATCCTTCAGGAAGTTGTGCTTAAAGGCACAACTCAAATATCCGTACAATAATAGCACTAATACTTTTCCAGACGCTCACATTAAAACACTTTCTCTGGTCTCTGGCTTTTGGACTCAAGGTGAGTTTCAGGTGGTGTTTCGGTGTTTTCCATGGTGCTGTGCACATCCCATGCATTCCACATCCTCATCCAACACAGGTTAAAATGTCTTATAGCAACCCCTGGGTCTGGGTGCCTCGATTTTCCAGGCAAATTTATGAAAAAATAGAGCACAATGAGTTGGCTGTGGACAGCTTGGGCTGAGGTGGTGTCGTACAGAGATGCTCAGAGGTGATAAATCTGCAGGATGACTTCAATATGGCTCTGAAGCTGAATTCCAGCTGAGCTGGAGTCAGTCCAGAGCAGGTTCATGGGGATGATTAGAGGAATAAAACATTTCTCCTTTGAGGAAAAGCAGAAAGATTTGGGGTTGTTCAGCCTGGAGAAGAGAAAGCTTAGAGAAGGGGAGAGCTCAGAGCCCCTTCCAGTGTCTAAAGCGGCTCCAAGAGAGCTGGAGAGGGACTTGGCACAAAGGTATGGAATAACAGGACACAGGGAATGGCTTCCCACTACCAGAGGGCAGGGACAGATGGGACACTGGGAAGAAATTCTTCCCTGTGAGGGTGGTGAGGCCCTGGCACAGGTTACCCAGAGGAGCTGTGGCTGTCCCATCCCTGGAAATGTCATCATCATCATCAAAATATCTCCTCACAGGTGTTTACAGGGTGGATATCTCCATCTAAACCAGTGACCCAGGAATACCTTGAAAGCCACTGGTGAGAAACAGGCACTGGTGAACTTGGCCACCTGGTCTGGTTTAGGTGGTGCAGAAGGAATTGCATTTTTCTCTTCCCTGCCTGCTGCTCTCTGGATCTCCACAGGTTGTACTGATCATTAGAGGAGTCCAGGATGACTGATTCAAATGAATCCCACTGTGTGTGAATGATAAAGCCTGAGAAGAAGGAAGCTGTGTTTATGAAGCTTGACAGAAGAAGTGAATGAGATGATGGGTCAGAGATTCCTCCTGCCTCCTGCACCATCCTCACCTCTGGCTTCCACTTCACAGCTTTCACCTGTGAGACAGAGAATCATCTCTGTGGAAGAAAGCACGTGGTGGAATAGCAGGAATTTGCCAGCTTTTGAAAAAGATGTTGCTGGTAAATCAGGTCACTCACGTGGGCACACAGGAGCCATATCAGAGGTGGGACCTGGAAGTGTCCTGGACGTGAGAATTCGTAAGCACAAATTTCTTGTATAACAGCACTGAGGCTCTGTCACAACCCTAAATCCTGATAAAAAACTCAAGATAACTGTACCTTGTGTGGGTGTTCTGCTTACTTCCTTATCATCATCTTATCATTTGGCAAGGCCTTTCAAATTAATCTAAGAAATATTCTGGGCATTCGTAAAAAAAACTCTGTGCACTGGAATTCAGCAAATATTTATTAATTGACAAAACACCGGTGAAGAATGTGTAACCAAAAAAAGAATAAAAGTGTTCAGCTCCTCTCTGTAAAATACACAAAGGATAGGAGGTTAAAAGTTACATTCCACAAGCATACCTTTTGCTGAGCTGTACTTGGTTTGGTGAGTGGTGTGGATGGGAGCCAAGGTCTCCAGACCCCGCGTTCTGGATCATTGCTGCAGGGAGAGTGGGAAAATGTCCCTTGTGGCTGAGGGAAGGGAGCAGTTCAGGGTCTCCACCTGTGCAGGTCCGTGGGGGCAGTTCCCCTGAGGATGGCTGGGTTTCTGCAAGGCTGTTTCCCAAGAAATGTTAAAATCCAAACTGAAAATCCCAGGAGCAGGCACTCGGTTGTGGATGAGCTGTGTATGTGTCATGGGTCACATCAGTAGAGTTTTCATAGGTATTAAATCCTAAACATTATAAAAGCATCGTCATGGGGTGGTGGGTGGAAGGTGCAACAGTAAATTAATTTTAGTACCTCAAGTAAGAAATAAAAATCCACCTTATACATTGAACATGGAAGATGATACAATTTTTTTTACTCTGAGGGCATCACCAATCACTGACTTCTGTGTTGCTCAGACTGTTTTTAATTTGTGATGCAGTTTTAGGCCTGTGCTTCATTTACATTATTGGCCATCAAAGTCAGGAGAAAAAAATTACTGAGGGCCAAGCTCATTCCAAGTGTAGATCTGGAGATATTCCAGAACTGTTGGGACACAATCCTGTGCCATGAGCTCTGGCATGACCCTGCTGGAGCAGGAGGTTGGACCAGGTGACCCGCTGTGGTCCCCTCCAATCTGACCCATTTCTGTTGAAATCAGCTGAACACCTTTTTCAGTGGGCTCCACACTTTTCTCTTTCTGATGGAAGATCACTCCCCTGCGTGCTGTGACATTGTGGCTGAGAAAAGCCTTCATGGTTGGTGTCTTTATGTTTTATTGTCAGTGATACATGGCCGTGTTCCTGTTTTGAAGTGGCTGCAACACGCTGCTGATGCCATCTCAGATCTGCTGTCATGAATTGTTTACATTTGGTCAATGGAAGCAAAAGGGGAAAAATATCACAATGGCAAATCGCAGCTGGTAAATGTCACTCCCAGCCAGGGTGACAAATGAGTAATGAGTGCTCTGCTGTGGCGTGTGAAGAAAGCCGGTCTTTTACGAGCACTTCAATGCAGAACAGTTTTATTATGACTGACATCCTTCTCAGGGCTGAACTCCTATCACCATATCCTTCCTGAGTCTCTCTTGCTCAGGTCAGTCCTGTGAAACAATCCAGCATGTCTCAAATTGTTATTCCAGTTTGCAAACCTGGCAAACACGGCATGCACATTAGAATCTGCTCTGGGTTTGTTGGGGTTGGTTTTCAGTCAATAGCAGATGGAATATAATAAGTAAAAATCTGAAAATTAGGCTTTTTTAGTTTTTTTTCAGTATGGAATATAGCTCTGGATACACAACTGTTGAGTAATGTATGAAAGAAAATAGGTGTTTAATAGGTGCATGCTGTGTATACTTTGAGAAATGCATAAAATCACAGAATCACAGAATATTCTGAGATGGAAGAGACTCACAAGGATCAAGTCCAGTTCCTGAACTGGACACCCCTAAAATCACACCACATGTCTGTGTGCATGAGTAGCAGGGGCCACAGAAAGAGGAATTAGAACTATAATTATTATATTTATTTTAATTTTGAGTAGAATCTATATAAGCATTCAATAAAGCAATCATGCTAAGGCACCCACAAATTAATTTTTAACAGAACGGTGAGTGAAAACATAGGGGAATATCATGATGAGTGAGAGGCTATATTGAGAGCTGTGAGGAAAGGCTGAAAGAATTGGAGTTACTCAGCCTGCAGAAGCGAGTGGCTTAATTGCAACCTTCCAGTACCTGAAGGGAGCCTGCGAGAAGGATGGAGAGAGACGATTCACAAAGGCATAAAGAGTGACAGGACAAGGGAGAATGGCTTTACCCTGAAAGAGGACAGGTGTCGACAGGATATTAGGAATAAATTCTTCTCTGAGAGGGTGCTGAGGCCCTGGCACAGGGTGCCCAGAGGAGCTGAGGCTGTCCCTGGATCCCTGGAAGTGTCCAAAGCCAGGTTGGACAGGGCTTGGATCACCCTGAGATAATGGAAAGTGTCCCTGCCCATGGTGGGGGGGTGGAACAGGATGATTTCTAATTTCCCACTCAAACCATTCTCTCTGTTAGAGCCTCCTCTAACAGCACCAGCCTGGGTTTAAATTCTTGTTAACTACTGGTGCTCTCTAAATACACATTGTCCCTGTGCCTCCTCCTTTCAAGTTTTTGCACCTGCTAAGAGCAAAGAAAGGCACTTTATAACTTAAACTATAAAAACAGCATTAATTTCTACTCTCTCCTTGTTTATTCCACTTCACATATTGTATGTCTAATATGTAACTGAAATAAGAAGCCTCTTTATTTTGTGGACTGCAAAATGTCAGCACGGTCTGAGAGGAGAAAGGTGATTTATGAGGTTTCCAGGATGCAGGTAACTTTTGCTTAAAGGAAAAAAAAAAATCTTGTTCCTGGCTTAAAAAAATAATCAAGTAAAAGTAAAGCCATAGAGAGAATATATGTTATCTACAATCGTTCCAGAAAGCATTTCCTACAGAACAACAATTACAAGTCATTGTGAGTCCCTTGGGAACAGCAGTCAAAAACATCAGCAGTTAATTACTAGAACTTCCTAAATCAACCTTCTTTGGCATGACATGAAGTGAATGAGAGCAATAAAAGCAAGGAAGTGCATTGTGCTTTGTCCTGTCCAACTCCTGTTCGGACAGGCGTAGGTCACAAGCACAAATGTAACCAAGCATGAATTGTTGGTTGTTTTTTTTTTTTGGTTTTTTTTTTTTTTTAATATTTTAATTCTTGGCCTTGAGTTAAATTAAACCAAGGAAAGGCCAAGGTAAAATGCAGGGCCAGGTCTTGAGGCTGCGTAAATCCTCTGAGTTGTGCCATGGCCACACCCTCAGAGCAGAGTCCCTGCTCCAGTAAAGCATCAAAGAGTGGAAAAAATATGTCCTGGAGTGGCAGCTGAAATAAAGGGAAAACTGATCAATCTGTTCTTAATGGGGTTTTTCAAGGCTGTATTTTGGGGCACTGCTAAATTTTCTGATATGCAGCTCAGGCAGGTGGAGATTTTTCTTTGCCTTGCCCCAAGTGCAGGTTCTGTGGCTGCTGGGGTGAGTCTGGAAGGAAGAATATCCTTAGCTATGGAAAAGTGAAAATAGTTCATGTGGACCCCGCTTCAGAATTGATTTCTTAGCTTTAAAACCAGTCTGAAAGATCTAGAATATTTCTCTGATAAAGAAGTTGCTGCTGGTTTTCACCAATCTCCTCATTCCTGCCCTTTTATCTCACAGTGGGGTGGAGAAAACATTTCACCAGCTGATTTGGTGAGTCTTCCCCGGAAAAGGAGCTTTGAGTAGGGATGTGAATGGGGCACAGTTGTCAGCATCTTGGCTCAGAGTGAATGAGAATGAAATTCAGTAATAAAATTTGTGGCTTAATTGGAGGGAGGGAGCTGCAGGGAAAGGCACACACCAACAAATGGAACAGTAGCTGTTTATCAGGAAGAGGTTTATAGGATCTCAGGTCTTCACAGATGTGGGTGAGGAGTAACTGAGGGTGGCTGAAAGGAAGAGAGCACAACAAGATGTTTGCCAGACAGGACTCCCCAGACCTTGGGAAATGATTTTTGGATTAGAAGTTGTGCAGGTCAAGCTTGGTGCCATGGAAGGGCTGGCCAGAAAGAGCAATAAACCTAGCAGAATGTTTCCCTAAGCCATTAGCACTGGTGATTAACAGCTAATCACCACAAACCCAAAGGCTTGTCAGGGAGTTGAGGAACTACAATCAGGTGGAGGAAACCCAATAATGTGATTGGTGCCAGTGGAGTTCTCTGTCTCAGTCACTCCTGGGGCTGGTGAGCAGCTGAGACCCGCTGAGATGTCTTGGCTTGGCCAAAGAAATGCTTTGCTGTGAGTTTTAATGGCAATTAATATAAAAATACTCTATTGTCAAAAAATACCCAACATCTAGGCAGATACAAGCAAAGAGAATTTATATTATAGATAACTTTGATTGGTGATCAAAATCCAAAGGCAAGCCACTGCCAGAGTCTTACAGCAAATGCAGATCCACTCTCTTCTTCTGTTCTTTATCTTCAGAAGTATTTTTATGCTTAGATGTGCTTACCTGCTCTTCACCAGTGCATGACCTTTATTTTCATCTGTGGTTTGTGCTTTTCACTTTATTGCTAAGGATTAAAAAAAATAAAGGACTTTTATTAATGAACAAGCTCATTAACATATCTCAATCAGGGTTTCATGGGAAAACTCATGGCTGATTGTGCCTGCTGTGCTGTTAAAATCTGCAAATCATACACTAATTTTAAGTGTGAAAACAGAAAACTGGAGAAAGAAATTATTCAGATCAGGAAAGTGATGCTTAGCCAGGAGATTTTATCTGGGTTAAAGCCAAAATTGCTTACCTGTTTCTTGTGAGCACTTTTATGTTCAAAAACAAGCGTCCCTTCCAGCTGAAGCAAATTTACATTTTGTTTACCACAGCACGGGTCTGCTTTCCTTTTTATACCAAAAATGGAGCAAAAGGAGGGGAACTTTTCCATTCCCTCTGACAAACATGAAGTTCTCCTGGGCTGTGAGGATGTGTTTGAAGAGCTGCTCTGGTCTGAGCACTCCTGACATCTGAATATCAGATTGATACCTGAATATCAGAATTGTGTGAAATGCTACTTTCCTTTTGAGGTGAAACCTGCAAATTTTAATTTTATCCTTGAAATGCTTTGTCAGAACTCATCACCTGACACAACTTTTAGGGCCAGATGAACAGATGGCCCATCCTGACCCACCTTTAAATTTGCCCTGGGAACACACAAAAGCGGAGCACTGTACACAGGATGAATTGTGACCTCAGAGCATTTTCTCCATGCTCTTTCTGAGCTTGCAAAGTGTTTCAGTACTTTGAGATGATGTTCCAGCATCAGGGTCGGCTCATTTACGCACGAGGAGCCCTTTACGATCTCAGGGCTCAGCAGGCTCTTTTCCAGCAGGGATTTTTGAGCAATCCCACTGCCCTGTGTAGGAAACGGCCTCTGGTGACATTTTTTCTCCTCTTGGTGCCAGTGCCAGCCTGTGCCAAGATGTTTACTGCTATAACAAATAGACTCAGCCATGATGCAGTTGCCTTTTGTGTAAATGAGGAGTGAGAAGGGTGAATGCTCCAACATCCTCCAGAACTGAGTGTAAAACTGCTGCTTTATCCAAAATTAGCAGCATTTGGCAGCCCAAATTTAGCCTGCACATCCTTCTGGAAGCACCCATGTTGTAAATGACATCAAGGTATTATTAAATTAAAAGTGACTACCTAAAATGTCCTGTCTGCCTAGATTGAAAGTGAAATATAGCATATAATGACAACAGCAATACATGATTGCAATAAGGGGGAGGGAAACTGGGAGAAGAAAGAAAATAACTTCAAAACCTGAAATAACTTCAAATAAAGTGCCCTCATCTATTTGTCTTTTATTTACTTCTGTCCTACTATGCTTAAGGATATTCAGAGAAATCTTAACTAAATGAGTTTAATTTTTCAATTCCTGTTTCTTAACATCATGGAGTTTGAGAACGAAACTGTCATCTTCGTACTCTAACGTGCAGGATCCCATTGCAAAATAGAAAGCAAAATTCCCCAGTGATTTTGAGTGGATGCTGTAAAATTAGAAATGAAACAGTTCAAGACTAGGTTGGACAGGGCTTGAAGCAACCTGGTCTAGTGGAAGGTGTCCCTGTCCATGGCAGGGGATTGGAACTGGATGGTCTTCAAGATCTCTTCCAACCAAAAACATTTTTGGATTCTCTCAGAATTAATCAAGGAACATCTGTCTTGTCTTTAATGCTTTTCAGTATCCATCAGCATCGTGTCCTAAGGGCCTTCTGTCCCTACTGGATTAAGATGTTTAGAGTAATTCACAGCAGGCCCTTACAGGCCTAAACATCCCTAATTCCCAGATAAGGAGTCTGACTGATCTCCACCCATCACTTCTTTGAGGAGAAGTTTTGGCATTGGATTGAATGAAACTCATGGTGAAAGATAATGTATCCCACTAAAAGGATTTAAAAGTGAAACTCCACTCCTGCTGAAATCATTATGATTTGATTTCAAAATTAAGAGGATTTCACTAAAAATCAGCTTTGAGGTATCTGGAATCAAATAAAAATCCATAATTGAGAATAGGTTCTTGATTTGGTAGCTCCCAAAGCATAAAATAAATAAATATAATAGTCTTAAACCAACTGACTGTGTTATTCCATTGGGCTGGCCTATTTCAGCTGGAGTTTTAGAGCCATGGTGCACTTTCAGTGCTAAGTCAGTGATGGATGGTTCCTCACAAAAATAATCATCTGGTCTTTTTCAGATTAATTAACTGAGTGAGCAATTACAGACTCCCAGACAAAATGTAGCCTTGACTTAAACAGAAAAAGTCTTTTCACTTTTCACTCATGTAAAAACAACAACAACAAAAAAAAAACAACCATTTGGCTACACAAAGATCTTGGTTTTTATCTGTTAATTTGGGTTTCCTATCAGGGAATAAATGTCTACATCCATGAAGTTTTTACCAAAGAAGGAAAAATGCAGGGTCTTTGGCCAGGTGAAAATAATCAGTCAGGACCTGACAACTGAAGGACTGTTTACCAAGGTTAGCAAGAGAAAAAAATAAAAAAGGAGAAAACTTGGAACTGAAACAACCGAATCTCTGATTCAACAGAAAACGGGGATGTGAAAAAAGCAGTGCTGCTACCAAGGCAAATGTGCTGAAAAACCAGCCCGGGCCAGAGCAAGCAGGACCTTTCCCTGCCCCAGGAGGCACACGAGGGTCATTAGTGCCTAATCGCTCCCTCAGCATTCCCTGGGAAGCACTTCTTACAGTGCAGGCTCTCCTCATCTCCTTTTTAGGGAAGCGGTGTGGAGTGGATTATCCCAGAGCCTTCTCTTGCCAGGGAGCCAAAAGAATATTTTCTCTGTATTTAATCAACCTCCTTGGGCTTATTCTATAAGAGTAGGAACTGAGAAGAGGCAGAAATTGGTGGCAGGCCGCTCACTTTAATACTGGAATCTCCAAAACATCCCAGCTTCCTGCTTTTTAAAGATATTTCTGAACACTTAATCACATTTTTAATTGGTGTTCACAGTTTTAGAGCTGTCAAGATAAGAACTTTAGGGACTGTTGTTATAATGACACAATTCCCTTGCTTTCTGACTCTGTGCTTAGAAACAGCAGACTGGGTTGAACTCATTTCCATTTTAACATCTATTCGAGATGTCTCAGTTATGTATAGCTGCCCTAAGCTTTCAATAATGTCCAGACGCATTTTATTAAAAAAAAAAAAAAAAAAACAAATAGAGATGCAGATTTCACGTTGCCCCCTAATGGCTGAGTCATTATGCTGAGCCAATCACACATAGCCTGGGTGGTGTGGGCAGCAGATCGAGGGAGGGGATTCTGCCCCTCTGCCCCACTTGGGTGAGGCCCCACCTGCAGAGCTGCTCCAGCCCTGGATCCAACACAGCAAGGACCTGGAGCTGCTGGAGCCAGTCCAGAAGAGGCACCAGGATGATCAGAGGATGGAGCAGCTCTGCTGGGAGAAAAGGCTGGGAAACTTGGGATTGTTCAGCCTGAAAAAGAGAAGATTTCAGGGTGACCTCACTGTGGCCTTGCAGTGCCTGAAGGGAGCTACAGGAAAGATGGAAGAGACTGTTTACAGGAGCCTGGAGTGACAGGACAAGGGGAAATGGCTTCACACCAACAGAGAGCGCGTTTAAATTAGATATTAGAAAGAANAACTTGGGATTGTTCAGCCTGAAAAAGAGATTTCAGGGTGACCTCACTGTGGCCTTGCAGTGCCTGAAGGGAGCTACAGGAAAGATGGAAGAGACTGTTTACAGGAGCCTGGAGTGACAGGACAAGGGGAAATGGCTTCACACCAACAGAGAGCACGTTTAAATGAGATATTAGAAAGAAATCCTTCCCTGTGAAGGTGGTGAGGCTCTGGAACACATTACTCACAGAAGCTGTGGCTGCCTCTGGATCCCTGGCAGTGTCCAAGGCCAGGCTGGGAAGGGCTTGGAGCAGCCTGGGACAGTGGAAGGTGTCCCTGCGCATGGCAGGGGGATTGAAAGGATATGAGCTTTCTGCCCGAAATTCTTCTGTGGTTCTGTAAAAGCAGCAGGAGCTTGTTGACAGACAATGGGGCCTGAGTGTTTGGCTTCCATATTTTGAATCCCAATGTCCCAGATTTTTCTTTTCTAGCAACTTAGATGGGAGTAGGTAAATAATGTTCAAATTCATAGCAAATACAAAAATATGTTCTGGAAACTAAGGGCACAGCAAGCCCAGAAGATGCCTTAAAATTCTTCCTCTTCCATGTCTCTCTGCTGATATTATGTCATAACCAAAACTCAGTAACAATCTAAACTACACTATAGTATCCAGCACAGATCATTCTCATCCATTACTGGCTCCACAACAGTTTGGAAATGAAAGAAAAATACTATTTCCCTTTCTCTTCCCATAAATCAATGGTGACTTCTCATTAGGTTTTATTTTACATGTTAGAATAAAACTTGAATGAGGCTCAGGAGTGCACAGAGTCCCAGGCATCACTTTAGTTTTATTAAAATTATTTGCATCTGTTAAGATACATATGAAGATTACTTGATTTGTTTTTTTCTCTTTCCAAAATACTTGGCACTCAACCTAAGTGATGGAATTTAGAGTTCTGACCCTTAGGACTTCTGTGAGCAAGCTGAGGTTCTAATTTGCTTTGGGGTTATCATAGCTCTGAAAAAACTGAGGTAGATTTAACTTGGTATTGTTTGAATCGGTTTGCAATCAAATAGAAACCAAAAATAGAATTTTGTCTCATGTTTTTTACTGTAGGCATCTTGGATTTTTTTTTTTTTTCATCATATAGACCAGCTCTGTTGGAACACTGCAGGGCTTTAGATTATTTTCTTTTTCATCTACCCAACAGGTTTGGTCAGAGATGTTGAAGGTATTTGCTAGAAACTTCTGAGAAGATACGGTTTGGCAGTTACAGAGGATCTTACAGGGAGGCCTGAAGCTAAACAGAACTCTGTGTGCAGAGAAGATCTGTCTGTTCTCAACAGGTAGTTCTTGTCAAGGACTTGCAGGTTCAGCTCAGGTGATCCCTCAGAAGTTGATTATTTGGGTTTGAAACTCAAATGTTCTGGAAATCAGCCCAGAACTTGCATCGTTTAAGGACAAAACAAAACAAAACAAATCAAAACTTTCTGGAAGTTACTTCTAGGGTGATCGCCGTGTTCTGTGAATTTAAAATAGAACAAAGCTGCCTTAATTGTGTTGACTGGGTCTGACATACCACAAATCCTACGCCTTCCGCATTATCCTGGCAGGTTGGTGTTCTGTCCTGGCCAAATCTCAGTTGTACCAAAGAAGGAAAACATGTAAGAAAATGTTATTTCACGGAATTAGTCAATTTTTCACATGTCAGGAAAGCTACAGATGAAAACTGCAATGGGTTTTTGTTTGTTCAAAAGTAGATTATCATCAAAAGAACAGAGCAGAAAGAAAAGTCTATTTTTCTCTAGAACTGAATCTATAACTTGTGAAAAAACTTTTGACAATATTTCAATTTATGTTGAGCTGATTCAAATTATATGCTCAGATTTTATGCAATATTTGGCTTCCAGAAAAAGAGAGAGCATAAAAGTGGGAGATAAATTGACAGACAAACCACAGACTCTGCCTGGAAGTGCAGAATGTGCCTTGTGATTTCTGTCAAAGGTGTTCATGAGACCATGTTACGTACAGGTAATTGCAACAATCTGCCACTAAACTCACTAAATTACTAAATTAAGAATTCTGAGCCTTTCATCTGGGTTTGGAGAAAAATGCTCTTTTAGATAGAGTGGAAATAATATTTAAAGCAAAACGAAGGAGCGAAGGCAGAACAGATTGTAAATGAGAAATGTAGCCCAACAGAACTCCAGCAAAGAGTGCTACAAGCAAACCTTCAGCCAGACTGCCTCTGACAAAATGCTTTCCCAACTGCTCCCAACTATGCACTTTTCTGCCAAGGCACATGAAGCTGTTCATTAGGAAGAAATGCCTTTATCTATTGGCCCGGAGTTGGGAATGTAGGTGGGGTTACACCACTGTGTCCCACAGAAGGGGCCAAGCTCCCATGAGAAGGTTGTGTGGTTGCCCCTTCCTGTTCCCTGTTGCCTTTTGTGGTCAAACCTGCCACCTTGGCCTCTCCTCGTTCTTTTCCCTTTGGAAATCACCTCCAGCTATGTCTCTCCTGCAACCCAATCTGCTTTCCTGGTTCCACGCCTCACACAACAGAACAACATTTCATCAAAATGCATTCCTAATTAATATGTGCTGGATTTTGTCCCGCCTCAGAGAAAAAAGTCCAACTGATTTGGGTGGGAGAAGGATCAATCTTTGTTGTGTTCTTTTCAGTTAGGAATGTACCAAGATCCTGCGAAGCCTAATCAAATAAAGGGATTTGTCTCTGACAGTCTCTCTGTCTCTCCTGAGTCTTTAGGAGGCTGTTCAGTTCATTAAAAGCACCTTGGGAAATGTTGCTCTTGGAGACGGCAAAAGGCGCAAACATGATTAGCTGCAGATGAGCAATTTCTCTTTAAAGATCAGGAAATTGGAATCCAAGCTTTGGAAATCTTTCCTGCTCTGTGGCACCAGCAGTTCCTTCTCGCTGCACTTGGGAAGGATTATCTGAGTGATGATTCTTTCCTTGCTGTGTGTTTCGAAGTGCACCACAGCCGGGCCAAGCAATGCACACCAGCGCTGCTCTGTCAAGAGAGTCATGCTCTTTAATGGCATTTCCCCCTTGTGAACTGGTGTAAAATGTTCTGCTGGAAACACACATTTCCAGGGCTGGAAAACCACATAAAGAATGGCTGGGAGTGCACCAGAGCACGTGCTGGATTGTGTAGGGGCTGCCTGCTGCCTTCAAGTCGGTATTTTCCTTCTGGGAGATGCTCATGACCAGTGATTTGAGTTAACAGAAGCCAAACCAGAAACAAAATTGGAAAAATCCTACTTTTTCTTACTTTTCTAGTAATACCTACAGATCCAAATCAACCTTGTATCTTTTTGTCTTGGGCACTGTACACTTAAGCTGGGTTTATGCTGTTAAAGATGACCAGGGCCGGGCCTGCAATCTCCCACAGTGATCTCCTCCCGGAAACATTTTTGCTTCATGCCATTCTTCTCTTTCCCAGAAAATGCTCAGAGATGGTTCAAATACTGCCACGGGTCAGAGCCTGTTCCCGGGAGGAGGTGTGGGTGAGGCCACTCTTTTTTCCTCACATGGACAAAGTTTAGCCATATAGCCATAAGATGAATCACACCACTTGCCTTCAGGGCCAAGGAGCAGCTCCTGGACTGTTTGTCCTGCTTGTGTTGGTGTATCATTTTGTAATCAGAGAAAGGGCTTGCCTTTTAATACTTGCAATCTCAACAGAAAAGAAAATCAAAAGGGAAAAATAAAAGAAATATTATTTTCCAGATGGTACAGAGAGATTAAAGACATGTTTGCTTAGTGCAACAGAGCATTGTGCAGATGTCCTCGAGCTAGTGCTGACCTGTGGTTGATACATGCTCACCACAATGATGAAGAGAATATCTTTGCTGGCCAGTCAGACTTTAGAAGTCGGCTCAAATTCCATATAAACCAAAGACCACTGAGAAGACAGTCAATAACGTAGCAAAAAGACTTGAAATGAGACTTAAAAGGAGGAGACTTCATTATAATCCTTGTAGTGCATCTGGAGTGTGACTCCAGCAGGTTTGGTTCCATGTAAAACCTCAGCTGCTGAGCAGTGCCAGTGTCATTTTCTGGTGTCATTTCCCTGCCTCAGAGTTGTAAGACCCTTCAGCTTCCCATGGAAGGATCATAAGACCACAGCAGTGCCTGTGATGTCCATTCATCACCTTCCTTTTTTATCTCCTAGAGCTGTAAGTTTTTTCACCATTTTGGAGTTTTGAAAGAGTGTGAATCCTCTGAAGAACAGCAACATGAACTCTTTAATATGAAAATTGTGCTTTTAAGCTCATCATGGGCCATTCTACCCTTTTTACAGAAGGACACCTCTAATCAAAGTACACTGAAACATCCCATCTCAGCTTCCCTTTGCTGTGGGTGGATGAAATGGGGATTTATGTCCTCATCCTACAGTAATTTTAATGCTGGCCATATTTCCTTGATTTTTGCCCCTTTGCCTTAACCACTGGTAATTTTCCCTAAAAACTTTCTGGCTGAAGACTTGTTCTATATCTTGACTGTCCACCCAGTGAAATACTTGTGACTAAATTTATCTGCCTTTTAAGTTGTTTTTAAATTGCCTTTAGCGTGCGTTGTTTCCTTATCTTGGACAAGAGAGAGGAAAAAGGAAGGAGGCTATTTCTGCCATCTCTTTCCTCCTGCATGAAACCCTCCTCCCCCTTCCCTTCTCCCTGCCTTCCAAAGCTTTTGTTCATTTAAAATTAGCCCTTTGAGGTGTTCTTGGGAAAATCAGGCTGTGCACAGCGAGCAACTCCCTGTGGGGAGGTTTGTTGCAGTAAACAGGGGGCAGAACCTCAGTGAGTCACCTGGCTGGCGTCCCCCCAACTGCAGGGGGGACTGGGCAGTAGGAAACCCATAAAGAATCATGCCACCACCACCAGGGATACCTCAGAAAAGCCATTTCCCATCCCATCCAGGCATCCTACCAGCAATTCCCTGCGAGCGTCAGTCCACTCAGTAATTAGCGGGCACTGGATGCCTGGCTCTGATCTCATTGTCATTGTTTGACCAAAGGAAGGATTCAAAACAAGGCTGGGGGCCAAAAATAAGGTCTGGAATGCTTTAAAAATTCAGGTTATCTTGCCCCCATGATTTTTTTATCCTAATTTCCCTTGCTGCTTAATTTTAGTGACACCCACTGGCCAAGGCTGAGCTGTAATGAATCCTTGGTAGCCCCGGTTGGCTTGGAGAGAAGGTGTTGTTGGCCTGCAGTGCATCAGAGCAGTCTGATCTATCTGTCTGCTCAGCTCAGCCACCCAGAAATGTTTGGAAGCGCTGTTCCACCTAAAAATGCCTCTGCTGCAGCTTTTCCCAATAAAGGCATTGCAGAGGGGATGCAGCAAAACAAATTATCCTTTGTCAGCCTTTAATGAAAAAAAAAAAGCAAGCACGTGGGATGTTTTATTCAAACCACCTGTCAGGATCTTTCACAGAAGCAGCGTGAAACGGGAAGGAGAAGAAATACACAAGATGACCTTTCTCGGCATCTCTATTATCTGTTTTGTTGCTCTGCAGTGGAACACATGGATGGAGGGTTTGTTTTGCAGGAGAGGGAGGATGACAAATGCTAACAGCCTGTTTCAGGGGCTCTGCTGGGTGGAAGTTTTATAGCAGCTTCTGACAGCTTTGAAGACAGAGGGAAAGGGCTTTGTTTGATATTTAAGTGGTACCTGAGCAGCTTGGACGATGAACTTCTTTCCCATTCTCTTGCTTTTCGCTACATGTAGATCAAACTTCAGGTTCTAGGAATCCCAAACCTCACCTTTCTAACACTGCATGTAGGTCTTCAGTGCTTGCCTTGAAACACCGATGATGTAAAGCTTCTTTACATTAATAAAACCCTGTTTTCAATGAGTAAATGGGAATTCAACTCCAAAGTATTGCCGTGCACTGCAAATGAGACACATCTGGTGTCATGGCATGAATTTATCACCTATTTTCAGCTCGTACCTTGAACCAAGCCAGCTCTTGTCCAGGAGATGGAGCAGCCAGGGCAGCACGGATCTCAGCGTGGGGGAATTGTCCTGCCAAGGGGTGTTTTGGTCTGGCCCATCAGACACCGACCCCACAGGGCTGGCATTCACTGCTCACAGCAAACACGGGCTGGGAACAGAACCTGGCTTTGAGAGGCTGGATAAATGGGTGGACTGTTCCCGAGCAAGTGCCCATTCCTGAGCCGCTGGAAATTTACAGCTCGTGGTGGAAATGGATACGTGTCCCAACGAACAGGAAGCCTTTCTTCACCCGATGCTGGGTATTTTATTGATCTGTTAGAATTTTGTGGTTTTATGGCATGGACATGCTTATCACGAAGGAAAAGAACACAGAATCAATGGTAGGTCTGATATTTCATCCAGAATAGAGCAATTGCGTGGAACCAGGACATTTCATATTACATTTCCATCTTCTGTTTTAATAGACATCTTTTAAATTTACGTTTTAAAACCATCTATAAGTTCGTTTTCAAAAAAATACTCTCAAAGACACAAAGAAAGCACGTATCACCTATCAGAACTGTAATAATGAATAGTGTTTTCGAAGTGAAGATTTTATAAAAATGAATAAATATCAGAGCTCAGAAGCCATGCATATGTACACCACCAGGAAAGAATTTCCTGATTTAATTTTTTTTANTAGTGTTTTCAAAGTGAAGATTTTTATAAAAATGAATAAATATCAGAGCTCAGAAGCCATGCATATGTACACCACCAGGAAAGAATTTCCTGATTTAATTTTTTTTTTATAATTCCTTCATTTCTGAAGAATTTTTCATTTAAAAAAATCAATTTGGCAAATCTAGCATTTCAGAAGATTGATCAAATATGATAAACAAACAGAAAGCCATGCCCGAGTGAAAGAATAATGAAGAAATAAAGGACAGCAAATTGCTGTCTTGGAGTTAAACAAACCAACAAAAATGAATGAGCATAAAGAAGAAAACCAAAAAGCTTCATAGGCTGAGACCTTTCACTGATGAGGATGAATTAATGTGTCACTTTTGGTTTGAGTGACCTTTATGGAGTTCTATATTTATGTGAACAAAGGACCTAAACTCAGGCAGAGTAAAGAAATGCAGAACTCTGCTTTCTGTGGCTGAATTCCACCAGATTTCCATTGTGATGATTAACAGAAGGCGGACTTCTATCCAAAAGAAAATTTTGTCTACCTTAAAAGAATTCTGCTTCTCCTTCGCGTATCTGGTGGGAGGAGGAGAAGTCATATGTCAGTGTTTCTTCTGCCTCAAAGATTTTATGTAGAAGAGCTGTTTGTGGCTCTTATTCTAATGATCTTGATATTGTGCATGGTAAATTTTAAGACTGCTCAGGAATTTTTAAAGGGAATTCTCTCATCTTTTGAAACATTTTTCTTCCTGAGCATCAGAATTTAATTTCCACTGATTTCGCTTCTCAGAATTGTGCAGCCCTGTATAAGATAATGAGGAATTCCCTTCCTTTAATATTTGGAAACAAACAAAAAGGCAAAAAAAAAAAATTTGTTTTCCCTCTTCTCACATCTTGTTTAGGATACAGTTTCCATAACCTTTTCCTTTGGGAACAGATGAGTAGATAAAACTTTTTCCTTAATATCTCCGATTTCCTGTTTTATTCTGGTCTCTCTTGAGTCATGGCCCTCTACTGACTAATTGAACAGGATGAACGTTGTGACACTGAGGCTCAAGACAACACACAGACAGGTTCTGTTGTTATCTGCATGGGAAAGGTGAAGTTGAGGGCTGTCATTGGATTCCCAAAGGCATCACCAAACATTGGCCTCAGTCCTGGGAGGGATTGGAAGCTGCTGTTCATAGCTGCTCTCTGATGGCAGCCTGTTGACCTCAGTGTGAGCACCTTTCTCAGGTCACTCTCTTTCCTGGGCCCTGACCAGCTCTTCTGAGCTCTTGGATACCTCCTTGCTCCATCGTGCCTTGCTGGTTTGTGTATCTTGGAAATATTTCCAGGCTAAGCAGTGGATGTGTGATAGTTCAATGAACTGTAAACCACCCACTTAGATCACCTTCTGCATGCCCTGAAACAAATTTAGCTCGTCTTTACAATTTTGGTGTTTTGTTCTGAGGAGAGTAAGGAATTTAACCAGGTTACAGAGGATGACACCTTATCCAGCAATGTCCAGCACAGATTTCATTCTGGAGTTAAGTAAATACAGGTGCATGTGGAGCTGGTTGCAAAGATACATGATCATAGAAATATAAAATATGCTGTGGTGGAAGGGATCATTGAATCCAGCTCCTGGCCTTGCACAGGACACCCCAAAATTTCCCCCCTGGGCCTGAGAGTGTTTTCCAAATGCTTCCTGAAACCAGGCAGGCTTGGAGCTGAGCCCATTCCCTGGGGAGCCTGTTCCGTGCCCCACCACACTCTGGGGGAAGAACTTTTTCCTGGTATCAACCAAACCCAAAAATTCCATTGTCTCCATCCAAAAAGGACACTTAGGCAGGAGGAACTCGGTGTTTTAGGAAAGCCCTAATTCTGCCATCCCCACAAACACCTGGGATACTGGGAACACTCCCTTTATTAAAGGGAACAAGCAAGTGATGCCCCCATTTCCTCTATCGTGGATCCCCAGGGGATCCCCACGGATCCCCAGTCATGCTATACATGAAGAAAGGAGTGGGGGAAATAAAATAAAACAGAAAAAATAATCCAGGAACATCTTGAGGGCTGTCAGAAAAAAAATCAGATGGTACATGAACTCAAGCTCTGTAGCTACAAAGCAATACTTGTTGCTTTCTTTTTGGAAAATCGTTACAGATGTTCAAGCAAATTGAAGAAAACTTAGTAAGAGTCTGTGAAATGAAATCATGTCTTCTGTTACAAAGCTTGTTTGCTTTTTTTTCCTGAGCCCCAGAGAGGATTTTAAAATGCTTTAAATTGTTTGTTTTGACTTAAGTCAAGATTAATTAAGTTTTCCTTGGATACAGCTGGACGTGTCCAGAAACAATTGGATGAGCATGAGGTAAAAGTGTACATGGTAGGTAAGAACTCTAACTTTTCATATAATTCATAAATCCTGAGGCAGATGACTCCTGATTTCAATATTGACTTGAAAATTGTTAAAGGAATAGGGAACCTTTAGTTCTCTTGATGCTTTAGAAGCCTTTCTTTGCAAATAATTTTCTGAAAAATATAGTAGAAACTGATATTGTCCCGTGAATTCCAGAGAAGTTAGCAAGTTCAATAGCTTCAAGGATAGGTGGGTTTTAAAGCTAAATGAGATCATTTTAATTATGTGGCTTGAACACTTCCTAACCCAGGCCAGCATATCTAAGCCAGCAATTCCTGTGAGTTTCGTAACATCTGGTTGAGATAACCCAAGTGTTTCTTAGCTGGGTTTCATAAAGCACCTCTTCATCCCAGCCCTCACCTCTTATCAGTATATGTTATTCTATGAAATATTCCTGGTTTATCAGTAGAATAATGGAAGGAATTTTCAGGGGTGCCTCAGAGAGCGAAGCCCTTGAATTTCAGCCGACTTGAGCAACATGAAAGGCTTCAACGTTGGTTTGAAAAGGGCATCTTCACAATCATGGCCACGAGGAGGTGGATAATGAGGAAGATTTTCTCTTAGGCTTTTCAAATTTGCCCCGAGTGCTCATTTTCTATCCCTTGGAAAGCATGAGGTGTGGTAAGAATATCGGGCAAAGCAGGAATTATCTGTTCCGAGCTGTTCAACACTTTTCTCCCTCTGTTTTCTCCATGTTCTCAGCGCACTGGCTTTGGTTTCAAACCCAATTTAATTACTTTGCAGGCGAGCAGGCTGGGTTGTAGAGATTTGCAGTGTTTTCTTCAGAGGGTAGGTTTATTTTGGAGGTCAAGGGAAGAGTTGCCAAGCAGCTGCCAGAGCTGATGGATAGAAGGCGATTGCAGGAATGTCCAGAAATGTTTCATTGTTCTTCAGTTGTTTAAACAAATGGATACAGGATGAAGTCCAGCTTGTGCTGGGTGTGGGCATTGGCCAAGAGAGGACTTTGCATATGTATCTGTATTGTTTTTTATTTTTAAATGGAATTTTGTTGTTGCTGCATGGTGGAGAATTCCAGGAATATAATAACTTTCCTTCTTCTTCTTGTTCTTAAAATAAATTCTTCTAATTCAGAAATTGGTTTAAGAAAGGATTTATAAGAAGTTAGGATCTAATGGACCTAAATAACTTCACTCTCTTATAGTGATTTCTGAAAATGCTGCTGATACCATCAAAAAAACCTGACTATTTTTATCAGAAAACAGACATTCCACATGCAGTGATGTCTTTACATTGGAAAATTACATGGGTCAACATGTGAGCACACACCATAAAAAGCATTTGAAGGAATTTCATACCCAACTGGTTCCTGGAAATAAAAATGCCCCTTCCAGGAGTTTGGTCGAATTGGAAAAGAAGTGAAAGCACAGCTTGTAAACTTGAAATTTCTCACATGCATAAACTGCACAGGTAGTTGATCCCTCCATTGTGCCCGGGGATTAATTAATTCACAAATATTCATTTACAGAATGAAGACAAATAAAGATGACCGAGGACCACTGAAGTGCCTGGTATTTAAACGATACTTATACTACAAGAAAACACTGTCAGTCCTGAAAATAGGCTTCAAAATCTGTCTAGAAACCAACTGCTGCTGCTGAAAAAAATGGTGTTGCACATCTGGAAAGTCAGAGAGTGTTCAAGTGTCTAAAAATGGCAGTTGGGTTATGATTTAGCTCTAAATAAATGGTAAAAAATTCCTTTGCCCCACTGAGGCAGCAGCAGGCCTTTAGGCAGATTAATTAAATGTTGACAGTGGCAGATTAAGGGATAATTTGCCTATAGAGGGTTTGCTGCTAATAATGGAAGCTGTTACCAGTTATTAGGTTTTATAGGTTGAATATTGCCTAAGTAGGAGAGCGAGGCCCTCTGTAAGTGGACTCGCTCCCTGATATCTTCAAAGGTATTTGCAAACTTTCTCATGTGGTTTTGGAGTTGTTGAAAAGGAATGCAGTGACTCTGCAACCTGCAGTATGAAATATTATTCATCATTCTGACCTTTTGAGAAGGTTTTGGGTTTCGGGATGGTGTTTTTTGTTGTCTTTTAGGTTTTTTGTTTTGGTTTTTTTGGTTTTTTTTTGGGGGGGGGGGTTGGCTTATTCTGTGGAAAAATGGAGATTAAAAAATCAGAGGAGGAAACAGCAGAGTGAAAAATGATGTTTTCTGAAATATTTGCTCTGTTAGAGACAGGAGTTTCTTCTCCACCTCATATTTTGTTATTCGGGGCCGCCCTGTTTTCTTGCATTGACTTGTTCTGAAGATATTTTGGTCACATTAGGCAGGCACGGAAAAATCAACTAAATAATTCAGAATCAAGTCTTATCATGGGGAATATGCCCCTTGGAGGGTCTTAGTTTTCAGTTATCATGTTTCCAGAACATTGTGCATGCCTCTGTAGGCTCCATAATTCACGGAGTAGACATTGTGGGGAGGGAGACGTTCCTGTCACCTCATTTTAAAAACCAAAGTTTGACACAAAAGTCAGCAGTTTAGGATCCGTTATTCAAAGGAGAGGGATGTGTTTGGTGAGAGCCTCTGGAGAAGCCTCTCTTTCAATCCAGGAGACAAATCACATAACTGCGATCCTCTTCCCATAATAATCAGTCCTGAGGTATGGAGATTTGCAGCCCAGAAAAGGCAAACCCTGAAGAAAATGATTAGGTCTTTGGAAAGGTGACAACTTCCCATGGAGGACCATTTGTCCTGCTGGCATTGGCTTGGACCCAGTCTCCCTGAAGCCAAATTTAAGCCCTGAGCCAAAGACGATATTTCTTGCAAGGGCCGAGTAAAGAAATGCTGTGTCGTGAGTAACTCCTTGGTTGTGTGCACTGTGAAACCTGGATATTGGGTTGTATTAAGTGAAAGAGGTTTAGTGAGGAAAACTTTCCTTCCTCTGCTGTGTTCTTAATGCAGCTGGTGCTGCGATATCCCAAGAGTCTCAGGACTTTCCCTTCTCTCTACTTCCTCCGGCAAAAATATTTTGTCTCTCAAATAACTCGTCTGTCTTTAGTTAGCAAGTAGGAGTGGTTTCCTTTGAGATTTATTCCCCTGCTTTGAGGCTGATGCGCTCCATATCTGCATCAGTGACAATTGCATTCCCACCTGGACAGGGGACTGGTTTAACTTCCACTGAAGCCAACAGGGTCCATTTCATGGCCTTCGGTGGCCGGCTTTGATTATCCTCTGAAGGCCAAAAGACAGATATAAATAAAAATGTTGATCTATCACATCATCAGCAGCACAGAGCGAAGCATCAGGAAGGCATTTATTTCACATTAGGATAAAACTGTCAGAGAAGCCAGAATCATTAAATCTGACAGGACATTAACAGACAGGAATGATTTGGAGGAGGTTGTCAGGGAAATCCCAGGACTGAAATATAAATTATGTTGAATCTGTGCCTATTCAGTGATAAGTTAATACTAAGAAGCACATCTGGATGGTTTTCTCAGGCCCATAAGTCCTGAAGCAGTTCCATATGAAATTAAAGCTTCTCCTATCAAGGCATCTTTCATCTCATATCCATCCCACTCTTGGAATGGTTTTAATACAGGCACAGAAAATATCTGGAATGACACCAGGAGGTGATTCATAGGCAAAACCCACGTGCAGAGGGTACACAAGTTTGTTTTCTTGGTCAAAGACACTGCCCTTGGCTCTCTGGTCTGGAGATAGGTGGGTCTGGAGATAGCTGGGTCAGCAGAGATGCACTGGAAAGAAGCTTGGAAAATAAGAAAAAATGTTGTTCCTCTGCCTCATCAGTTTTGATTATCTTCCTCCTTGTTTTTCTGATTTTTCCTTATGAAATTAACTAGAAATCACAACAATAAGGAAAAAGGAATGTCCTTGTCCATGACAGGGCACGGGTCTTTAGAGCAGCCCAGATGTTCTGTGGCATTAGCTGCTTCCACTCCTGGCTCCGTCACATTGCAGGGTGACAGGATTAGAGTGATCTGGTTTGGGAGACTACATGAGCTGCTCTAGGAACCCTCCAGCTGATTTCTCCCTTTGGACTGACAGCAAAGTGTTGGAAAGCATTGTCAACATCTCTGTGGCTCCTTCAGTCCCCGGAGCTCTTCATAAACACAGATGGGAGAGGGCTATTAAATGCTTCAGTTCCTTGCCAGGACAGGTTTTCTGTCCAGTGCACACTTGTTGGTTTGGAAAAAACTCACCTTTAGTAATTCAAGAAACTTTGTGCCCGTCACTTTCTCAGGGGGGTTATTATACAATAGGTCTTGTTGAGAAACTTTGTCCTCCACCTTGATAATTTATCCTAAATTTTCTCTACCTAGGGGTGTATATATAAAAATATATATGCCATCTATGATTACTATATATATATATAAAATTCAAAGAAGTTTCTGATTCTATTCTTTAAATACATCATTCAATCCCAGAGCCCTTCCTATCCTACAGCTTGGATAAACTACTTACTCTCATGAGCTTTTTGTTAATATTCATTATTTTTTCCAGCCTGATTCTAGGAAGGCAGCACAGCCCCATGGCTGCAGGTATAGGCTGAATACCTAAATTCAATTTCTTGCCCTGCCAAATTCTTTCCATCAGACTCCGAGTATCCATCGTTAGTTCTTTTCATTCCTTGTAGGTGCAAATATTTTGTTTGCTTTTCTTTTTTGCAGCTGTCTCAGCTTTATCAAGATTGAATCTCAGTTGGTTATTTTCCTGTGTCTTTTCTTGTCCCTATTTACAGTAGGTTCTTCTTCCATTTTTTAAAATTATTTTTATTTTTATTTTTGTTGGCAGTCATCCCCAAAATAATCTCCCCCATACGTACAATGGTATTTAAAGGCTCCCATTTGCTTTTACCTCCCTGACTCTCTGGACTAAAGTTTTTGCTCAGAAACATTGACAGTTCTGGCCAACAAGCGCTGCCCTAGAGAGGAGCAAAACTTTCTTGTCTTTATTTGTGGCATGTTTTTGGTACAGGAAATACCCCGCTCCCTCTCTTCTCATCTGATTCATCCAGCGATTTCAAAGAAAATAACAGCAGATAATTTGAAAGGAATTACGGCAATTTGTGCCTGGTGGGCTCGAGAAATTTTGCGGTGCCTTTCCTTTACTTTTGATGAAAACTCGAAATGTTTCTGTGTGGGGAGAGATTGGCAGGTTGTTTTTGTTGTTAAGCTGAGACAGTAATGTGTGGGTGGAAGAAGGTTTTGTTTGATTCAGTGCTGGGAAATGGGGGGACTTAATCTTGCCTCCAATATCCTGCTGCTCTCTGTTCAGTGGAAAACACTTGCCGAAGTGAACAGCTAAAAGTCTGTGAGAGCAGCAAAGTGCTGGGCAGTGCTGGTCAGTGTCCAAGGACAATGGCCAGAGCACATCTAAAATTGTGTTCTGTGTCTGAAAGCCAAGAGGAGAGGTCTTGCTCTTGCTGCTGCAGCAGCAGGATTTGCATTTCCGTGGTTAAGATGTCACGTGAATTGGGATATTTTAACCAGGGGAGCATTAATGAGTCCCCACCTTCCTCTTTATCCTGCCCAGCGTGCCTGGACTCTGCAGGTCCCAAATCCTGAACAAGCCAGGGGGGAATCTGCTCCCTAATTTGCTCATATTACACAAGTGGAAATAAATGGATTTCTTCATATCAATGAGCAGTACAAGCTTAGGTCTGAAACTGGTTACCTGATTTTCTTAGTTAGGGGCCAGAAAAGACATTGTTAAAAAATTAATTAATTAATTAAAAAACAAGAGAAAGAAACACTTTTTTAAATCTGCTAGCAAAGAAAGGTTGGCCGGACATAGTGCCCACCTAGTGTGAGCAGGAATATGGGCAGCAGGAGGAAAAAAAGGAAGAAAATGCTTCCTGGGAAGAATATTAATCAAAGAAGGAATTATGCTTTTTCCCCCAAGCATGATTTGATTTCATATCAAGTGCCATTCATACTGCATGAGGACTTTATCAGGCTCTTCACACAACAGCAAGGGATGCTCCATGTGGAAGTAGTCTGGATTAGCCTGAGAAACCAGGCTAGCTGCTTGAGTTCCGTGCCAGAATCCTTGATAACTGTGAGACTTCTAGAAAATTTAGACAGTTTAAAAGTGTATCTTAAGAGACAGGATTAACTTTAGCAGAAATACAATTTAATTTAAGCCAAAGCTCACCTTTATAAACTTTTTAATTTTGTATGTATAGACATCTCCTCTCTGGCATTGTTCTATGTCTGCTTTAAATTGGTCATGTTGCTGCAAAGCAGAAAATACAAAAACTTGGCTAAAAGCAGTGGTTGAGGAAGGCTTTGGCAGTATTTTTTGTAATAACTTTGCAGAAAGATGGAGGAGTGAAAAAGAATTGCTTAAGGGGTAAAGCATGGCACAGGAATAGTGGGGATTGTCTGAAGAGCAATATAGATGTATTTTGAAATTAAATGTTCCTGGCCACGCTTGCACTGAAGTTTGAGAACAGCTTTTTAATGGAAGAAACAGATGAAGGAGAGGAAGAGGTAAATCTGAGCTGCAGGTTTATGCATTTACTGAAGTAAAAATATGATATGGATTCTTTTTAACAGCAGTGAATTGAATTTAATTATGGAAGAGGTCATGCAACTCACTTCACTTCCAAGAAACAGATGCTGACAAAACCACATGGGCCAGTGAAGAGATTGTGAATGCCATTCACATCCACGCAGAGGAGGCACACGAAATGAAAATGTATCTGCCTGTTTTTCTCTAATATTTGCGCTCCAGGGCTGGGATGGTTTAAGAGATTAAGGACAGGATATGGAAGATTTCAGCAGAGGAAAGCTTTTGAAATCAGGCTGTGGTTCTCAGCGAACGGAGAGGCTGCTGTGTGTTCAGTAAAACTGTGTGGTTATCTCAGTCTAATTTATGGGGATGCACATGTAAGGCCACTCCTTCACAGCCCAATTCAGCGCATTCAGCAAGATCAGAGCAAATTTCTCAATCAGCTCATGAATTTTAAATAGTGGAGTCAGAACTCGAACCCAGCTATAATTTATGCACTGGAAAATCACTCTACCCATCCCTGTGCTGCAGACTACTGGCCAGTGCCAATTATAGTGGCTTTTAAGTCAAATTTAATCCAGCTGTTCCTCTTCGGGTACTTTGTTCGGTGAGCCTGAGGCATTTCAAGCTGCGTTGGACTTCGTTGGCTTTAATGGTCAGAAAATACTCCAAATTCCTCTATTCCTACCTCCTGTACTATATAAACCAATCCCTGCCATCATGGGAATTTTTCTAGTTCTTCCTGATTGTATTTCTACTGTTTACTAGTAACTACTGCTAGTACATTGCTTGTAAACTGCTACTGCTCTGCTGGGCCAGTGCGAGGGAAAAGTCAAAAGCAGAGTAAAGTAGAGAAACTTTGTCTGCATTTTACATACTCTAGCATTAGTTGCTTTTGAGCTGTGGACACAATAGGAAGAGAAAGAATCTGGAAATCATTTTCATGCCCATCCTACCCCTCTCTCTGCCCATTTCCCTCTAACGCCCCACACTGACTCTGTGAGTTATTAAACCCAGGTGATGCATCAGCCAGACATCAAACTTCTTGATCTTTACTACCTGATATTCACGTTACATAAAAGGAAAAGAAAAAATATGCAAAAGCCCCGTGGTCAAGTCAGCTAGAGGAAATGGAAAACCACAGCAGCCTGCTAGGGAAGAGAGAGATTATCACAGTGCGCTGGGGCAGAGCTTCTCCCCTGGAGTAGTTAGGAACAAGCCTTTGGGGCAGGAGCTGTGTAATCTGCCCTCCACCACAGGAGTGACAGGAATCCTCCAAATCAAATGTCTGCCCTGAAGATGTTAATCCATAATTTCTTTTGCTGTGGATGCCAGCTTGGATCTTCTTGCTGTGGCACAATTGATTGAATGGGAAATATTCCATGTCATCGTCCTAATGCCTGCTCAGGAGAACTGAGAGCAGTCCTGCTGAAAGTCCACAGAGGGGTTCCAGCTACAGAACCCACCACCTCATCCTCCTGTCACACCTTCCGATCCAGGTGATGGAAGCTTCCTCTTTTTTGTACGAGAAAACTAAACAGGTCCAGGTCCTGGGGCGTCTCCTGCAGAAAACCATTTATGTCATAAAGTTCCTACCATCCATCATCTCTAATATGCTGTGACTGTGTCCACAAATTTGTTTCTGGGAAAGGTAGGCTGATTACTTTTCAGAAACACCAGAGAATGATTTAAACCCACCAAACTTCTTGGCTGAAGCACTGAAGCTGAGAGCCTGGTTGTTACAGGCTGGGATGCTGGAGTTCACTGTTTTCTCACCTGAACTTTTGGAAGGCATCCAGCTACATTTCTACTGATATTTTGGCCCTAGTTTCCCCACTGAGTTTGTAGAGAAGCTGAGCCTATGTGGTGTGATTCACATATTATTCCCTCAAAGAGCACACACTCTGAAAGTGCTGTGGGTACTTTTACAGGCACTTGATTTTAGCAGGGCTCTGTAGTCTCAGAGCCACTTCTGAATATGGAGGAGAATGCAGAAAGATTTGAAACAAAATGTTAAAAATATGTTTTCTGTCATCACGTGGGACTGTGCTCAGCTGAACGCTCGCTACTACTGGTGTGTAGCACAGCCCCAGTGATCCTTATTTTCCATCAGCAGTGGTTGAAAATAACAGAAAATAGCAATAGATTATTGATCATGTTTTTCTCTGCATGTTGACAATCAGTGTATTAAAAGCTGATCTCTGTGATTATTGCCATGAGTCAGTGAGTGCCATCTGTCTCTTGGCACTGATAACTCAGCCAAGATCAATATCTGCATCATCCTACCTTCGTGTCCTTCTTTTAAAAACTGTTTTGAATTGCTCTGAGTGATTTTCTTTTTAAGAACTTTTCAAGCTTTAAGTCCCTCTACGGAATAAATGTATTTATAAATCCTAGAAAACAGCATTGGAATTCTTACCCATTAAAGAATATCTGCATTTTACATTTGCAGCCTACCATGCTCAAAATACAAACAGAATTTCTGAATGCTTTTGCAGAAGCAGAGAGTGTGCAGAGCAGTGGTCACTGAGCCAGGACTCTTGGATCACCCTGGAAAGGCTCTGAGAGCTCTGTGGGCTCCCTCAGATTTGTTTTTACAAGAAATCCTTGACACCAGCCAAGGACTGGTGCACTCTAACATCCCATCCAGATGAGGGTCAGGAATGTGCCTCTACCAGCCCCCCCACCCTCCACCTCTGTTCCTTGGCTGCACAAATTCTCAGTGGTTTGTCAGGCCATTTTATTTTATTTTAAAGCACTCAAAAGGCTCAATCACTCTGTGACTACTGGAAGTCTTCCAAATACCAGTTAAACCCCAGCCTGAAATAAGCTATTTTCTCCTTATTTGGAACCTTCAAAACAATGCAAGCAATCTCCTTTCAGTCTGTATCATCCACAAGGCCATGGATTACTGATTAATTTCTGTTTCTCATCTTCTAGGACTCTGTTTTTTCTCTTATCTCATATTTTATTTCCGTGCATTGTCATAATGGAAATTGCTATTGAGACTCTTTTGTAACTTAAATTTTAAAAATAGTTAGCAAGAAGTGCAGCAAAATTAGAGTGTTTTTCACCCTCTGCCAGTCCTAGTACAAATTTAAAGAAGAAAAGTGATGTGGCCCCTGAAAATCAAAGGTTTTCTTCTTAAGCCTGTCTTCTTGAGCCCCTGCACAAGAGATCTGCTGTGCTAATGTGGATTTGCCACATAGCAAGGAAGGCCCATGGTGTATTTTTCATGGTGTGTTGTTGCTCTAAAGAAATTGTATATGTTATTTAACCTCTCTGAATACAAGTTTTGCTGTAGGCCACGGCCTGTTGTGGTCAGTGGCAGAGAAACCAACCATGAATCTGCAATTTCAGCCCATGGCAGGACTGCCCTGGGAAGGAGCGTTGCTGGAGAGAAATTTTAGGCCTGAATTAAAGGCCCAGAGCCAAAATCTTCACACCACAGGGAGGGTGAAGCTGACAATCCCTTGGAAAATGACCAGGCCTTGGAATAAGTTGCTGTGTAATGCCCCATTTGTCATTCTGTTTTTTAGAGAATTGGTAACAGCATCATGAACGTACCATGAGAAGGGCAGTCTCACAGCCCCAGCTCTTTTCACCACCAAAAAATGGATTTTCTCCATTATTCTTTCACAGTGCACCGCCATTGTTTTCTTCTCCTGGAGCATTTCCATTTATTGTCTTGGGAAGATCTGTGCTGGCAAATAATATCACAGAAGGGTCCCGAATTATTATCCCTACATTCTGTAAGTTCTCAGTTTCCACAGGATTCTTGCTTATTCACATGTGGGTAAAAAAGGTTCAGAACTAGACCCAGGACAGTTAAACATCCCATTTTCAGGTGGTGAAGGGAAAATGCAGCTGGAAACTCTAAGTTCACCAAGTTTATATCTAGCCGATTATTTTATTCTAATTTTAACCTGTGGTAAGAAGGAAAAAAAAAAAAAAAGTGGATATTTTGAGTTCACTGTGTTTTTGTTCTCATGAGTAGCTGGCATATTGCTCTGCCAAATGGCACTGTAGATCCATGATGGAAAAGGTTATGCAGAACCCCTCATTTCTCTTCAGAATAGATGCAGCTCCTGACAGAAGAGAACTGCATTCAAAGATGATGCAAGGCAGGCTTAGGCACTGAGGCTTATCATGTTCATCCAATTATGAAAGTTGCTAAGAGTGCAGGAAACAGCAGCAACATAATCTTGAAATACAGGCAGACAATCCACAGAAAGATGGTTTTGAGTGTTAATAGTTCAATCTGGCATGTCATGGCTGGAAAAATTTGTTGTGAATGGTGTTATTCGAGATGTAAAACTTCTACGTGGAGACAGGAATGAATCCAGAGAAACAGCAAAGGTTATGAAAAGGCTAAAATCGATGAAGAAAAAAGTTTTATAAATAACCTAATGCAGCAATGGTGGAGGGGCCTAAGAATAATCTTAAAACAATGAGGCAGATAAGCGCAACAGAGAAAAAGGGACCCAGTGCTATGAATGCACAGGAGTTGGAACTGGATCATTTTTAATGTCCCTTCCAACCCAAACTATTCTAGGATTCTATGAATATCACCAGGAGGATAAAACAATGTGAAAGAAAAATAAATGTAATTTAAGCTTAATGCAATAAACATAATCGTGAGATCTGTCAGATCCTGGACCAATTTTCCAAGGGCAGTAAATAACTCTCCACAAAGAAGAGATCTAAATTCAAGTTGGAGAGAGAAATATAAAAATATTCTTATAAAAAAGAGTATAAGAATAAGCAAATGTACAATTTATATATAAATGTTACAACTAAAAGATGATTGATACATAAGCACTGTAATTAAAAGATACTGATAATGGTTTGAACTGAATGTTTTCCATTTTCAGTGTTTGCATCCACATATAATTTTGGAGAAGTTTCTTGGAATGAGAAATAAACTGTCCCTTTCCATTTGACTCTTTCAGTTTCATATATAATTGGAAATGTCCACAGCATTTGGCTATTGAACAAATCCTAATATATACTGATTGCACTTTCCTTGGAAGGTCTCCAAACCTTCTACTTTAAAAAACTCAACCAACAACCCTCAAAATATTTGGTATTTTTCTTCTGCATGTGTTTTTTTCCCCACTGTTACTTGAAACTCTGACTTGTCAAGAAATATAATGGCTTGGAGACAGCAAAATTGGAACCAGGTTGTCTAGAAATATGTGCTGGGTTTCACCTGAGAGATGAAGACATTTATGTATTCAGGTGTTTACATGGAATTGTGTCCCATTTCCCACCGCAATCTGTGGATGTCCAGCCATGTAATCAGATTCTAGAGAATAATTAAACTGATCAAATTTTCCTCAATGCAGTCTTCAAAACTCCCTAAACTCCAGCAGTTTCACCCCTTGATTGGGTTGTCTAAAGATTGGGGTAAACCTATATGGAAAAGGTGGGAATTAGAGAGGATCTACAAATCTATGGACTAGCAACTGATTATCAGATGGGAAATAGAATCCCAAATAAAATAAATTCCCCTTGACACAAAAATATGATACCTTGACACCTATATTAAGGTGACTGAATTAAATCCCAGATCTCAACATATAAGGATTTTAGGCCCTTAGTTTACGTGTAGATATGAACACTGAGACTTCTGATTTTTTGAGCTGAATGCCATCAGAAATCGTCATTAATAAAAATAAAAGCTATAAATCATGGTGTTCCTAACAAGTTCATACACTTTCACGTAAGTAACAAGTTTTTCATCATGTAGGTTTGTTTCTTTTGGCAGAACTCAGGGATTGTTTAGTTTAAGATGTGAACATTTTGTCGTTTCCTAGCTGGTCTTGGAAGAGACATTATAGAACATCCAATAACAGGAAAGTATAATGCTTCAGAAAAATATTACCGTATCCAATCACAATACTGCACTGTTAGGTTTTACCCCCAAATATTATCTCGTGTGGAATCTGAGGGTGAATCACATGAAGTGAGGCAGTGAGAAATCAAACTACCTGGGCTTCTGGAACTTACTGACCCAAAGAAATTAATGATACTTGTCTCGTTGATCTTATTGTCCCAGGGATTTGAACCATCACCCGTCGTGGAGCAGGGCTGGACCAGATGCCCTCCAAAGGTCCCTTCCAGCATCCAGTTCTCTCACATTCTGTGAACAAGCAGAGTGCGGAACAACAACATTGTTCAGAACATAAAAAAAAAAAATAAATAAAATTTTTTGTTGAATAAAACATAACCTGAGAAAAAGTCTAAGATAAGACCACGGTGAAATAGAACAAATAGATCTGCTTGGAGTTTTCTGTCTTGGTTGAAAATAAGATAATGAAAGTCCCAGAGATTGAAAACAAGCAGGGTTTTTTCATGGGACAGGAAAGGAACAAGATGAGGGATCAGAGGAGGAAGACAACAGATCAATAGCTCCTAGTTAAGGAAACTTGGAGGATTTTGGATTTGGGTGTTCCCAAAGCAAGGTAACCAAGATAACAAGGCAAGGTTGTGTAGCTTAAGATCCGAGATAAAAGAGATGATAAGAGCCCAAATGGGATTTGCCCTTCTGTGGATGGACAGGAAAATACTATTAAATAATATGTTATGTGGAATAAGGTGGGATGACTCATGACATGAAAGTCTTTCCCAGTAACACAGAAACCTTGAAAACCATGGAATTTTGCAGCTCATCTCTAGTTCCTCAAAGGGAGGTGAAGAGAAGAAGCCACACTGAGCAGGGTGACAACCCTGAGTGGACAGGTCTGTGTGGCACCTGCACAGGGGCAGGAGCTGGAAAATGAGCCAGAGATGAGAGGTAGAAGGGGAAACATGAGGTAAGGGATGCTGTGAGTCATTCTGACACACCATTAGTTATGTTTCCAAGCTTGGAGTGAGATTGTGTCAGTGCTGCACGTTTGTCAAGGTGGAAAGTGCTGGCATGGGCCTGTGTGTGTGTGTCAAAGAGGCTTCCAAAGAGATTTAGGTGAGGCTGAAGTCATTCCTTATGGATGAGTTACATTCCGTTCTCTCCCAGGAAGAAAAACAGCGCTGGAAAAATGTGCGCTGAGCTTGATGCAAAGCTCAGGGTGCAGATCACCTTTAGCCATCTGAAATGAAGGAACAGCTCTTTAGGGAGAGGTTGGTATTTCCAGGGAATGGTTTGCATCACCTGTCTTAGATGCTGTGCTGGGACAGGGTGCATTTCCATCTTTCAGTACCTTCAGGCCACAAATATGTCATCCTTCCACTTCTCCAGGCTGAACAACCCCAGTTCTCTCAGCCTCAGCCCCCAAAGGGATTCTTTATTCTGTTTTGTAACACTATTACAATGATAATTGTGTTTAATATTCTGCTTCACCCCTAAGCAGCAGAATTAGCACAGAGATCACAGTTATGTGCAGTGGTGCTAAAGCACCTAAAGTTTTGCTCAGGCTTCATGTCCTTTAACACCTGTACAGATGTAAGGAAACATGGAGCATATATAAAGTTTTCAAACCAGACTCTAAGATGGTGTTAGAAACATCTCAGTTTTCTCCTTTTCACCTCTGTAAATTGGATATACAAGTGCTCTTTGGTAAGACTTCCCTGTCTGTGACTAATAGGAAGCATGTGTGCAGGGAATACACTGGAGAAAGAGTTCAAGAACATGTTATTCTAGGAGAAACATTATTTATGTGATCTTGCCAAAGATATCAAGACTTTCGGTTACTGGCAATGTATGTGCTCACTGGACAATTCAGTACCCACCCCTGTGCAAGCAAAAGTTCCTATGAAATATTTTATCATTTAGGACTCTGCATTAGGGATTATTGTCCCCTTTTTTCACAGATTTTATGGTTATAGTGAGTCACTCAAAGTGTTTATTCTGCAAATGAGCCTTTAGAAGCCCAAAATCTGAGCCTCAGCTACACTGAGACCCTGAGCTCCAACCTCTCAAGAGCTCTGATTCCTGTCATTAGTGTGAGTGAGAACAGCAACTGGAGAGTTTTGGAGTTTTGCTGAGCACATGGAAGGACACAAGTGTGAGCCTTGAACCCCAGGCCGTCCTCACCTTCTCTCCAGACCGTGCAGACACAGTGCAGCAAATCACAGAAAGTAATTTCACCATTGATTGTAATTTAATTTTTGTTTGTAACTACAGCTTTTGGCATAAAGATTCAGAAAGAAAACTTTGGAAAGTTTTGTGTGAGTTAAAAGTGTTTCTCTTCAATTTGATAATGCTTCAGGAATCAAAGAATCCAGTTGCCCATGAACTGCTGCCACATTGCAAGGGGTATGAAGGGCTGAGTTCCTGGATTTTCCCAGTGTGGCTGCAGATTGCACCTGAGTGCAAAAGGGTCAAGAGGAAAGGGCAGACAGGGAGCACAGAAATATTGGGAACCCCAGAGCTGGAAAAACAAAGTGCATCTTCAAAACCCAGAGCAATAAATAAAATAGCAGTCTGCAGGAACCTTCCACAGAAAAAGTTACAGGCATGGATGCAGGGAACTGAGAAAATGTTTAGTTTAAACTCAGTAGATATTGGACAGAACTGAAAAGGCCTCCAGAACTGTATGAAGTGGATAAACCAAAAAGTCAGGTTAGTCTTGTACTAAAATAATAAGGATAATATTAAAAAAATTGAAAAAACTGGACAGAATGTTTTCCAGTGAGCCACAGCAGTTCACTTATCTGTTCTCCTGTTGAGAAAATGAAGGACCCTTCATCAAGGATGAGTAACTTCATGTGGCCAGCAGAAGAGACCCTTTTGGAAGTGGTTTGTCCTGTCAGCCAATGATTTTGTGCTATCAGGTGTTCCAGATGTATTTCAAGTTCTCTGGGCTTCAGGAAAGCACTGAAAAGAGGAAAAGCTAGTTAATGTTGGTTTAATGCTGTCTAATGATTAAGAACCGTCCCATGAGAATATAATACCTCTGTGAGTTCAGTTTTCTGGTATCACATGAAAGACAAGTTAGTAAATAATCAATAGGAAAGCAATGATTAATTTTCCGCAGTCCATCAAAGTTGTTTTAATAAAGTTGAACTGAGGCTAAAATGTCTGGGAGACGAGACTGAAATTTCTGTGTGTGGGAGGGGATAAGTTTATCTGGCAGGTGGCAAATGAGGCACCGATAACTTTCTCAGTGGGAGTTATTGCAAAATAAAAAACAGTGGAACTTTTGGATGCACATCGAGAACATTCAGTAGAAGATGGGAAGTGACCTTGCCTCTGTAAACTGCTCCATTTAAAACTTGTTAAATGATGTGTCCAGCTCTGGAGCACATTTCAGAAAAGTCGTCTAAACAATGGAGAGAGTTCAAAGGAGAGCTGCAAACACAATCCAGGGCAGGAAAGTAAATCTTTCACTACAAAGCCTAAGAGGCTTAATTTTTTCATCAGGAAAGGCTAAGGAACAACATCATCCCGTGAAAACAAGTGCTGGTTCACCACCTTAATGGCTCTACCTGGAACTGTCATCCTCATCTCTTTGAGAAGGCTGGAAAATGTAGCATGCTTTTTTTTTTAGTTTCCAGCAGGTTAAAATAGAAAATGAAAACAAACTCTGCCACATTAACACCCTGAAGAATTTGAATTCAACTATATTTTAGGGTAGGATGAGGCACCAGAAGTTTCCCTTCAAAACTTGCAGGGTATTGGATATCTGCATGGCAGGAGGTACTCTAGAGATATTATAACTATCCACCTTACTTTTCTGTAACCCCAATATATCCCTGGCATTGCTGCTTTTCAGGAGTAGGAGACATGAAATGTAAACAAAATATTTCAAACTGCCAATCCACTGGAAAATCTGGAATAAACCTGCATTTAATTGGTGTTATTTTATTCAATTTGCAAATTTACTCCCCATCTCAGTCCCATTTCAGATTCCTTGCATTGCACACAGAGAGAGAGTGTGTTAAAAAGACTGGGAGTTACATTTGCTGTAACCATTATTTGAAATAACTTAAATCACAGTCCCAGTTCTGTCAGCTGGGTAAGGGGGAATGCTCTTTTCATCCATTGCAATTCTTTGGCCATGAAAATCAAAACTGTTGTGACAATTTGATGACCTTTGCATGATCTCAGAGTGATGGGACCCAAGCCATGCTTGATCTTTCACCTCTGTGGCACTACAAGAACTGCAGTCTGGAAGGTGCTTTGGTATTCCCAGAGGGCCAGTCCCTGATTTTGAAAGCAGCTATTTAGGAAGCCCAGCTGAGCTCTGTTAATGTTCAAATCTCAGATAATTTGTGCAACAATGTCAGCCAAAACTCCTGCATGTGCAGAGAACAATGTCCAGCTGTTCCTCTTTTATTTCCCTTGAGCTTCCCTCTCTCAGATAAACTGACGTTTTTCCTTCCACCATAATCTAAGCGTGATTCTCATCTGAAACATACACAGCTGAGCCAAACTTTGCAACAATAACTTGTTTGATTATTAGCTTTCCACTCCTAGCTATTCGTTGATCAGATCAATGGTGGTGGATAATCAAAGGAAACAGGATTACACCCTAATCCAGATCTGCAGCTGCTTTGCTGCTAGAAATATCACTCCTCTGTGGCAGTGGCAACTGTCCTTGATTTTAAGGAGTCCAGCTGTGCCTCAAGAAGCTTGGGGGGCTCAGAATTCCAGGGCAGCTGAAGCCCCCATAGGTGCTCTTTACATTCATGATGTAACTGTTGTCCAAGCTCTGTCCTTGCTCAAACCTGCCAAATCCTGTTATTTGTCTTGTCTTCCAGACCAAGGAGAACCATCCAGACTCACTCTACTTTTCCCCCCACCTCCAATGATCCAGTCATTATGGAAAAGTGATTTAATTGCTGAGACAGACTCGATTTATGGATCACTCTTCAGCCCCTTTTGCTCTCCAGCTGAGCAGAGACACGTCCTTCTAGGACACACATATTTCCCAGTGCAAATTCCAAAATCCCTGCTCATTATACATTTTTCCATCATAGATGTCTCATTCACCCACAAGCTGGAGCAGTTTAGGGGGCAAAAGTTTAAATGTTTGCCTTGGAAATCCCTTGGGAGCTGAAATTCACCCTGAAGAGTTCAGCTGGATGCCATCAGACTGAGGGGCTTCTCCCCTCACTGTCAGGCCAGCTGAAGGCTCTGGGGAGGAGATTCCCATCTCCTCTTCTGCCCTGCAAAGGCAAAAAAAGAGATGCAGGGCCACAACAGTGGAAGAAAGTCATTCACCATCCAGTTCCATGGTTTTGTGATCCAGCTGCCATGTGAGTGAACTGTTTCTCTTCTTACATGGATGGGAAGTGTATGTTGACACAATTTTTAACCTTTTCTCCTCGTCCTAGAGCTCTGGTGGATACACTATTCCATATGATGGGAGAAATCTTGCTGAAGTGAGAGCTGTGGGAGGGAAATGGCTGCTGTTTGAGTCAAACCAGGCAACTGACTGTTTTTTCATGTTTCTTCCTCGTTTAGAAGGTCTTTGCCATTGAGTGTCATCCTGCCTTCCGTTTTTCCCATCCTTCCTGAGGACACACAAGTCCTCCTACCACATAACCCATGGGGTGAGTGGGAATGCAGGGCAGGGATGAGTCTCTGAAGCCCACAAACTCCTGCAAGTCTCTCAAAAGCTGCCAATCAAAGCCATTCTTCCTCTTCATTGGTATTCAGAGTTCAAATTCCTACCCTGACTTGATTATCCTTAGGCTTGGCCTTGTGAGCTTTCTTTCTCAGAATCTTTCTTTTAAACCAATCTTATGGCAAACGACAACATTTTTCTTTCTCTTTTTAATTATTTTTCTTTTAAATTCTTTTTCTTTTTAATTCTTTCTTTGGGAGTTGGACAGATCAATGCAATCCTTACGTGGGTCTGTGCTGTTAACAGTGATGAGCACAGACAAAACATCTGAACTCCTCACTGATATCCTGACAGTCCCACTGGAAGAAGAAGCTTGGAAAACTGTGTCATATAAAAATACACACACATTTCTACAGCAGAATATAAATACTGAGTCTGGAATTACTGAGAGCTCTGAAAGCCCTGGTGGTGGGTGTAATTATCCTCAGCCTTCAGTGGCGGAAGGGAATGAATGCACAAATTGAGGGTGTGAGCCAGCTCTCTTCGTGCCACATTAGCCGTCCTGGGCTCCTCTCTGGCTGTCTTCTCCCATTTGTTACAGGAAAGTTTCTTCCCAGCTGGCTGAGACACACCACCACACCATGTGCATGTCCAAAATGTATTTCTGTCCCAGCCAAAGGGTTTGTTTTAAGCTGCTGCCTTGTGGGCACTTTTTGAGTTTCCCCTGGACAAGGACCCTGACTACATTTACCCATGGGATGGGGGCTGCAGTGCAGGGATGGCGCAAACAGGTCTTAAACCACCACAGAAAGCTCTACAAGAGCTCCTTTCACGACAGCACCGCTGTTTTATGTCCTGCTGCAGCATCAGTGTGAACACACTCAGGGAGGTGCTACCTCACCCTTACAGAGCACAAATCCACTGGATTCTAACACTTAACACTGGATTCTAATTTCCTTATGACGTTAGAAGAGACAGAAAAACAGGAGGGAATTTAATAGGGACCATTTGCTACTGCTCAGATGAGAACGGAGTCACACAACCACAAAACTGAGAAACAACTTTGAAAAGACCAAAAGTTTTAAAGCTTACTGGATTTTAGCTTTGCTTCCCTTATGGAAGTCTGAGACCCAATATAATTTATGGACCTTTTTTTTCTTCTTTTTTTTTTTTTTTAGTTGTGCATCTCTGGTTTTTGGCAAACTTCCTATACTCCATGGTGCTGCACATTGATGCTTTTCTGCAAGGAAGGAAAATGGTGGTTCCCATAAATACACACATAATTTGTGTGAATTTATTATTTATTTAGAGTGGTATTTAGAATTGTATTTAGAATTGCATCTTGAAGGAATGATTAATCCCTTCCCCACTTGTTCCTGAAGAAATGGGGTAGGTCTTGCTAACAATTTGTGTTGCAAACAAGCATTGCAGTTTTGTGCATCAGAGTTTACTTGAAGGTCAAAGTGTTCGACGGTGTCTCTGGTGTTGAAAATCCAAAGTGCATTTATAAATGTGCCAAAAGTGCCCATTTCTTTCCACTGATTTTAAGGGAAACAAGTAAAACTAACAGAATAGGAAGTGTCTTAAATTAGATGGGGTGAATGCTACTATTTCTAAGGATTTTATCTTTTTTTAAGTGATTTTCAGTAGTTATCCCTTGTTCTTAGTCAAGCTTTGAGTTTTCACTCCTGTAAGCAAAGGACAATAAAACCAGCCAGGATTATGAATTTGCAATAAGCTGGAAAAATATGGCCAAGAGATAATTATCAATGGTTTGTGATCAAAACTGAGGATGTGATGGAGGTAGAGGCTTTGCTGGGATCTTCTTCTGGTGTGGTATTTCCCATTGGTTTATGCCTGGAGTGATGGAGCACGGAGCAGGAGTAAAAGTCACAAGCATGATTGAGTTAAAAGGGGCAGCTGTGCTCTAGAGGCACAAGGTTGGAATAAAGATGAAACTTAAAGATTGTAAAACTGGTCTGAAGTACAAAGGAGGTTTTCTGTAGAGAAAATTCACTGTATTATAGTCATAAAACACCAGATAAAGAACTACATTAACAGAAGTCAAGAGAACAAAAAGAGGAAAGTTTGCAAGAAAATTTGCTGATCGGTCTATAAAAAATAAAAAGGACAAACTTCAAAAATCTTCCAAATAATAAATATTTTCCAATATCCATGTTTTTTAGCTTTTATTACAAGGGAGATTTGGAAAATTTGGACATAAGCATTGGAATCAAACATCTAAAAGAGTACAGGAATCCCCTTCCTGGAGGAATGTCTTTGAGACAGCCCAGAGGAGCAGCTGTCAGGGGGATTAAGTGTAACTGGAAATGCAGGGAAGACTCAGGAACTTCCAAGGATGATCCATTTACTACGAGTTTCTGGCACAGCTTTCTGTAAGAGATACAAGTGCTCTGCCTAAATGACTTTGTTTGATTGCCTCATTTCTGCAACCTGCGTCAAATGTTGAATTCCTTTGCTGCTGCAATGTGATCTCACAGATGTGACAATTCTGGCTGACACTTCCCAGGCGGTGGTTATTCCTAAAACCTGGCAAAGTTCACCTCAAGGCTTTTTCCTGCTTGGGAAATAGGTCACAAGTTTCACCTCGAGGTCTCCCTTTTATTTTCCCTATCAGTTCAGCATCCAGTGCCCTATAACACTTGGCAGTTGAAAGAAATTCATTATTCTGAAGAAGTGTCTGATACTGAATCAGCACCTTGGACTGTGCCAAAGACAAGCTGTGAGCCTGAGCAGCGGAGCCAGGGGGAAACAGCACAGAGCACACACAGTGATCAAATCTGGTGACAAAACTCATGGAAATCACATAAAAATCCTCCCTGGAAACAACCAAATCATCAGCATTGCTCTCATGGAGCTTTGCAGCTTAGGGCAGCAGCAGCTTGGACTGTGCTTTAAAAAACAGGCAAACTCTGATCCACACTAAAATTATTCCTACAGCAACAACAATGGTTTATTCACCTCCTGTGTTTGTGATGAGCTACCAAGGCTTTCATTAGCACAGTCACTGGTGTGTCATGCCCCATATTCCCGGCAGACTTATTACTTTATGTAACACAATGTGTGGGGCAAAAAAAGAGGGGGAAAAAAAAGAAAAAAATTGGTCAGCCTCCCAGTGATGCACTGGGCACAGGAAATTCAAAAGGACAATTGTTGCTAAATATGTACACTCAGAAAATTGAATAATATTTGGAGTTTAACTCTCAATGTGGAGGCATTTTCCAAGATTGAGAAACAAAATATTTCACAAGAGAACTGGGTTTAAATGAAAAGTATTTGAGAAGGCTTGTTTGGAGAAAGAAAAAAAAAATTTCTTCTATTTTATGGTACGGGTTCTTACCCCCTTTCTCACAAAAATGGCTTTCCCTCAAAGTGCCTTGATGTTTGTTGGGTTAATATCTATTACTGATATGAGAAGGGCATTTCTTAGTATATTTATGCTGCTGGAAGTCTGCTGCTGCTGTTAGCAGAGTGTGTGGATCCTATCTCCAGCATAAGCTTGGGGAGAAAAAATGCCCAGTATGGAAGAATTTGTCTGAATTTTGCTTCCTGACAGAAGATGTTTCTGATGAGAGACAACTTTTCTGTTCCTTTTCCCTGGTGCTCCATGCTGAGTGTCAGAGGGCAGGTGAATGGTGAAGACTTCTCTGGAGAGATGCTGCTGTCAAACCTGGTGGCACAAGGGAATCAAAAGGAAAAAAAAATCTCTGCTTTGTGATGCAGGCTGGTTTAGTAGTTTTCTGGGAAATTCCATCTTGTGTGCGGGTTGGAATAGAGTCACCTTTATTATTTCACGTTGCAGAAGTGTTAAAAAAAGGGGTAATAACCGTCCTGTCACTGTTTGGCAGCTGTTCAGTTCTCATGGCCAGAGAATCGGGGTTTCCAGAGAAAGGTAAGTGCTGATTCTGGAGCTGGGCAGCCCAGGCAGCCTAAAAAGTTGGTTCAGTGGAGGCAGTGCAGTGTAAATGTCTAAAATCTGTGATCACGTCCTAAAAATGCTCACAATGAGCATTCATTGAGGGACAGGCAAAGGACATCAGAGCAGCTGCAGCCATTTTCATGTAGACACCTGCAACTGGGAACAAATGCCACCCACATGGCTGTGTTGTTTTTGTGATGAAAAACTCAGCTGTGCTGAAAAATTTCTCACTGAATTACAGATGTTTTCAGGAAATCCAATGGGGTCTTCTGCTCTCAGAGGAGAGAACAGCTTGAAATTAGAAGCAAATTCTCTGAGGACATTCAGCATGGAAAGGTTCTGCTTCTATCCAGAAAGGGATTCGAGCCCAGGAAGCAGCTCCTGAGTGTTGGTGCAAATCTGCTGAACTTTGTAATCGTTATTCTCACAGGAGACTCCACCTGTAAATTACAACTCTCTGCGTGTTTTGGTTCTACCCACCAGTGCTCAACTCCTTCCCATTTCTGAGATGTTTTAGGTGGGATACATGGATGCCCTGGCTCTTCCCTGCTCCATGGCTTTGCTGTCCTCTGCGGTGGTGAGAGTGGTGATGGCTCAGAGGGCTGAAAGTCCATGGGCAGAAGTGGGAATTTCTGTTGTCTCTGAAACTGGAGGTAAAAAAGTTTTCCTAGAACTGCTGCTTGCCTGCTAAAAGCCTCATCTGGCAGGGTCACAGAGTTAACTAATTCTTCTCAAGAGAGGAGTAATTGCATTTTGCTGAACTTCCCCTGATTCTTTCAATCATTTGACTGCTGGACTTACGTTCATTCTTTCTGCCTTTAGACTTTGACTGTTCCTGCATCTAAGAGGGAAATTCCCAGAAATTTCATGTTAGCCAAGACGAAATTTGAAGAAACAGACATTTGTTTCTTGTTCAAAAAGCAGAGATCCTGAGCAATCTGTTGGGTTGGATCACAGAACAAAGCCTACCTCTTCAACAAATACATTTGTTTTCTTAATGAAATATTAAGGGACATTTGTGCTACAGCCCTCCAAAATCTGATTTGTTTCACACAAAAAAGGAGTCGTTCATTTTGGCAATGAAAAATCCATTCCTGTGAGCTTGATTTTTCACTCAGCTGTCTCTGGTGTAACTACATCAAAGAGAGGTTAGGAATACTCTGCTCTAAATCATCTGTGAAGAAACACCCTTCAGCTAAAAAGCTCCTTTTTCCTTCTTGTTCCCAACAGATCTGTTCTTAATTACCTGTCCTATACACTGACATAAGTTTGGCCATCAGCTCTATTTCTAGAAAAATCCAGACCCCACCTTCAAGTGTGGTGCTTGAGCTAAAGCCATGCCCAGAAAAGCTGTCTGCACAAACCCCAGCTTATCAAATATGCAGGAAATTGGATTTTGCCCCTTTTTTTGGCCTCTGGTGGTTCTGGGGTCTGAGTGCACTTTGTTTACTTTACCAAGCATTGGAGTCTTTGCCATCAGCCTGAGTGACATGAGATGGAGCTCAGTTTTTGGAAAAGTGACGTAGTGAGTTGGGCACCAGTTAGATCTGTGTTGTGGTAGACATTTCTGAAGAAGTCCGAGTGATGTGTGTTTTCTCTACTCACATTTTCTCTCCCCGTTTTCCTTATTACACTCACACCATTGTATAATTTAATTTGTTCACAATTCCCTCTATTTGTGCAGAATATTTGTTCTTTTGCTGGCATCCCCTTCTGTTTCCTCACTTGGCAGTTTTTCTATGCACAGGAAAAGTCTGTCTCTTTTATTTGTGTGTATTCCCTGTTGTTGTCTTTAATTTATTTCAGATTTTTTTTTCTTTTTTTCTGAATGACCGTTTTGTTGAGTTACAGTGGCACCAAGCTCCAAAATATGAAAAGAGAGGTTGGTAGCATTTATGAAAAGACAAATGGAGAGTCCCAGGATGAAAACACAAGCGTGAGGTGGCCAATGGGTTCAACACCAAGGTGGTGCCCAACGTGCTCCTCTTGAGATACATTTAATGTTTGTGCTGTTCACATAAAGGTCTGGCTTTCCCGGTGTCCTGTGCGGCACAGGCCAGTCAGGGACAGCGAGAGGAGACTGCAGAAATCAGGGGAGCATTCTGCAATACTTCCCCAGTCTGTTTTCCCACCTTCTGAAAGTTTTCCTTGGAGGGGTTCTTGCTCACCTTATCAGTACTGATACAGAGGTGGCTTTGTCATCCAGTTCCTAATTGTAGGAAGAGGTGAGTAAAGAGGGAGTTTCCTGTGGGCACGGGTGACTATCTGGGCAGCTCCATCCCACAGAGGCCAATTTGGGACACATGGAAACTCTTTGCAAACTATTCACAGAGCTCTGCTGTCTCAGTTCCCTGGGGTGTGTGACACATGCCCTGCCTGGATCTTGGGCATCCTCTTGGTAGGACCAGGGAAGCTGATCACTGAAGGTCTTTGCTCAGATAGTGTTTGCAGTAAATAAAAAGTTCCTCTGGACAGGGTGCAACTAGAATCAACTGTATCTCATATTGAAATTCCATTGTGTTCCACTATTTGTTTAAATTTGATTTTTGATTTGTCGGTCGCATGGTTCCTCTTTGAAGACCCCCTGTAATTAGAAGAGTAAACTGAGTAATTAATTTGTTCCTATTTCTTTACTGTTTTCTTTTTCACTGGTACGGTCCTGTTGTGTAAGTGTATCATAAAAGAGAAAGGAAACAAAACTGACTATGCAAAAAAAATCAAGAACATCTGATGCCTGGAAAGAGTAAGAACTTGGGTACGTCAAGCTGCAGGCATCTGGGTTTTTATTTATACTGTTTTCAGCTTCATCACTGAATCATTTTTGAAAACCAAATATAATTTAAAAATCCCCTTATTGGCTGTCTAATACTATCCAGGTGCGTATTCGACTTTTTCCTTCTTACTGACATATTGTCCAAATGAAAAAGCCTTGAATTAATTTAAGTACAATTCAGAAGATGTTACCAGTGCATTAAAGAAAGAAGAGAATAAAGAGGAGGCAGAGAAGTAGGCTGCTTTTAAACACCCATCCTTCAAGAGCTGCGCCTGGGGAATTACTTCCTGCCTGTGGAAGAGATTTTCCTCGGTTCGAAGTCAGAGCAAACCCCGGGATTTCCAGCTGCAGACACCCGCAGCTGCTGGGGCAGCCAGGGGTCTGAGAGCTCAGGGGTTAATCCGAGCCGTGCGCCCGAGTCCCGCCGAGGCAAAACCGGGCACTGAGAGACCTTTCGCTCCGAGAGGCTCTGGCACTGCCGGGAGGTTCATTCTGCCTGCAAAACCAAGCATGTAATTTCCCTTCTCCCTTGCTCTCCCCTCTGTCTGTCTGTCTGTCTGGCCAGCTCTGCGGCTCAACGGCAGCAGAGTCTCCCTGGCGACAGCCAGGACAGCTGAGCTGACCTTCACAGGGTGGCGGGAGACTGGATTTCACTGCAGGACGTGGGCTAGGAAGCCCCCGAATTGATTTTTTTCTCTTGCCGGTCGGAAGGGGAGGCTGGGGAAACCCCGAGACTCCTCCGCGCTCGGAAGAAGAAAAGTGAAATGTTATAAGCGCATGTTATATTATCGGCTTTTCGCAAGTAAGAAGATGAATGCTGTATGTTAAAATGTCTTGGCTGTATGGACATCGTTTTCTTTCTTCTGCTAATAGCAGAAGTTTCAGTATGCTTGAACTGCCTGCTTAGTTGAGATAACAGCCGGTGAACGTGTAAAGAGGACCCTGCCGCTGACATGTCAACTATCAGTACACACCGCCTGTAAAAAGCACGAACCACAGCCCAAATTAAAAGATGATAAGAAGAGGATTAAAACCACAAGCTAAGAAACATGCACGCTCTAAAAAGGCTGACCCAAGGAGTGGCCACGCTAAACAGCTCCTGGGATACGTAAACAAGTTTGTGGAAAAGTTTGAATATGCATGAAGGTCTATGAATATGCAACAGGCTGAAGTGGTGGAAAAGGTGCTTAAGAGATACCTCCAAGATAGTAGGTGTGCTTTTGGCTGAATGCCAAGCACCCAGCCATTAACTCTTTACTTTATTTCTGTCTCCTCTTGTCTTTTATTAAACCCCTTAAATTTTACCCGGAGAGTGAACTCTGTTTTTCACATGAAGAAATGACATAAATTAAAAAAAAAAAAAATAAAAAAAAATCATCCTCGGCATCCAAATTACATGCATTTAAAGCTTCCAGTTTACCACAGTGTTATGGCAGATTTACACAGAGATTACAACTGATCCCTCACCAGTGAACACCAGCTCGTGTGAGCTGTATAAATCCAAGTGTGTCCGTACAGCCGCCAGACTTGGCATCCAAAACAGCTCCGGAGCCAGTAGAAGGGACATTTCCACCTTTTTTATTTAAATGAAACAGAGCTGCTGAAGCGTCTGGAGCGTGCATTTAGCTGTCAGTCTTATTTACTACTTTCAGCTGTTATCTGCTGCCTCCAGAAGCAGAGCATGAAAAACTTACCAGCCTGCATTGATAACTTTGCTTTCTGTTTCAGCAAGAATTTCCAGACAGGAATCCCATCAAAGCTTTCATTCTGATCCATGCGCTGAAAGATGACACAGGAGTTAAAGAAGTGAGGCTGAAATTCCTGAGGCTTTCCTACTTTCCTAGCTTTCCTAAAGATTTTTCCAAGAATTTTAAAAAGCCTCTTAAAAACGGCGGCAGAGATCGAATGCTGTTAAGGGAAGGGAAGAGAGAAAAAAAAAAAAAAAGGAAGAAAAAAAACTTTGGCAGGCAAACAGTGTCTTACATCAATCTAGCAGTCAGCATCTATGTAGATGTTCTTTCCTCCTTTTGTGCAACACCCCTTCCCTCCTACAGACCACCCAAAGCCCTATAAATAATCCAAGGACTGTATTTTTCCTCCAGATTTCTCTTCAGACCTGAAAGGAAAAATATCAGGCAAAGGAAGGGAGAGAGGGAGAAGGGAAAGTGAGGAGGGGAGAGAGAGAGAGAAAGAGGAAAGATGGCTAGTGAATTCAGAAAGAAAATATTCTGGAGGGCAGTGGTGGCCGAGTTCCTAGCCATGAGCCTTTTTATTTTTATCAGCATTGGCTCGGCTCTGGGCTTCAACTTCCCCGTGGTGGCCAACAAAACATCGACGAGGTCTCAGGACAACGTGAAGGTTTCTCTGGCTTTTGGGTTATCCATCGCTACCATGGCGCAGAGCGTGGGCCACATCAGCGGGGCACACCTGAACCCGGCTGTCACCCTGGGGCTGCTGCTCAGCTGCCAGATCAGCATCTTCAAGGCGCTCATGTACATCCTCGCCCAGTGCCTGGGGGCAGTGGTGGCCACGGCCATTCTCTCCGGAGTCACCTCCTCTCTCCCAGGAAACTCCCTGGGGCTTAATGCTGTAAGTAGAAACTTTTAATTCCTCCTTGATTTTCTTGTTTTGAGTAGGAACGTAGCACCTGTAATCTGCTAAAGATGTGGGGGTTCTGGTGGTGCTGGTGACCTCGGGCAGCCTGACTGTTTATTGTAGCAGAGGATCCAGTCCTGACTGATAACCAGGATGTCATAGGGATGGTCCTTCCTCCCCACCCTCATTTTGGAGCTTTAGGATGTTCTGGTCATGATCAGTTCTGCTTATGTTCTGTTTTGTACGTCCAAGTTGCTGAAAGGTGGCTTTTGGTGCCAATTTAACACTGAAATCACTGGCAGTTTTATGACCTTCCGTGGTTCTCAGGGCATATCTAAGGAGACATGCTGATTAATGTGCATATACCAGTGTTGTTTTGGCTTCTGTGAATGTGGTTCATTTTCAGTACTTAATTAATGGTTTGTGTATCCTGGTGATGGTTGCAATGAAAACCCAGAGCAGAGAGAGGTGTGCAGCAGGAGAAGTCCCATCCCCAAAGGTGTGAGCAGTACCTGTTGCATTAGGCATAGAGCTCAGATACTGCCTGACAGAATCCCAGCTGCCTTTTCTGTGTATTTCTGGGCAAAAATTGGAGAAATCCTGAATTCTCACATGTAAACTGGAGGAAAATGTGAGGAAGCTACAGGTAATTGGGGTGCAGGTTCAGCTCTCACCCAGCCAGGTGCTCACATCATGCTGCCCAAAAACTGCCTGGCCACAACTCCTCCTCCTCCTCCAAATGTCATTTTGCTGTTGATATTTCAGCATAATAGGAGAGAAAAAAAATAAGGATAAATACACTTTTAAACTTGAAATCATCCCACTGTCAGAGGTAGTGCTACAGCCACTGCAGGACACAGTGCTATAAATGGAAACTCCTTCTGGTCACTTATTTGACCTGATCTCTTAACAACAAGTATTTAACATATTTTCCTTGGCCTCTTTCTTGCAGAGTATTCCTGACTGCATTTGTAAATTGAGCTAATTTGAAATCTTCTGCCCATTTGAAGTCACAAGGGTATTTGGGACATAAAGCTGCAAATACAACATCTGTTCTGAAATAACTTAGGCAAAATAGCAATATGGTTTTGCATATTGTAACTTGACATTACAGTTAATTCAGAACGTGAGTCAAGTTTTCAAAACAGAATAAAACCTGATATTAAAAAGATTCCTGGGCAGCTCAGGATTATCCACCCTCGTGTTACTCTGTGTGTTTGCTGCTCACTTCCCTCTCTCCTGGTGCCTGCAACTATTCCATCCTGCCAGTGCTTTGGAAATTTTGATGGGTTAACTCAAAACATTTTGGGGAAGAAGAGCAAATAGTTTTATTGACTCCAGAAGGCTCTGGCTGCGAGTGTGATACGTGATCTTTTCCTCTGAAACCACTGACAGAGGGACCAGCTCAACCACACGGGACAGGGTGTCCGCCCAAGTGGTTTCCTCGAGAGGTCCAACTGCCATTAAACACGGGAGGTCTGGTTTTGGTAGCACTTAAGCTCGGTTTTTCCCTTTTGCTTCCATAAAATCCTGATGACTGGTTCCTTCCTTTGACCAAAACTCTACACCTAGCCATTTGTGAAGGGGGGTGAAGCTCTTCTTGTCCCTCTGTCTACAAAGGCAAAACCAGGCAGGGTTAAGTCTCTGTCATACAAATTTGCAAGTCTATCAGCAATTTCTGTGCAATGGAATAATAGAGAATATGGTTTCTAAAAGCTCTGGTCTCACTGTTTGTGGTTGGAAAATATGCAGAATTTTGTTTTGGTTTGGTTTGCTTTGGTTTTTTTCCTTTCACATCCAGTTGTAAATGCTCTGGCTGGAGAAGCAGTGGGGAGATTCCCCTGGGGATAGTGAGGGCAGCAGCTGTTCTTCTCCCTTGTGAGAAGGAGCTAGAGTGGAAAGCAAAGCAAAGGAAAGCAAAGGAAAGGAAAGCAAAGCAGATCCATTCATTTCCCAGTGACAAGCCTGGAGTGCCTGGGGAGGGGAGGGCTGAGAGGGAAGTGGGTCTGAGCCCAGGGCATGGGGGAGCAGCAGCAGCAGAGCTGTGCTCGTGCAGAGCCGACCTCAGCGGGGCACATCCTGAAACCACAGCACTGAGGTGCCTCCTTCAGCAAAGAGCTGACAAGGAGAAACCACAGAGCTGCTTTTAGTGTTATGGTTTTTAACCTGAGGACAAGGAGGGGAGGCTGAGAGCTGGCATCCCTGCCAGCTGCTCTGTCTTCCAGCCCTTCTTGTGGATAAGGAGGTCTGGGTTCCCTGCTCAGAAGAGAAACAGAAAGAAAGAAAGAAAGTGCTGTTTGTTTGATAAGGTTGGGAAGAGGGTCTGGATGTGCATGGCTTTGTCCTCTGTTCTGACTCTGCCATGCTTTTGGAGAGTTGTTTTTTTACAGGAAAAATGTGTTGGGGTCAGTGTAACGGAGTGAGTGACCATCCAGGGTTCCCAGTGGATACTGGGTGGGGTTGCATGCCTGAACTCGGATTTCTCCTGCCTGGCTGCAGGTCCTGCACTGAGGGGCACAACTGAGAGCCCATTTCCACTGGCTCTTCTCTAATCCACAGAGAATGAGAGACAAAGAGAGGCACTTCAACCTTTACATCTGTTGAGTTGCTTCCAGAGACACCCAGCTCCCCTTTACCATGCTGAGGCTTCAGGCTTGGAAGCCTCTGCTAAGTATCCAAAATTCAGCGGGATAAATCCGTGTCTTTCCCATTGCACAGAGGGGAAAAAAGGAAACCCAATCAAATGAAGCACAAAACCCAGCCATGGACAGCACAAGGCTGAGGAGAAAGAAGGGAGGGAAGGAAATGCAGGATGTTCCTTTAACGTGTTCAGTCCTATGGTCTGGTTTACACTAAGACAAGCAAACCAGTCACACATTAGGATTTTGATCCAAACGTTGCTTAAGTCAACAGATGTATTTTTAGTTACTTTGGCTGGTCCTGATTAAGACATTTTGGACAGCACTCAGAGATGTATTTGGATTACTGGATCCTTTTAAGACACCTGACTTTCAATATATTTTAGTAGTGGTGTGTGTTCCAAAGTAAAAAAAAATGAGAATTGGAGAAGCTGGAAGAGGAGTATGCAGTGTGTTTGCTCTTCTAAGAATTTAAATATTTTTCCTTACATCATCTTGTATCTTTTTTTGGAAGTTGGATTACTACACGTTACAAATTTCCATTAGGTAAAGCTGTAAGAATAGAGAATACCAGATCCAAAATGCACTCATCTGCCAGCAGAGCTGGCTATTGTCTGGTGAGGACAGATCTGGAGTTTGGATAATGGAACAAACTACTCAGCACAGGCAATTAATGACCAGCAAAGTGCTCAAGCAGGAAAGAAGGGTGAGAGGAGAATTCTGTGCTGCAAAGTAACACAATATTTGCTGTTAAACAATGTTTATCTGGAGAACTTTTATCAAAGTTTTAAAAACATGCTCAGAAAATTTCTTTGGCTCAGGTTATTTTATATTTTTATATCTATCTGTCTATCTATCTATCTATCTATCTATCTATCTATCTATCTATCTATCTATCAAATAACCTGAGCTAAATATATAGGTATATATAAATAATTAGAATTTTGTGACAAATGCAGACACTGCTTCACAATTTTCACTATTTCATGGGTTTCTGTATTTTGGCAGAGTGATGAGAGTGCCAGGAAATGTGTCCCCTACCTCTCGGGGCTATAATTTGGAAACTATTTGAAAACTCTGCCTTTAAATTTATGATGAAAGATATTATTTTAGAAGTTATAAGTGGATCAAAAATTGTAGGCAAGCAAAACAGACCTGAAGGTAATGTTGCTCGGGTAGATAAAGGGAAAAGAAAAACAACCAAGAATAACAAATAGAAGGGCTTGGGTTTAGAAAACACCCCGTGGACTGATAAATGTTGTTTGTGTAACTAAGGAGCTCTCTGGAAAAGCCAGAGGAGATCTGTGGTCGGTGGATTCAGAGGTCATTTTAAGACAGGTGAATATTCATACGGATACTATTCCTGGAGTATGGAGAGTTACTCATTGCTGGAACACCCTTTGAATTCCTGCTGTGACTGGCTGGGTCTCTGCTGCTCTGTGGGGCTCCCCAAATCAGGATCAGCCGTGGCAGAATTGGTGCACACAGGGGTTCAGTGTCCTTTGGAAATAAACTCCCTGTGTCCAGCTCTAGATTTCTCGAGGCCAGGGAAAAAGGAGGCCTTTGTTGTCTTTGACTCCTCATATCAGGCCAGTAACTGCTGCTTTGAGACACCTTCCAACCTCACCCAAGGCACAGCATAGAACCACAGAATCACGGAAAAGTTTGGGTTGGAGGAGACCTTAAAGATCCAACCCCTGCCACAGGCAGGGACACCTTCCATTATCCCAGGTCGCTCTAAGTCCCATCCAACTTGGCCTTGAACACTTCCAGTGAAGGGAATGAGTCCTCTTTCTATAACTACTCTCACTTGGCTGGATTGTGGTCCAGCAGCAACAGAGAAAATTGGAACCTCAATGCTGAAGATTTTAGTGGTTTTTTTCCTTTACTGTCTACATGTCCTCAGCTCCAGCCTTATTCTGCTACCTCGGGAAGGTCAACAATCTCTTGTCTCCAGGAGAGTCGAGCATAGAATGTGACAAGATATGTGGATCCTTGTCATCTGCAGATGATCTTATCTCTAGGGCATTCATGTTGGTGAATTTCCTCCTGAAAAATTCCCAATTCGTATTTCCGGTGCAAACATAAAATTGCACCAGCACTGGGAATTCTATTTTGTGTAGTTGAGACCTGCCACACCTTTAATGGTGTTTGTGGCTCAGCACTGAAGTGTTTATCCTGCTATTCCCCACTGGATGTTCCCCATCTTTTAGAAACTTGTCTCAGAGGCGATTCCCCGTGGGTATCACCACGCTCCCCACATTTGGTCCACACTGGTGGCCTTCTCAGCATGGGGAGCAGAGCTTGCCTGGTTGCCCTGGATGACTCAGTGTTTGCCTTGTGATTTCCCTGTCTCCTCGTGCCCGTGCCCTACGAGCCCGTTCTCCAACCTCCAATTAAACAAAGCCGGCTCGAGTTGGAAGAACATCCAAAATAAACTGAGAGCTTGACAGCATGAGGGGACAATTGAGTAAGTGATGCTGCTTTTCCTCTGAGTCACTGTGGAAAATTGCAGCTCCAGAGGTGCTGCTGGATGGACGAGACACGCAGCTGAGTTCCTGACCTTTAGCGTTTATTGAGAAATCCTCAGATGCCTTTTTTTTCTTTCAATGCAGATTATACATTGTGCCTTTCCCAAGTCTTGGGCACTGAGGAGCTTCATTCTCCCTTTCTATGCCCTCTGCTCTGCCTGTTTTTCATCCAGTTCAGGCTTCTCCTGCCAACTTTGCCTCTTCTGGGACATCTGAGTGCTTGAGGACTCAAAATTTCACAAGGGACCAGAAGCTGCTGCATTTTTAAAATGAGCAAAGTGGTTCCCGTGCATGACATTGATCTGGGGCTTTTATTCCTTAACAAAGACTGTCACAACAATAGCTCATTGTTCACTGTCAGTTTTTGCAGCAGAGGGCTTTTAAGGCTTGCCAGCATTGTACTGAGAGGCCCCAGGCAGGGCAGGTGGGACACAGGAAAGGCACCTGCTCAAAACTGGCCACGGTCTTGGCCTCTTTTTAATGAGCTCACACGGTGACAGCAGAAACATCTGGGCTGAGACATAAACCTGATGGTTATCACCCATCCCCCAGGGAACTTGGGGTTATAGCTCTAATCCTTATCTCAGATCTCAGAGCACATTATCTGATTTCCATTTCTGTGAAGGTTTGCTCTCTAATAATAGAGCCATGGCCCAGGATTTTGGCAAGAGCATGGAGGGCTGCAGCAGCACAGACATTTCTGGGACAAGGAGATGCTCGGTGCTCATCCTCCTGCAGCCCAGTCCTCCTCTTGTGCTGGAACAGAGGAGATCAAAGTGAGTTCTGTGCCAGTGGATCCAAGGATGGCCATCTGCAAAATGCTCTCCAGGTCTCAAACTAAAGGTTCTCTTCATTTATTTCTACTTAGAAATGCTAGAAATTCCTGAAAGGTGTGCATAGGGGTGTTTAAAACAATGAATTGCCATAGATCTAAAACCATTATTAATTTTGTAGATTAGTTAATATTGTAATACAAGTGGAGTCATGCTGGGATTTTTAGAGAATGATTTTTGTCTGTGTTAGATCAACTGTCAAACTAAGTAGGATTTAAGTAAAATTCACTCTGCCACCATCCTCCCTGAGCAGTCAATAAACAGTTAAAATTGGTTTCCTTTCCATAGAATTCTCTGATTATACCAAATATCTTTGAGTGTTCTGTGTGTTATATGTTTGCACACCCCCAAACACACTCACACACAAGAGACAGATGAACAGAGAGATTCTTCAGATGAGAGAAACCCAAATTCCAATTTTTAATTTAAATTAATTGGAAAGTTTAAAAATTATCTGTTGGTAGGTGTGGGTTCTGAACAAAGATCTGACATGGCAAGGACCACAGTACGAGAGCAAATGGAAATGTCCAGAGCAAGAGAATGTATATTATGGATTATTACTGGTCAAATTGGTGCAAAGGTAAGGAAAAAAATCTAGGTTTTTGTAGCAGGGCTCATAGATTTTAATAGATATTTTAAACCTTCAGGGGGCTGAGAATAACATTTCTTTAACCAGAGAATCCTAAAAAATATCACTATCTGGACCGTATAGATATTTTTAAGTGAAACATTTTTAAAGCAAGGATACCAAACCACATCACAAGTAGTAAAGGAAGAAAAGATAGCCCTTGAAAAATTTCCTGTTTGTCTCCAGAAGAAATTGCCTGTTTTCTTTAGGGCAGTAGTACACTTTTGCTTATTTGTCCGTTCTCCTGCTGAATCGAGAGAATTCAATAACAGAGGGGTGTTTACCTGCTACCATAATTGTCTCCTGGAGGTATTTTCTGGCCTGGCTGGGAACATTTGGAGTATTTATTAATGTGTAATTGATGGGAAAGTGCTGATCTTCCTGGCATGCAGAGCCGGTGCTGGTGCTTGACTGCTGCAGCTCCATTGAAGCTGAGATCTGAGGCTGAGGCACAATGTCTACCTGTTAAATCAAATATACAGGGCCTGACAGGCATCCTGCAGGAAACCATAAACTGCAGGAGGGCGAAAATGTGGCCTGAGAGCTCTGCAAGGCACAACTCATAGACTAGAGAGGAGTAAAGAAATCATCTGTGTGCTTCCCTGGACGAGTCCTGCGCATCCCCTCTCTAGGAACCACCGGGAGGTGGCACAGAAAAGGAAACTTTTCCAGGCTCTCGACACTAATTCTGTGCCAAGTGGAGTCAGTGAAGGTTTTCAGAGCAGAAATGTGTCATGTTTCCTTACCCACATACACACACTACTCCTCCTGAGGGCACTGATGACTGTGTTTGGAGCGGGTAAGGGCAGCTTTGGCCCCTTTTCCTTCCTTTGTTAGGACTTCTTGCTTGGTGAACGAGGTGGAGAAATGAAGGAGCTGGAATTGTTCCCGCAGTTCCTGAAATGCATTGCACAGGCTCAGAGCTGGGTTTTAACCCCATGGAAAGGCCAGGTCTTCAATGCTGTGCACAAAACTGACATGTAGATTTTGAGAGCTTCACAGATTTTCTGGAGTTTGTTTATAAATATAAAATGAATATTACTTTGGTGAAATTGCCAACAACTATACCGTGAGGTTTGTGCAAATCCAGGTATTATTCCAGTAACAACATAGAAAGGATGATCCTATTTGGCTCAAAATTCAGATATGCACAAAATTGCCCAAAATTTCCCACTGAAATACTATCTCCTTCTGGGCTGGTAATAGAGGAGGTAACAAACAGCTCTGTGGTACAAACGAGTGCTTCAACTATTGCAGAAAATTAACTATTTGCTTGGGTTTGGTTGGGTAAAGAAAAAAAAAATAAAACCTCACAATTCCTCATCCTCTGAATAGAAGTTGTTTATTTTTCAGCAGCAGCATTTAACGAGAAAAAAAAAAAGTTTCTCCCAAACAGCTTTCTCAGAGGCACATCAGAAAGTAAAAGTGGAAATAAAAAAAAAATTGTCCGTCTCTGATCAGCTGTGCTAAATGCAAGTCCTGTAGAGGAACAGAGTTTTACTGCCTGTCTTGGTCAGACATACAAATTTTACGTGCTCTGGTTTAATACGATAATCGTTCTCCCCTCTTTCTCTCCATTGCACTATAACACAGAGCCCTGGAAAATTTTTCCTCGGCCTGCAGAGAGGGTGGGAGGAGGGAGCTTAGCCTTGTTCCTGGAGGGTGTCTGCTGCCTAAAGAACGGAAAATATGATTTCTGCTTTGGGAGTTGAATGAGCCCCCTTTAGAGCTCTTAAGGCTGTATTTATAGGAAGGGTAATCTAGCAGAGGACAATATGTTTTGTCCCCAGGTTCTGCTGAATGCTTCCATTGTTGATGTAGGATACGATCCAAAGCTAATTCATAAGCAGCTTCTGAGTGCTCCTGTCATATAATTTTAAGTGAAACTCTTTAGATCTTTGCCCGTCTCTCCTTTCTAAAGAAATGAGACTTTTGTACTCCCTGAATCCCCAATACTCAATTAATGGGTATAGAAACATCCATTTCAGAGAGATACCATTAAACTGCAAGGGTGGAAGTGAATAACTGTAGTTAAACAGCCAGGGATGAATCCTGAATCGCTTTTGACTATCACTCAAGGGAGGGTTGATAGCTTTGGAGAGGTGGGATAGACTCCCAGGGGAATAAAAGTATTTCATCAATATGGTAATCATCAAGTTCTTTTCATGACAGAGTTGGAGCTGAAAGAGTGAGAAAAGTCAAACAAAATGACAGGCAAGAGAGTGGGATGTGGTTTGGAGGGAAGTAGGGAGACTTCTGAGAATTTCTGAGATTACATTTGTAGAACATCCCATTAAAGACTTTTGCCAGCTAATCACTTAAATGATAGCTAGCTGGTATGAAAAAGAATGATTAATATTTCAAAAGGGGGATGACGAAGGGAGAATGAACCATCTAAAGTACTGTGAAGAGTTTTCCTTATTCAGTAAAAGTGGGAAAGTCAAGGAAGGGAAATTTTAAGCTATAAGCAGAAAATGCTATACGACGGCAAGAATTTACTTAAATAAAATGCTAATCTCAAGAAAAATGTCTGTCACGGCAGAGAAAAGGTAGTGATTTAGGTAGGATGGTGAGGATATTCAAGGAAGAGAATTCCCAGCCATTAAAAATGCTGTGGCTTAAATTTTTTCCCTCAAAACGACACCAGCAGGCAGGGCTTGCTTTGGTGTTACATAAGAATGGGGAAAGCTGACATTCCCCTGCTAAAAAATAGACTTCTGCAATTCCAGAGGCCTCTTTTCTTTCTGGAACAATGAGAAACTAATCCCTGTTATATGAAAGAAAGCTGGGCCCTGGAAGCTCCAGTCCAGGGCTAAGGGTTTGTTGGATGAGATGGAGCTCAGCACCACGTGGTGGAACCACCTTGCATAACAAAGAGTCTTATCCATATAACGGGAAACAGGTTTGAGCTTGAGATACCTTCACTCGTAATGAGAAAAATATGAAGCCACTGGAGAAGTACACAGTGGGGTTTACCTTGGGCCAGTTTAATTTCCTGTCCCCGTTTCTCTTCCGAAGGCGGACGACTCATAAATATCCTGTCCTAAAAAAAAAAAAAAGAAAAAACAAACAAAACCCCCCCATACAATTAATTTGTCCAAATTATTGCTGTGGGAGTCAGTCAGGTAAACATGGCAGTTAAGGACACTTCTGGAAAACAAATGTCCTAGTTCCCATCTCCTGTCTGATGGTATGGAGAGCTGGAAGCGATGTGGCCACTGCCCATTTCCTAAGACACAAAGCAGGTGTTCCTCTCAACTAATGCTCTCGTGTTCATGTCTAGATAACACTTTTTGGGGTTTAACACTCCTCATTTGAATGTCTCTTGAGTCACTTTGCCTTCAGTGCTTCCTTCGTTTCCAATCAGTTGCATCTCAGTAGTTTTCTGAAAAAGATGTGATTTCTGTACATTCTGTACATTCTGTACATTCAGTACATTCTGTACCGAATCCTGGTCAATTTTTATTCTATTACCTTGTTTAGATTCACAGTGAACTGGGGGAAAAAAAAATATTAATCATAGGATCGTTAAGGGTACAGTGAGTGGAATTCAGCTCACAGGAGGATGCACCTCCCTTGGGTATCTACATGTTCTGCTTCTTTTCTGGGAGCTGTGACAGTGGAGGGGGAATTACTCACAGCAAACTGATGCAGCCAGGATTGATCCAGCTGATCAGATAAATGTGTCCACACATAACTCTCCCATCTTGCCAGTGATTCCAACCATTTCTTATGTGTCTTTCTGGTGCTTCTTCTGTCAAAACACTGCCTTAAAAATGAAGTTTAGTGTAATTATTCATGCGAACAAAACAGGGAAAGAAGTCTGTGTAGACTCTCTTGGAGGTGAATATGGGCTTGTGTCTTCTTTTAACCCTTTAGAGTATATTTCGTTCCTTAAAACACTGAATCCACTCCTCAAATCTTCCAGGCCTGAAGCTTGAAAAGCTCAGGGTGTTGCCATGCTGTTTGCTGCCCTCTGACATTTTTTCTGTTACCTTGATGAGGATTACTGGACTGCAAAGAGAACATGTCAAAGACTTCCGGGCAGATACATCAGGGCCAGATGCAGTGTCAGCCCACATACCCTGTCACCACTGGAAAGAGGTACCAGTGCAGGGAAAAAGGCATTGCAGTGTGGGTACAGTTCACTGGCAAGAGTCCTCTTCACCCACCGCTAGAAGTAGTTGTGTCTTGTTTCAAAGCATTGCTTTGTCTATTTAGGAACCAGAGATATTCTTCACCTTGTATTTTGGATACTCTCAATAGCAGAATGGCAGATGTTAAAAACAGCTGTTGGTTTTTAGTCAGGTCTCTAATGTGTGGTACTGCTTCCTACTAAATTCAGATTAGGCTTTAGGCAACCCTGAAGCTTCTGGAGTCTGGTATTCTACAAAATATTCTACTAAAATTCAAGCTTTCCTTAGAAACCTGAATAACGTACAGAAAATACAAGCAAAGGATGACGAAGTCATGTTGGTTCTGTCTCCCTGGTTCTGTCAACAGCTTAAACCAGCAGATTCAAAAGGTGCAAAATGTTATCTGGGTGAGACTTGCAACTCCTCTGTGAATAAGGATGATACAGACATAAACATGTACATGTACATTTTAACTTGACACAGGGGAATGAACCTTCCTATTCCCTTTCTAAAGGTTTTCTGGGGTGTTCTTGGGATGGTGAACACTGGTGCTGTTCCATGTGTACCATGGATGGCCCAGGCTGCTGCCGCAGTGATAATTTAGCTCTGATAAGGAGGCAAATAAATACTCTGTTATCCTCCACTTACACACTGCAGATCTACAGGCCCCAGCAAAGCAGGACACCCAAGGTTTGCCTGGGTTTGTCCCATTTTGGAACACGGCCGAGAGTCCTTGCTCTCACAGTGGAATCTTAACGTTCCTGGCAGGCTGCGTGAAATCACCCACTGGAGGAAAGCAAAAGGTTTCCTATGATATTTCCAGGTTTTCTTTGATTCCACACAGCCCATCAATAAGTGTTGATTAGCAGGGAGAATGACCTCAAGTCACGTCAGCTCTAGGATGTGTTTTTCCTGGAGGGAGAGGAAGAATATGATTTCCACCTCTCAAAGATAAGGATTATCACAGGTTTTTAAAGAATAATTTTGCTCTTATTGTCTTTTATAGAAGTCTTTCAATTGAAGGGAAAGCCCAGTGGCTGGCCAGTGTTTAATCTTTTAAAATGTCAAGGCTTTGTCAAATGCTAACATTGATGAGTCAGAGCTCGGCTTTGGGATCTCTGGGGTTGTGATAGAAAATAATTTGGTTTCTTATCTGCTTTTTTTGATCATGTGCACATCAATCACTTATTTGCTAAGACACCCGACTTTTAAGTTTGGCCATTTGGCCTTCCAAATGTCAGATAAGATTTTCCAGAGGGTATACAGTCCAGATTCTTAAACTGGTTTTCATACAAGGAAACACTTTAGGAGCCTAATTTGTTGAGAGACAAAAATCCCACTGTCTGTACAGTGAAAAAAAGTGTTTATTTTTAAACCTTACAAAAGCAATAGAATATTAATTCAGAGATATCAAGCACGAATTTCTGGATCCTGCAATTTTCAGTGCATCTCATACGGATGTATTTATGTCAGACTCACACTTCTCACATGTAAATCCTAATAATGATGAAAATTTCATTAATGGATTTTCTATCTATGGATGCTGAAGGAACCAAAATACCCATCCTTTCAAACACAATTCCCTACTAATTGTAGATAAACTACTTCCAACTAAGAGGATATTGCTCCTGCATGTTAAAGAACAAGCTATAAAAATACATTATTAGTGTTTCAGATTAGCAGGATTTAAAAATCAGATTTATGTTGAGGAAAGACTGAAATGACTTTTTTCATTGCTCAGGAAATTGGTATTAAACTTTGTTACAGAGAAGAAACAAGAAATGTGAACAGCAGCTGTGGAAAGTGAAATAGATCAGTTAACCATCTTAAAGTTTTAAGGTTTTTAGAATACTAGCTTTAGGGAAATTAGTGCATAAACCACAACATCAGATTAATAGCAGGATTTCCTTTGGTTTCATTGTTCTGGACAGGTCACAATAACATGTAATTATGCTTTTTGCCATGTATGACCCAGCAGTTTTTAATGACAGACATGATAACCTACTGATAGCACAAATTAATGTAAGTTTTGCAGAGTTTGCTTCCTACTTTGAGTCACAGTCTCAGTTCTCTGTCTTGGCTTGTGGCCAAGCTTGTGCTTCATCCCATCCATGCAAGTGGCTTATTTCTGCTTAACATCAAGTTATTCAGCTCAGTAACAGACTTGTCTTGACTTAATGAAGACACACTGAATACAGCAATTAAAAGCAGAACTCAAAGCTTGTTTTAACATCAAATATAGTTTACCTCCATGGTTTCTTGTTAGGTCCAAGTTTTTAGCAGTACTCCTGAAAAATGACAGCATTTCTGCTTTGTAATGTCCATTTATGTGAATCACCATGGTTTCAGTAATGTTCTACAGTATTTACAAGAAACTCTGCTGATCTCATAACTAATAATACCATTGGAATATTTATCTCTGACTTTGAGTTGTTCTAGATAAACTACTTCAGTAGGAAATTGAAGCACTCCCATTAGCTTCTTGGGATTCCTTAATTGGGGATTTTTTAATGTATCCCAAAGAATGTAAATGAGATTCAGTTTGAGTTTAAGACCCCAAAAAGTAAATCACCTGTGAGTTAGGTGTCTAAGCTCTTTGTAGTCAAATGAGATCTATAAAATAAAAAAAGACAGAGCTTTCAAATGATCCCCGTCATTTCATCAATTGAATGGATCACATTTCTATCGACTACACCATTAGCTGTGCAAATTACAGATACATTGACTAAATATTAATATCTGGAGATGTTTTACATAATTTTGGTCTTCTGTCACACCTTCCAGTCCCACATGAACTCTGTGGAAATCTCAGGGTATTTCCTGTGGCATTAAAGGCATATTTTCAGGCAACTAATTCACATTATAGGTGGAATACTAATATCTTAATATTAATGTGGAAATCCCTGAAACAATGAGCTCCACAAGGCTCTCTTCTAAAAGAGTAAACTCTGCTGAAGGCGATTTTGACTGATTTGTTTCTCACATGTAGATCAGTTATACTCTCACTGTGTCCTGTGGCTGAGTGCTCACTTTGGCTGGAAGCAGGAACCAGTCAACCATAGTGGATCACCAAAAATAAAGCTGCTTGTGCCTAGGCTTGAGTACATCAGGGAAGGTTTCAAAACTAACTTCTCCTCATTTTTTTCTTTTTTTTTTTCTATTTTTTTCCCCCCGTTAAGCAAAAGGAACCCCAAGAGGAAATGGGGTCTGCATTTTCATAAGGGGAAATAGACACTGCAGAACTTTGTTACACTGCTTGAAGTCATGCAGGAATATGAAATAACATTTTCCTTCTTGCCTCCGTGCAGCTTTCAGATGGAATCAATGCAGGCCAAGGGCTGGGAATTGAAATCATTGCCACCTTCCAGCTGGTGCTGTGTGTCCTGGCCACCACAGACCGGAGAAGGAACGATGTCTCGGGATCGGCACCTTTGGCCATCGGTCTCTCCGTTGCCTTGGGCCATCTTCTTGCTGTAAGTTTTAGCCCTCAGAGGTTGTATCTGCCATGTCCCACCTCGGGGTGGGCCACTGAAGGCAGGGAGAGGATGGGGAAGCTTCATCTGTGCCTCACATCTGGTTCTCTTTTCACCTCCTAGATTGATTACACGGGCTGTGGAATTAACCCAGCCAGATCTTTCGGCTCAGCTCTCATCGCCAACAACTTTGAAAACCACTGGGTAAGTTGAGTAAATTTGTTTAACTCACAAGAGGCTCTGAAAACACACAACCTACAAGATCAGAAACATTTCAACACATATCATTAGGACTAAGTCAAAGAGTTGGCATTTCTGTTTCATTTAACAAAGAATATTCTCCCTTCAATCCTGACCAGCCTCAGGAAAACAAAATGTCCTCAGGCTCATCCAGTCTCTGTTCTCAAAGTAATAAAGCAGATTTTCTTTGGTTATTCTCCTTCATATTTATTTATTTCAAATATTTTAATTGCTTAAGCCTTATTACACAGAATCCTGTATTGTGTATTTATTGTTTAAGATAAGTTTGTAAAGTGCTACTGATTAATCCGGTAAAACCCAATTTAGAAAGATTCTTGAGAAAGTTTATGAACTGAAATAGATCATCCAATATTTAAGAGCTAATAAAATGTTCAGCATCTTAAAGCTGAGTGTCTGCTTCCGTGTTTTCAAGGATAAGTGCTCTGGAAACACGATAAATTTTAGATTATTCCTTGTGTTTAAGTGTGGTTAAAATGAGGTTCTTCACAAAAAAATTTACTTATTTCATCAAAGCTCAATAAAAAAGGCTGATACAAAGTTGTAAATGGGCATGTTGTCTTGAATATATCAAATGGGATTTATTCTAAATCTCTGACTCGTGATTTTGGCAGCCAGTTGCATAGGCACAGGTGGAAATTTAGTGGTAATATAATGGGGTTGTGAAAATTTCGGATAGGGATTCCATTTTAATCTAAAGAGTAAAACATAAAAGGAGGACACTGGGGAAATGTTGGCAGTGTCTACCAGTTGAACATTATTATTAGGACACTAAAGGGAAGTAACTAAGTGAGGAGATGATATTTTCAGAATTTAATAGGAAAATTATTATCCTTTCTAGAGACAGAAGAAGATAGAGGTAATAATTTGTGTTAAACTACTGATATTGCTGAACAAAAGAAAGTTTTCAGACTCAGTAGGGCTTTGGCCCTGAAAAGTCTTCAACATCTGTTATTTCTAACAAAATCAACTTGTCTACTAAAATCCTTTCATTACCTCTTCTTCTAAATTTTAGTTTTCTTAAGTGGTTAGGCCAGTTCAATCACAGCAATATCACCAGCTAGGCAGCATCCAGTGGCAAATTAAGCACCTAATTAGGTCCTTGTTAAGTAGTTCTGTCAAACTCACCTATCACTGGAATTTAATAGGAGAATGGAAACTAATGCACTGTTGTTATAGAAATTATGCTTCCCTGCCAACTCTATCTGGAGTAGCAGAGATGTTTTAGCAGTAGATGACTGATTTTAAATATCACAATTTGACAACATAGTCACAGTCACAGTTATTCACCTCTGGGTCTATCACCAATTCATGGCGACAAACTCCTGTGAAAATCCTCAGAGGACCTTCAAATGCAGAAATACCTGATGCAATGGTATGGATTTGTATTCCAGATTTTCTGGGTTGGCCCAATCATTGGAGGAGCAAGTGCTGCCCTGATTTACGACTTCATCCTGGCGCCCAGAACCAGCGACCTCACCGACCGCATGAAGGTGTGGACCAGTGGCCAAGTAGAAGAGTATGACCTGGAAGGGGATGATATGAACTCCCGGGTTGAAATGAAGCCGAAATAAAGATGGGCATGGAGAGAGAGGGGAAAAGCAAAAAAAAAAGCAAAAAAAAAAGCAGCACATTGGTTTCCAAAGATTTTATCAGTGTTATAGACTCTTTGTAAACCAGCAAGCAGTACTTTTGGTTTTTTAATTCAATAGAGTTTTCCCTTTTTTTAGTTTTTGCCCTCAATCCTAATAGCATTTTTTATATCTGGGGTTTTTCAATTACAGACTCTTTAGGCTGAGATGTCATGACCTAAATAAATTGGGATGAAGTTTATTTAGGTCACCGTTGCATGATCTAAATAAATTGGGCTGAGGTTTTACCCCTCCCCACCCAATTTTGAGGTTTATTTAGTGTGGGGGCGTTCTCCCACCACATCACTCACTAATGATAAGTAGTTCCAATGACCAGTTTGTTTCCTGAAAGAATAGATACTGAGGACAGAGAACTATCTGTACCAATAACAGAGGCCTTACACCTGAAAAAACAACATTTATACAAAAATGCAAAGCTGGCATTTAATGCCAGCAATGAATGGGAAAAAAACCCAGTCTCAAATCAGGGTCCAAAAGCACCTTTTGGAAGGAAAAAGTTACTAAAGATTAATTACTATGTAAAATTACCCATAATTTCCTAAATGGTTGATCATCTTTGAGAAAGAGGGCCAGAAAAGTTAGGCAGGGTAAGAATTTCCAGAGTCACAGGATCTTTCAGACTTTCTAATGTTTCATTCTCCCTGAACCTGCATCCAGATGCTTGTGAGG
>VXBU01007766.1:148448-172871 GCA_013400315.1 Bombycilla garrulus
AAACAAACAAAACCAAAACAAACAAAAGAAACAAACCAAAAAAAAACACAAAAAAAGGGGAAAGGAAAAAGCTGTTTATTCTATTGCAAGAAGAAAACTAAAATAAAAAAAGAAAACTTAAAAAAAAATAAAAGGCCAACCAATCTTAATCACACAGTCTTTGGAATAAGGTTTACTATTGGAGTATAATATATAGTTACATAATAGTAACACTCAGAGAAAATAAAATATTTTCTTTAAAAATAATATGTATAAAATAATCAAAATCAACCCTCATGACCTAAGTAAAAAATAATTATATGTGTACTGAAAAGGGAGAAACAATCCAACACCAAAATCAAACCTAAACCCTTCATCTAAAAGATTTTCAAAAATCTCCTGGGCTTGGCTTCAAGAGAGATAATTTCCTTTTTGGTGGCTGGTTCAGTGCTGTGTTTTGGATTCAGCAGCAGGACAATGTTGACACCACAGCGATGTTTTGGTTGTTGCTAAATTGTGCTCACCCTAAATCAAGGATTTTCAGTGCCTCACGCTCTGCCAGTGAGCAGCTATACAAAGAGCTGGAGAGGAGCTCAGGACTGACCTGAGCTGGCAAGGGATGGTCCATCCCAGGGGACACCATGGCCAGGGAATAAACTGGGGGAAGCTGGAGCTAATCACAATCAGGGGATGGGTTTGGCAGCAGTCACTGGGTGGGAAGGAACTGCATTGTGCATCACTTGTCTTTTTGGGTTTTATGGCATTCTCATCCTCTCCCATTTATAATAATTATAATAATTATCATTATTATTATCTTTTATTTGTTCTAATTATTAAACTGTTCTAATCCCAAACCATTATTTCTGTTTTTTTCCAGTTGTCCTCCCCAGCACATCGCAGAAGGGAAAGAGAGCGAGGGCCTGTGTTGTGCTTTGTTGTTAACTGGGGTTAAACCTGGACCAAAATGTCTATAATGTGATTTATCCACAGGACACCACTTCTCTCTGGGCTGATTTTCAGAGTTTTAGCAACCCCACATTAATGGGTGTGAGCAGAGGCAAGCAGTGATCTAAGAGCAGTGGTGAGATGCCTGCAGTCAGCATCAAAGGCTGCAGTTCTGGAGACAGAAATTCCAGCTGGGACATTCCTGCATCTTGTGTCACACAAATCAAGATGTTCCCGACACTTTGCTCTCTTATCCTCATCCAAACTTCTCATCCTGGAGTCACTTTGGTGTGAAAATCACACACAGTTCTTGGGCAGCGCCAAGGTGTCAGGAATGATTTCACTGCTTGGAACTTCCCAGGAAGTGAAATCCACACAGGGGCATTGGCTGAAATGGTGAATCCATCTGGGAGAAAGATTTCTGTTTTTTTTCTTACTGTTCATAGGGGAAAGGGGTGAAATGGGTGTTTCTTTGCACTCATCAGGGCAAGGCAATATATTTTAGTGCTCATTTGTACTGTTCTTACACAAGGAATGCACACTCACACCTCACTGCTACCAGTCTTATGATAAATAAGGAAATTTTTGAGCCTCCATGCTCATCCTCTGGGAACTTTCTCATCTGAGAATTGCTGCTGCACAAGTTCTGCTCTCCCTACATCCTATACCACAAACTTCCCAGAAGTGAAGCAGATTTATAAACGCTTTCCTGCTTCTGACAAGGCCTCTTGGATAAGTTTACAACTGGCCTTTGTTTGCAGTCGATTTCTTCCTGTAACAAGCTTCTCCCCACCCTGGCATGGTGGTGATTTGAGAGTTGTGTGGCTGTTCTGACACAGCAAGAGGGGAATGAGAGAGGGAAATTACTACACTTCCCCTGTTCTGAGCAGAGAGCAAACGGGAAGCTCGATGACTTCTGCTGTTTCAGGAGTCAGTGGGTCACACTGTCCATTTCCAGGGAGATGCCTCAGTCATTCTCAACCTTCTCCTTTTCTTCTTTACCAGGAACAAAGCTCAGAAAACCAAATAACCCAGATGCTCCCTGCAATTTAACTTTTGCAGTCTTGGGATCAGCTGGGAGAAAATCAGGATAGAGCCACCTTCTTTACAGTGAAAATATCAAACCCTTCAGACAGCTCATTGATGTGGAAATCCCTTAGTTCTACAAGAACTGTCCAGTTCTGTGAGCAAGAGGGACTGGAGAGCTGCAGAAAAGGTGGAAAATACTTCAAAAATTAATGCTTTCTGTAGCCAATCTTTGGCAGAATTGTCATGGTCCTTTTGGTCACATTTAGGTTGGGATCAAAGCCTTTGACACATTGGCTTTTACATGGAAGCATTCAGAAGAATATATATATATTTTTGTCACAATATACTTATAACCATATATATAAATTTTATTTATATATATATAATACTTATAACTTATAAACACTGCAAGTTATAACTTATAAGACTTATAAACAACTCTACTATTAAATAAAGCAGAGGGACCAGAGTGAGCTCAGACAAAGCTGCAGGAATGGAGAAGCTGGGTAAGCAAGATCCAGAAGAAACCATAAAGAACTGGGCGTGTGATTCCAGAGGGAAAGGAAGATTCGTGATTAAGTGAGGATGGCTAAAAAAGATGTTACATAAGAGACAAGCATCAGTTATTCCTTCTCATCATTATGGGATGGAGAAATGGGTTTACAAGGCAGCAGGGAGGAACTAGATCAAATATTAGGAAAAACATCACAACTAGAAAAAAATCATCATAACTACAAGGAAAACCAGGCAGTGGATTTGGTTGCCAAGGGGAGGATGTGAATCACTGTCAGTGAAGATCTTTGTAGTTGAGCAGCCATCTGTTGCAGAATTAAATCTTCATTGTAGTGTTAGATTAGGGTCAAAATACTTATTTGTTGCTGTTATTGCAGTTAGAGCAAGTCTTGCATAACTAGTATTCATAATTATGGATAATCCAAGTGAAACCTGCATTTTCTTTTTTGTTTCAGGTTTTATTTTCTTTTATTTTTTCCTTTTGTTATGCCCTGTGTCTATGAAGGATTGTGTTATAAAACAGCTGCTACGTTTTGCTTTCCCTCCTATTTATCCATTACAGGAAACCATCAAAATATGGTGAATATTATGGGATAGGTGGGGAATATATCTCATGGTTCTTCCAGCAAATTTCCAAAATCTCTTTGCATCCTGGGAAGCTGAATAAAGAATTCCTTGTAAGGAAAGGAGGTGCAGATATGCCTTAGTGGGAAAAAAAATAATCATGGTGAGCTGTCCCTTCTCTGTTTATCAAAGAATTATTAAATTATATTAAAATTTGCAATTTGATTCTTCCTTTCTTCTCTGCTGCAAATATGGATGGTTTTTATCCTTACACAGGCCTTTAGCTCAGGAAGATACAAACTTCTGGAGGGTTTAAGGAGTAAGCAAAAAGAGCAGTGATCAATTCTGATTTTCAAAGATAGCTGTTAACAGTGGGACAATAGGGAATTCTTGTGAAAAAAATCCAATTTCTCATAGAGAAAGACCTTGAGTCATTGTAAATTCCTGCTAAATTATGGAGCTAATCAAGGGTAAGATAAAATATCCTGATCTGTTCTGTAAATGCTGGAAAGGCTGAAACAGAGGCTTGGATTTTTGGGTTAATTTCATCTTTTGTCCTTCCACTAAGCTCTGAAGTTGGTTTCAGGATTTCAAATATGCAGTCTTCAAAATCAAAATATTGCTTGATCTTTCTAGAAAAGCAGTTCAGACCTGTGCATGAAAAGACATTGAATCTGGTGGCTTGTTGGAAAAAAATTAAAATTTATTCTTCCCCCAAACTTGAAAGTATATCATAATCATCACAGTTAAACCATTTCCATGCTCATCTATACTTTTATTTGCATATCTTTCATGTTATTTTCCTTCAACAGCTTTTATTCCAGTTTTTCCTGAAGTTGAAAATTTTGTCTGAGCTGAGAACTATTTCTATGGCCCTTAGGTTTGTAAAGAGAGAGCACTTCCATGTTATTATGTCATTTCCTCAAATAAGGGTCTGTGTTGCAAGATAGAGGAGTTAATTATGGTTCTCTTTTCTCTTTAGTCATTCCTGAATCACCACGTTGTGTAATTACTCAACTACTACTGTGCAATCAAAATAATAATATGTTTCTTGCTTTCCTCTTCACTAGTGTGACCAATTCAACCAGAACCCTTACTTTTTGGCCCAGAATGTGAGAGTGTGAAACCATCTGCAGAATTACCACAGGCACAGGCTTATCTGTGGCCCACGGACCACCAAGAGAGCAGAGTTGACTTCGCTCATCTCGTGCCACTCAGAATTAACACCATGATCACCACTTGGGTGTCACTGACTTCATTATTGGGCTTTTTTTTCCTTCCAGTCTGCGCTCCCACTCTGATGGGTACTGTGTGAAGATGTCTGATAATTAGCGAGTCTCTAGAAATTCAGATCTCTGAGCAAGAGGTTGGTCACTGATCTCACCCGAATTTTGACCCTTCTTCTGTCCATTTGCAGCATATCATAGGAGCTTTTAAATTAGTGTGATGGGTCAACGTTATCTGGATGTGAGGTTGTCACCAAGCCACCTTATCACTTCCCTCCTCAGCAGGACAGGGAGGGAGGGAAAGAAACAAAATGGATAAATCTCACGGGTCAAGATAAAACCTGTTCAATAAAGCAAAAGACTCATGCAGAAGCAAAGAAAAACAAGTTTTATTCTCTTCTTGGTGTCAGAAGGGGCTGCCCAGCCACTTCTGGGAAGTAGGGCTTTAGTACACTTGGTGGCTGCTCTGGAAGACAAACACTGTGGTAACAAATGCCCCTCCCAGCCCCTTCTCTTAACTTTTTTTGCTGAGCACATGTGGTGTGGTGTGGAGCATCCCTCTGGTCAGGTGCTGGGTTGTGAGTTCAATCCCTGTATGGGCCATTTGTTTCAAAGTTGGACTTGATGATTCTTGTGAATCCTTTCCAGCTCAGAATGTCCTGTAAGGTTTGGATCAGTTGTCCTGACTGTGTCCTTGCCCAAGATCTTGCCCAAACCCTGCTTAGTGCCGAGAGAAATGTTGGAGAAAATCATAGAATTATGGAATGGTTTGGGTTAAACAGAGCTTAAAGTTAATCTAATTCCAACTCCTCTGCCACGGGCAGAGACATCTTCCACTCCCCCAGGTTCCTCCAAGCCCCATCCAGCCTTGCCCTGGACACTTCCAGGGATCCAGGGGCAGTCACAGCTTCTCTGGGCAGCCAGGGCCTCCCCACCTTCCTAAAATCTAAACCAAATTTCCTTCTTTAGTTTGAAGCCATTTCCCCTTGTCCTGTTGCTCCAAGCTCTTGTAAACAATCTCTCTGTCTTTCTTGCAGGGTCCCTTCAGGTACTGAAAGGCCACCGCTGGATCACCCCAAATGCTTCTCTTTTCCAGGCTGAACAATCCCAATTCTCTCAGCCTTTCCTCCCAGCAGAGCTGCTGCATCCCTCTGATCATCCTGGTGCCTTCCCTGGACTCACTCCAAGAGGCTGATGCTCTGCAGTAGCCAAAATGCTCTTGTGTTCCCAACTCCTTTCTAGCCACCAAGACACAGCTCAGCTGCTCTGTGGAAAATTAATTCCACCTCAGCCATGCCCAGCAGAGTCAGGGACAAGGTCCAGACTGAAATCTGGGCATTTTTTTTTTCTGCACCTAAACATACACATGCAGAGGGAGAAATTTCTGACCTAGGCACTCCGTGTCCTTGTCCTGACATGATGCCTGTGGACATTTGAGAAATGCCAGGGTGTTGAAGACACCCATATTGATGGATTCAGGGAACACCTGTGCTATTCCTGACCAGCTGGAAGCTAAGCAGGATGAACCAGACCAGCTCAAATATCAGTGATCACATATGTTCAGGTAACTTGAATCCCGCCCCAGATGTCGGGATGCACATTGAAATCCACAGGGACCTTTTCAGTGTGTCAAGAGGAAATTTTCCTTTAGGAAGGTAAAAAAAGTCACTGGCAAAAGAAAGATATTCAGCCATCCTTTAAAGGTCTCATCACATTGCTGCTCGCCCCAGGTCACAAGACGGCTGCACTCTGTGTTCCTGCATTAAAAAGAATTGGATTTGTTAGTGGGCAGCACAGAGAGTGAAGCAGAGCCACAGAGTCCTGACTTTTCCACAGCATGCGCGGGTAATCAATCCCATTTTTGAATGCATAGTACTCAGGTTTTGCCATTAGTCAGGGAGGAAAAAAAGACCAAAAAAGCCTCGGTGGTGTCTGTCATCAGTCCACCTCTCCCATGATTATGATGTTCAGGGATTTACTGATTATCTTAACCTTTGGCCAGTGATACAATCAAAAGAACAGCCAGTGCCCTTCCCAGAGTAAAATTTGGCAGTGCAATGGCTCGAAAGAAATAAACTTAATTGTGTAAAAGAACAGGGTTATAATTTAAGTAAATAAATTGCTATCCACCTGCTTAATTAAATACAAATGTTCCTTCCTGATGGAAATTTGCTTAGTTCCTGGCCAGGTTAGCAACTGTTTATTAGAGGACAGTTAAGAAAAAAAATACCTCAGTCTTATTCTATTCAATGAAAACATAAAGGCACCTAATGACTGCTTCAGTGGGTCTCTTTAGTTTATTTTTAATATTCTAGCACCATCTGTGATTTTCTGTATGGTTGTCAAGAACACATGGGTTTGCTCCTTACTGAGAGCATGGCAAATGTTCCTATTTCCACTGACAAAGATCTTTTTTTGCCAGGAATTGTTTCATTAAAATAGAAAAAATAGTATCTCTTTTATACCTTATTCCTACTCATTGCTTCAGTAAAAACATTTCATGATTTTACAAGGTTTGGAACATTTGCACAATGGAGCTCATACTGAAATTCATCTCAGAGATATGAGAGATAGTGACAGTTTCAATCTGTTTTTGTTTTCTAGAAAATTTTTGTTTTCTAAAAAAAAAATGGGCAGAAAAATTGTCTTTTCTCTCATTAGTTTCCAAATTAAAAACAACAACAAAAAAACCCAAAAAAAACCCAAAAAACCAAAAAAGAACACAATAAACCCACAAAAAAAAAAAAAAGGCAAAAAATAAAAGATAGAAGAATTAATTCTGTTTTTCCTACTGGTTTGACTAGGATATGAATTCCTGGTAATGGAAGAGAAAATATGACACTTTTATAAACTGTTCTCTCCTCTCAAATTCTACTCTCTTTGCCCAATCCTAAAGACAGCTCTGTTGGAAGAGCTCTACAAGGACCAATTTTCTGTGACCGATAGAATTCAAACAAAATGCAGGAAAACAGCTTGAAAAGTCTTCAAGACATCAACCAAGCCACTGTCCAGCCCCAAGGCAGTCTAAGACATCACTCCCATGGTGTTTGTCTGATCTTTTCCAAAACCAATGACTGAAATTCCACATTTTCTTCTCTTAATTTATCAAAGGCTTTAACAATTTTTACTGACACAAAGATTTTTCCGGGCATCCCGTCCACAATTTTCCTCTTGCACCTTTAGCCAGTGTCTTTTTGCCCAATCTGACCCAGCTAAATTATTCTTGTTCCCTTCCCAGAAATCTTTTAAAATACAAGACGTGCCATGTCACTGTGGTGTAGTGGAAGGTGTCCCACAGCAGGGGGTTGGAACTGGATGATCTTTAATGTCCCTTCCAACCCAAACCATTCCATGATCCTGTGGTTCTGTGATGTATCCACTTCATCTTCTCTTTTGGCAAAACCATTGCTTTCCTTCCAACCTTTCCCCTTACTCTGCATTTTCCTGGCCTCTCCTCAAACTCTCTGCTTGCCTCTGGGTTATTTCCAGCAAGATCCAAAGCATTCTTGAAAAATACTTCCTAAAAAGGCTTTATTTTAGACTGGTCAAGTTGCTCTGGCAGTTTGACTGCTTACCACCGTTAAGTATTGCTTTATGCAGGAAATAATCGATTCCCTCATTTATACACCCAATAATTTTGCCCTTTCTCCAGTACTGTGATCATCATTTACTCACCTTGTGTAGCCACCTCAACCCTTTGGTGCTTTCTTGGAGGCCTGTTGATTTTTGCAGCAGTTTCTGTCATATTTTGTCCTGAAATTATTAATGTAGAAAGTGAATTATTTTCTTTCTCTGATGTAAGGCACTGGTTGAGTATGACCAGCAGGTAATGAGGAATTATGAATTTAATTTTCATTTTTAGAACTTGCAAGGTCCTAATGATCAAGTAATTAAAAGAGAAACCAAGAGAGAATGTTTTGGACCACACAGTAATCATCTTCTTGTATTTCTGCATCCAAAATCTTCTGGGTTTTTTTTTTTACCCCCTCAAGAGACTTGTTAAATGTGGCACTCCAATGTCAAGGTTATGTGTCTGGAAACATCACCTGATGGACACCTGTCCTCTCCTAAAACTGCTGCCTTCTCTCTTCCACTGCCAGTATTTATGAGGTGCCCTGGGGAACTGATTCTGCTGGGGGAAAAAAAAATGTTTATTTCTAGTCTGGATCAGCTCCCTGCTCCAGTTCCCTGCAATGCCCACAAATAGCTGTGGCAGGGAGGAAGCAGCCCAAAAGGAGTTGAGACGGGAGAGGAAAGAAGAGCAGAAGCGCTGTGTGGTCAAGCAGCCGTGCCATGGTCTTGCTGCCAAGTTAAAAAATTATCCCAGTGGAAATGAAATCAGTCAAGCACGCTGGTACAGGCCCCAGTATTCTAGTGCTTAAACAGATTTCATTTCACATGATAAAGAGTTAATGATCTACATTTTGTGCTGTTTAAGCAGCTTTAGTTGAAATCCATCAGCCCATTTCATACATTATGTCAGCAAACTGAGCAAAATGATTAACCTCTTACATTGCAAGGAAAAATTAATTTGACTGCATAATTATTGACTCTGCATATTTTTCAGTCTTAAAAAATGATAATTCAGGGCCTCATTTATAAAGCTTTTCTAAGCTCTGGGTTGTGTGAAGTTTCGAACATTCCCTTTTCTCCTCGGAAGCGAAACATTCATCCGTCACGTCTGCACAACAAAACCGCCTATTCTTGGAGCTGTGGTTAAATGACTTAGGCCCAGCCTTCCTCCTCCCCTCCTTCCCCTCCCACACCTTCCCTCTAAATTTCAATAGTATTAAAGAATCCTCATGGCAGTAAGAGAATCTGTAAAACAGCGGTAGAGACTGAAATTTCCTTTTATTTCTCTGCAGATTTGCTACCAGTACTGCAAATTTCACCACAGCAGTCTGTGCCCATCATGGTGACCTCGGTAGCCCACAGAAGCATTCCTACCTCCATCTTCACTTTGGACACTGCTGGCTGCATTAATGACTTCAAGAAAAATGCCACCTGTAGATTTTTTTCCCCAATGTTGAGTTCTAATACCTTTTTTGGGGCGTGTTTCTTGGGAAATATGGAGCTATAGCAATGTAATCTCAAAAGGTGTAACTATTTAACTCAAATTGTTTGCTTTTGGCTTTAGAAGATCCATGGGGTTTATATGTTAATGAAGTTGTTACCGCTGTTTTTAAACAGTTACGTTGTGAAATTATAATTTAGACTGTTAATGGTTAATGTTTCCTCTATCTCTCCATCATCACAAGAAAACTAAAATCATGAATCATGGACTGGTTTAGATTGAGAGGAACCTTGAAGACCACCCAGTTCCAACCCGTGTCACAGACAGGGACACCTTCCACTATCCCAGGTGGCTCCAAGCCCTGTCCAATGTGGCCTTGGATGTTTCAGTTGTAGATTAATCTAAGTGTAAATGTCTTTGCAAGTACAAGAGTTTCTCCAGAGAAGTTGTGGAAACCTCATTCCTGGAAGTATTGAAGTCCAGACTAGATGGAGCTTGGAGCCCCCTGATGTTGTGGAAGGTAGGGACCAGATGATTTTAAGGTTCCTTCCCAGCCAAAACATTCTGTGATTCTGTGATAATGGAGGGGTCTTGTAGAGGGAGAAAAAGTGGCAGAAAAAACCCAAGAGGTTTCTATAAGTTTTAGGTGTTGTTTGATGTGTAGGGACAAGAGTGCAGAAACAGGGACGGGAGAGCTGGGGGGAGGCAACAAGTTGTTGTGAAATCATCCAGTATTTTATAAACCATGCAAACTTTTAACAAAAACTGAAACCATTCCACAAAAAGCTGCAAGAGAATCCTTCTGAGAGTCCCGACAATGTCATGTTTTCACCTTTGGAAAGCTCACGGGGAGAAAAGCAGCTCCTTTTACTGCATATCCAGCGTCTCCTCTGCAGCTCTGCCGTCCTGAAGGCAATCTGCCACCTCTAGAGAACTTGGCAGAGGAGCTGCTGGAGCAGAGTGTGCTGATGGTGGAGGTGATGAGTGGAGAGAAGATGTAGTAATTACTGATCTACTACGTGCCTGCCTCTGCTCAGGAGGAGTGTGGGAGCAGGCTTGCAGAGGTGGTGGTATTCAAGGACTTGTAGGAAGTGAGAAGTTTGTGCCTGTGGAAAGCTGGTCCTTCAGATGTGCTTTTATGGTGAAACCAAGCAGCTCGAAGTTCTGTTGGTTATTGTGGGAACATTTTTGTTTAAATGTGAAAAAAAAAGAAAAAGAAAGTAATTTTAATGAAATAATAATAATAAAAAATACCCATAAGCCCATGATTTTCTTTTAGACGTGTCTTTCTCCTTAACCACAAACAGCTGGAAATTTGCACACAACAGCGACAGTAGGAAGGAACTCATTTTAATGGAATGTCTGCTTTGCAGAGTGGCAGAATAAGCCTGAAAACAAGGAAAACCAGGTTTTCCAAAATGATCCATGGTGATCAGAGTTCCTATATGGTAGATTTCAGCATAAAAACCATCCATACTGATACTCATTCTGCTGAAAAATGAAAACCTTTTGAGATATCTCACTCTGGGCTTTCTCTGTGTTCCCTCCTAGGATGAAAAGTGGCAGGCAATGCCTTCTATGATTTTTATAGGCATGACTTCAACAGCACTGAATAAACACACGGAGTGGTTCAGATGTGATGGCTGAAATGGAAAATTCTAATGTGGACACCAGAAGCTTAGTCAGAGGCCACTTACTTTTCTAACACATGGAGCAAAAAAGTGCATCTCTTTGGAATGGGAGAGGTTGCTCCTCTGAATTGGGTCTGTTTATGATCCTTTTTCAAACACTGGTTGAAATGCCTGTGGGGTGCGTGGTCAGCAGACAATCTGCGGGACAGCTGAAGGGTTATTGACCTTAAAGCACTGAAACATTGCAGGAAACCTGATGGATGCCCAGTCCAAATTTTTTTTTCCTTAAATCTGCAATGTCTTTGGGAAGGAGGGGAGGTAGGATGTGTCCAAATTCTGGCATGAGCTTGTGATGACAGCACTGGTCATTTTATAAGATTTTCAAGGGTTATAGCAATATTAAATGTTTATAAGACAGCTAAAACTCCCTGCTGTAGTCTTACCAATGAGAGCATTTTGAATTCAGGACAACCTGAATATTTACACTCTCCCCAAATGGGAATAAAAGGTAGTCAGCAAAATGCAGGTAAGAACTGAATATTGTCACCAAACATTTTTGGAAGGTATGTGTGATGGTGAATTAAAGCTTTGTGGGTTTAATTTTTCTTACCAGCTTTTTTTTTTTTCATAATTTTGCCAGCTGAAAAAGTAGATTTAACAGTATGGGCTGAAATTTTTCCATGTTACACCTCTGCAGGGAAATCTTGCAGTTCTTAAGATCCTGTAGCTTCTGAAATGAGTTTAGGAAAAAGTAAGAGATTGGCCCATGATAAATACATTTACAAGTGTTCATTTACCAGTCTAGAGCTTCTTCATCCAGAATGAGCTGATTAAAACTGACAGGAACACAGCTCTAATTTTGTTTTAGACAAGCCTTTGAAAGTTTGCATAATTAAGGAAGGTATAAGGCTTTAGGGGAAAATGAAATAAATCCTTAAGCACATACTGCAAGGAAAACTTGCCCACTTCAGCTCTCCAAAGACATTTTCTTGCACTGGATATGCTCAGTTCCCTCCCAGACCCAACCTACAGCCAAACCCTGGAGGCTTCAATCCCACAGACATTCCCAAATGTAGGTACAACTTCAGTTCCTCATAGCTGTGGTGATTCTGGGAGGTGAGAGGCTTCTTTCCAGGCTCTCAGCATTCCCACAATCTGTGTAGAGAAGCAGACAGAAGATACTTGAGATAACTGAAGAAAGATGAGCAGGGCTTATGGACCAAGAGCAGTGCCAGAGGTGGAAACAGGGTTGAAGGATGGATTTTTCTGGGAAGCTGGGAGCTGGGGTTTATAAACCACTTTAAGAAATGGCATGGTATGAGAATAGAAGAGCAGAGAACAATATTTGAAAGGGATTTCATATCTTGAGTCTCTGATCTTGCAATGTGGACTTTTGCCTGGTGCTGATGGGGAATTTGAAGTCCTTCAAGATGGTACAAGCTGACAGACAAATGAAGGAAATTTTCCTTCAGCTCTGAGTGAGAAGGGGTATTTCTGGAGTGGGATTCACCTGTCCTGCCTTGAAGCTCAGGATGGGGTGAAAGAGCTGAGTGTTGGTATTTCTGGACTTTGACTAAAGGACTTGACATTCAGACACTGAACTTTCATAAATCTGAAGCAAACTGGGAAGAATTCTCTATGAATTTGCCTTCCAAATTTGTGCTCATGTGCCTGTCAGTAGGCTTTGATTTTGCATTTTAAAGTGTAGTCCTGCGGTCATTACACTCCATGAAAACACCCAGATAGACTGGACCCACACTAAGAAAAAAATTTAATTATAAAAAATTGACAATAACTGTTAGGAGAGTGTGTCTCTTATGCCAATCATGTTGATTTAATACAGGATTAGCAACATTTGGAGCTGTCCACCCGCCCTAAAACCATTTTGTGTTAAAAGAAAGAAATGAGTCTTGCCAGGAGGGTAGAGAATTCCCATAATCTTGGCATCAATCACTCAATTCATCCAGTCCAGTCTTTGTGCAAAGTCAAAAAGTTGCAAAGCTTCCACACAGCACAGAGAATTGTTAATATTTATCTCCCACTTCACATCCCTGTTACGTCACTTCTGTGCAAAAAGATAAATGCTTCAAATCAGCACCTGAGAGGAGAAAGAGAAGTCAAAAAGCAGGTGAAAGATGCCAAGAGAGGCTGAAGAAGTGAGGTCTGGCTCTTGCTTTGGAACATGAACTCCTATTCTTTATACCACTGTGCTCTGCACACCCTGAGTCTGGCAGTGCTTGTAAGTAATTGCATGAAAATAAAAAGCTTTTACTTCATTGTGTTTCAATAATTGTTCATTTCCTTGTGGGAGCAGATGGTCAGATACAGCTTTATTTTTAATTTCTTTTTTATGAGTATCTTTTCTCTCTGTTTGCTTTGGATTCCAGTTAAACAAGGCAAGATGCAATGAAAAGTGTGAACAGCAGCAGAAGGGGCCCACGTTGTAGGATCTTTATATCAGTTTATTTCTCTGCTTTCTTATGACACACTCTAAAGAGAAACACGCAATTGGCAGAAACCCCTGTTTTGTGTGTGTGGGCTTTGAAAGACAGTAACAAAGAAGAAAAAAAACTGGAGGAGGGCTGTTACACCAGAGAAGCTGAGTTTTGATAGAGTTTTCTTTAATTTCAGATTATGCATGTGTTTTTGTTACAATTTCATCTGCCTTGGTGGTGGCACTGATATTATTTGCCATGTTGAGCAGCTGAGATGTTCCAGGTAACAAAAGAATGGAACTAGCAGGGAGGTTTAGGGCAGATTTAGGAAGATCCAAAGCCATTAAAAAGCTTGGAGCTCTTGTTGATATCTCAGTTTGGACAGAGATTGGCAAAGCAAGATCCAGGATCACACCGGTATCAGGAAAGGTTTGTGCAAATTAGGGGCAGGATATTATCTTAGCTTTTGAGAATAATCACACTTTCAGCATCTTCCTTTTGTCATGCCTCCTCTACATCCTTTCTTCTTTCCTGGGAATCTCTTCCCTGGAGGGACATTTCATGAGGGGAGGCACAGCAGCTTGTTTTGCTTGGGATTTTTTTTTTTCCTTCATTGAGGAAAATAAACCACTGTGAAAAGATGGAACAGACTTTTTACTGATGTGAAATGAGGGATTCCTTTGTATCACCTGTGCGACAAACCCACTTCCCTGTAGTAGGAGTGGATAAATGTGATTGCTCTAAAATAAAATATCAGGATTCAGTGCTAATGATTAAGAAATATGAGTGAAGGACTCTGTAAGAACCTGCCTCATTTACCCATCAGAAACAGAATTTTCTTCTACAAAGCTGGCTTGGTTACTATACTATTATATACTGATCAAAACAAGTCTGTGTGTTGGTGTATGCTGAAAATCTCCTAGCATGTGTTACATACTAGAGGGTAGGTAAACAACCCTCATTTGAGTATAAAATGGTGGGAAAGCAGCCCTCTGTTTTTGTTGTTGGTGTAATTTGTTCATGTGCTTTCTCTGAAAAACGTGAACTCATCTCCCAGAGAGGTTGAAATGCTTAAGAGGCTGACTCTCATCTCCAACTAGGGGTCTGCTGGAGGTAGTTAAGTGCTTTGGGGTGATAAATATACCTAAAACACAGGAGTGGAATAAATCTTTTTAGTTTATTTAACATGAATTTCTGTCATATCCGACGTGGCACTCAGGGTCTGCTCAGGCAGTGGTTAGAGCTGACTTGAAAGTAAACTGTGACAGCTGCTCCTAGGGCTGGTTTTTCTTGAAGGAAGAGGCAACAATTTAAATACCTGCTACTTGATCAGCCTCATCTTTTCATTTGGGATGCATGTGCTAAATAAAGTGTTCTCGCAATCTGGAGACCTAGAAAGTAAAAGGGGAATAAAAAAGCTTTCCTGGACTTTCCTGAACTGGTGAATGAGCCAAACAAGCTCTGCTCTTGCCATGAACATTTCAGAGAGCAAAGAGAGTTTTTACAGGCAAAATGTAGCAATCCTTTTTGCCAGGAGAAACAATTTAAAATACTGCAAAAGGGTGCATTTCCTCCTACTGAGGTTTTTCTGGGCACAGTTTATTGAACCGAGAGAATGTTGTAAAAGAGATTTTCAGTAAATGGTTTGACTGTTTTTTCTACCGACTAATGAAGCTGCTCCTTGCAATGGCTGTCATGCACCGTGGCTGGGGAGTTTTCCTGCGGTCATTGTCCAGGAGTACAAGGGTGGGGGGAAGGAATTTTCGTGTTGGCATGAAAAGAAGCATCAAGACAGCGAAGCTTTTCAAGACAGATGCCAATTTTCTGTAATTCTGCCCGACATTGCATTTCTTAGTGAAGAGAAATGGAGCGTTTCCCTAGACCCTCTGGTTTTTCAGATCTGGATGGCATCCCTGGGCCATCCCACACGTCAGATCTCCACCTCGTGGGGCAGGGCAATGTTTGTGCTCTGCTCCATCCATCCACAGTTACCCTCCTCTCACACACACCAAACTTCATTCAGCCTGGACAAGGAGCCCTGCTTTTCACTGCTGCCTTGAACTGAGCCATGGCACTGCCGTCTGAAAATTTGGCAGGAAAACCACATCCTCCTAAAAGTGCAGTAAATGGGAAGCAGATGATCTTGCAGGGCATACATGTGGAGATAATGACATTTTTAACTACCAGGGCCCAAACCCCAGAAAAACAAACGCTGTGTAATTAATCCAGTGCTCTCCAGCAGCATGAGAGCCTCAAATTTTTGGTCAAGATGCAGTTCAAATGCTCTGCAGGCCAACATGAGACATGGACATTAAGGTGGAGGGGAAACACCAGCTTATTGGAAAGGATACAATCTGTCCTCTGAATGAACTGAAAGCCAGAGAGTTATTTTCCCAATTCCCTGAATATTAATCTTCTCTGGGTGGAAGAAAACTGAGCCATATGCCAGCCACCTGCTCACCATGCAAGTCTCATCCTGGGTTTATTTTCTGTTTTGTCTCCATGTTTTTATGTCTATATTCACACATGCAGAGCACACCAGCACCAATGGCCAGGGCATAGAGCTAAAAGACAGAGTGGCTCTGATTACAAATGATCTTTTGGGACTGAGGACAGTGGTCAAAGCACATATTTTTTTAATTTGTGTGAAATATTCCTGTGCACTCCTGCCCGGTGGGTGCATCCTCTGCAGTCTGGGTGCAACACCCTGGGCACACTTTGTCCTTTGCTGCCCAAAGCTCTCTGGATTCTTCAGATCTTTCTGCGGTTCCCATATAAGTCTAAATAAAAACTAAACAACTGAATGTTTCCTGCTATTAAAATCTTGGGTGTCACTTTTTTGCTTTACACCATCATACCAAACCAACAAATGCTTTAGTGCAGGGTGCTTTTTTTTTCCCCAATGAAGGAGTTTTGCCTCCCACCCTGTGTAAAGAAAGGCAGATGGTAGAAGGGAGAGAACAGATTCACTCCTTTTGGGGTGAAGAGCTCTTTCAGGAGACAGTTTTGCAGTAATTGTCTGTGATTTCATGATGATGCTTCCTTGGAGGTTTGCAGGGGTTTGTCTGTGCCCAGGTTCTGCAGCATTTCCTGCTGCACTGAGCCCTTCACTGACAGGAAAATGAGCCTGACTGGTGCAGTGCGTCTTTCTGGGGCCAGATTTAACAGGGTCTATCTAAAGTTAGGGTGTAAATGAATCCTGCACTCAAACTCAGGCTCTAGCAAAGAGATGTTGAATGTAGCCAGAGGAATTTATAAAATTTCCAGTGCAGAGCTGTAACTACCAGCTTGTGCAGAGACAGTGGCAGCCTTTGGATGGAACCACTGTTCAGTGTCCTTAAACCAGCCCTCTTAGATGCACAAGTTGGTCTGGATTTAATGCCTGATGAGATCCTATCCAACCCCTTCTAACTGATCCCCCAAAACTCTTTTCCTTGTAGATTGCTGGAAATGTCCACCCAGAATGTGATTTTATGGTAGAGCTGAAGAAAAAGGAGGCTGAATGTCTGGAGGCCCCACAAGAGCATGGAAATGCAACATCACCAGGTATCCATCCACGTGTGAGGGACGAAGGGAGGGAGAGGGAAGGGACCAGAGCCAGGCTGCCAAAGCACAGGAGGGTTTTATTTATGGGCCCACATGCCATTGTCTTGTCAGCCCTTCTTCCATCTACTTCTTCCCATTCCTTCCCGCTCTTTTCTTTTTTTTCCACAGTCCTTCACATTCTAATATGGACAGTCAGTTTATTAGAATGAATCCTGGTGTCCTTGTCCAATTCCTTGGCATCATGCTTGCTTGTTTGTGAGGGTGTGTTGACCTTTAAAAATAGGGCAACCCCTGAACAACTACAGTGATCTGATCTTTCTTCCAGCATCACTTTTCATTTACTGCATTCTTTCTGAAAACTCACCTCAGTCTAACACAGGGGTCCAACTAAAGCAGATTAAATAGCACTCTGGGGGTGTTTATTTCTCATAATAAAAACTGTGGCTAAACTATTTTTGTAAGATATGGAAGGGGTGGAGTGGCAAAGTTTAAAAAGGTTTGGGGTTTTGTTTTGCTCCAAAGTAACCATGCTTAAAAATACATTTTGCTTTCTGCCTGAGGTTGCAAGAGAACTTGGGACAAATTGCTGTGCTGGCCAGAGGCAGATGCTGGAGAGATTCTTGCCTTACCATGTCCAAACATCCTCTTTCACTTCATGAAGGAGCCAGGTGATGTCCTGCCGTGGTTACTCCTGTTGTGTGTCTGGCAAGAGCATTTCTAAAAAGGGAGAAGACAGAGCATTTAATGTTCCCATGAGGTAGATCAGAGAAGTACTGCAAAGTTTTTAGGAGGATCTGGGGGACCTTAGTAGTTTTTTCTCAAATTTTAAGGGTTATCCATGACGGGATTTGATTTCCATAGTCTCTGATGAGGCCCTGGATCAAAAATATACTGAAATAAAAGGAATGATTCCATTGGTTTCCATGTGGTTTGGGATCAGTTTGTTGTGAGATTCCTACAAAGCTCATCTGGAGGCTGTCTAGGTCAGAACTTCAGCTGATAATTTCTTTAGATTTATGCTGTGATTCGTGTGGGATGAAATGAAAGGCAGAGGAATGAACGACGTGATTGCTCCTTAAGCCTAGGCTGGAGATACAAAGCAGAGTTTAGGCCTTGGAGCAGCACATGTGTTGCAAAACTGCAAATGAATGCCTTTGTGTCTGCTTCTTCTCTGGGTGAGCAAGGGCAGAGCCCACGAGGAGCAAACCACCTTCCAGGAAAGACCTGGATTTGGCAGCTCCACAAGAAAAAGAAACTGCAAGGCCCAACCTCTGCCACGTCCAACACATGCTAGTTATAAGTGAGGGATAAGGAAAATCCCTTTCATCTGTGCAGATTCATTTCCTGCCCTGGGATTCCTGACTTCTCCTTCATCTGACTCATAAATCTTTCTTATGGAAGCGTGCTGCCCTCGTGGAAGGGGCTGCTTATCCCAGCTTCTGATCTGCTGGGGCAGAGCAAGCCCCAGGGGAGGTGGGATTGAGGAGGGCTATGGTAGAAGGGTGAGTGCTGCGCAGAGCAGAAATTTATGGAGCAGTGCCTCTCAATCTTCTCCAATGTGCCTGTTATAATGCCTTCCTTAGTCCTTCCCGCCTCCTTCTGTCACCTCCGTTCGCTCCCTTCTTCCCATTGTTTGTCTCTAAATAAAATACAAAGTTTTGTATCTGATGACCTGAATGTGCACGGGAAAATTGTCCAGCCAGCTCTGTGAGATGCTAATGATCCTCTTCTCCTGGTACAGCAGAGGTCTTCTCCTGGTTTTTATTTTCCATATTATCTGGCCCTTGATTGAGAAAATTAAATACTTCATTTTCAGCTGGGATGATAAAAAGAAACTGCACAAAAAAGGGCTGGTCTGACCCATTCCCTCCCTATCATGTGGCCTGTCCAGTAGAAGATGAGATCCCTCTTGAAGAAGTAAGTTTAATTACATAAATACATGTGAGTGGTGTGCTGATATTATAGTATTCCGTTCTATTCCTGAAGGTCACTGCAGAGGGAAACTCAGAAGAAGCTGATCAATGTCAGTCTTTTAGTGCCTAAAGTTCCACTTAAGGCTCAAAATGAGCATCCTCCCTTCCCCAGGTGAACTGTAGGAATGCACTGCACAGCTGTGCAGATTTTAGCTCATAAAAGCACTGAAATGGGACCCCAGAGACAGTGAGTGTGAGACTGGAGTTAGATTTGCAGCCTGGAGTTTGTTCATTCTGCTTTCATCTGTGATAGTAAAAATCAACTTATCCTCACTCAGGGATGGAGTCTGATAGAGCAGCCACTTAATTTGGAATGGATTTTGACTGGCATTCCAACTGAGCAGCAGCTGAGTTTGGCAGCAAGAGAAAGAGGAAAGAAACGACCCCAGAAAAAAAACCAACCCACCACAACACAATAAAAATTGAAAGGAGGAATAGATGGCAATAATGGAAGTAAGGAAGCAGAGAGTAGGAAATTGGAGAAAAATAGAGAGAGGCTGAGAGAATTCTGTTTTCATCATGCTGCCAGCAGCATTGTCCTGTTACTGCTGGGGAGAAAATGTGGTATAAAATACAGCATTTATAAAAATTGCATAAGATTTTTAACAATGTTTTTTTGAAAGACTGGTGCTGGTTTTTATGTTTTTATGAATGAACTTCAAACTACCTTAATCAACACAAATTTCAGCATCAGATTGGGCTGTATCCACGCAGCTATGGCATGGGACTGCACAAAAGAAACATAATGAGTGATTTAAGTTGAAATTTGCTGTGGGATTTGAAGGCGGGGGGAAAGAAGGCAGTCAGGGCTGTCAACAGAATGGAAGCACCAAACAAAGCAAAACTGACAGAATCAGTAAAAAAGCTGTCATTTAACAGCAACTTGTGTGACAAATCACTCTCTTCTTTTCCAGCAATCCTACTTTTCTACTATAAAGATCATCTACACTGTGGGATACAGCGTGTCCATCGCCTCCCTCATCATTGCTGTGACAGTTCTCATTGCATTCAGGTGAGAGTGTCCTCTAACCTTGATTCTTTCCACAGTTCCTAATTTCTTAGACTGCAGAAGACAACATTAGACATTACTAAATCATATAAATAGAAATTCAGGTGTATAAAAATACCAAATTCCAGCCATGTTGGTTTAATAGCACGAAACTGAAGCTGGAAATTAAAAGGCATCAGAGAGAGCCAGGAAAAAGATTCAGATCTGGGAAATAAATCTTGGCTGTCTCTTGGAAAAAACTCAGCAACTCACTTTGATTCTGAAGAACCAACAGAAAAATTTGCTTGCTTTAGGCTGAAATAAAAATTTTCTTCATAAACTATGTGTGCCTGCCTTTTATGGTTCCAGGGAAATTTTAATAAGTATATACACAAAGGACTTGATTCTGGATGAATGTTCCGGTGTCATTGCATAGATTACTATAGAAAAATTTACCACTGAAGGCATGTTTTAATGTTAGTCTCGAAATTAGGCCACATTGGGTGAGAATTCTTTCTTATTGAGTTATCAATCAATTAGGTATTTTCAGGTCTAATTTAGAGTATTTAAAGTATTTTATCATTTAATGTAGATTTAATGTTTGCCAGCACANGAAGAAAGAAAGGGTAAGAGTTTTATTATTATGCTGTGAGAATCAGGGTTCTCTAGGGAAACTTTCTTGACCTCTGGTGGTTCCTAGTTCATGTCTGGAAGCCTCCAGATATGTTTATTGACATCCACTCTGACCTCCGGAAAACAAACCAGCCCGAATGAGGGGAAAGAAAGAAACAATGGACATGAGGAGACGTAGTAATAGGGAGGAAAAAGTCATAATTAACAATGGGGTTGACATTTGAGGTCAGCAATAAAATTCTGCACACTCTAGGTGAACTTTCAGATTGGTGATCCTCTGATTACTGGTTCTGGATGGAATTCAGCTTTCAGTGGAACTTTTTGATTATTAACTAAAGTCCTCATGTCCAAATGAAAACATGAAGCTTCATAATGCCTTCAAAAATCTGTATTTAATGACTGTAAAAATTTAATCTTAGTCAACTGGGAATTTAAGGTAGATGTACAAATTGAATTTAAAGTAGGTCTGCCGAATTAATTTAAGACTTTTCTGTGCTTTTACTTAATTAATCAAAATAACCTTGGCAAAATAAGGAAAAAACCCTGTAATTCTGGATAACAAGGAAAGAGATTAAGTTGTAGACTGCGGCTGATTTGCTTCACATGAGGAAGTTTTCTGTTCTGCCTCTCTCTGAAAGAGCTCAGTGGATCAAAATGTTCTTCCTAAATGTGTCTGGAAGTACCTGAGATAAAACAAGGGCCTATTGTTTATTGTAATTATTGCTAGAACAAGTAAGTTAATTACCTCAGAGGAACCTCTCTTCTTCCAGGAGGCTTCGCTGTCCCAGGAATTATATCCACGTGCAGCTCTTTTGTACATTCATCTTAAAGGCTGTTGCCATTTTCATTAAGGATGCTGTCCTTTTCCAGGAGGAAGGCATCGATCACTGCAGCTTCTCTACAGTAAGCACATAAAAAGCAGGATATTGTGGTATTTGATGTTTTTTATGTACCACTTATTTATGGTTTCACTCTTCATGCCTCTTTTTCACTACTTATTGGGGTTTTTTTCCCTTCTAACCTGGTAATGAAAATTCTATAATTCTTTTATTCAGTATCTTTTACTTCCATAAATATGTACATTATGCCCTCCTTTACTCATCAACTTTTGCTGTTGCAGTACTCTAAATAAAATTTGGACTTTCACATAGCAACAAAGTAGCATCATTACATTGTTATGTTTCAGTAATCTGAACCCTAAAATACTCAGATCTCCGAGTACATCAAAGAACAGCTTTTAAGGCTTATTCTTCTGGAAATGTTGGATTTACTGTTCTGGTTGGAAGCTCTGACCTGGAAACCACAAAGCACTCAAGGTACCAGGCAGTGAAATTAGTGTTCATCCAGCCCCAGATCCTGGCAATGTGGTTTTCAAGCAGGGATTTACGGGATGGTGCTGCATGGCTCACAGGCACACAGAATTTGAGAGGTGAGCATAAGGAGAAAAATGGGTCCTTGAGCCTTTATTTGAGGAGTGTTTGACACTGAAGGTTCACCCAAAGCAGTGCACTTGTGAGAGAACTCACATGCCTGGGAGCCCAAGTCATATTTCTAACACAGAGATACAAAACAAAATGCAGTGGAGATGCCAAGGAGTTGTGCCAGCTAACGCCTTACTGCTCAGAAATCCATTTTACATTTGAAGCTCTCAGTTTAAACATCAGCTAATAGTGAGATCTTGTTCTTGCTAGAGCACAGCCAGTATTTCAGATGTCTAGTCCATGGTCAAATCAAAGAGATGTATCTCCAAGCAATGCCTAAACTACGACTTTCCTGCTCCCCAGACTGAGTGCAAGATCTCCGTGGTTTTCTGCCACTACTTCATGATGACCAATTTCATGTGGCTGCTGGTGGAGGCTCTCTACCTGAACTGCCTGCTGCTCTCATCCCTTTCTCATGGAAGAAGATATTTTTGGTGGCTGGTTCTCTTTGGCTGGGGTAGGTATGGATTTTCCAGGAAATTAGTAAAAAGCAAGGTGTTAAACGGGGCTGTGCAGCCTGGAGGAGATAAAGCCTCACAGAAACCATGGAGCAACTTCAGGGGGTACAAGAAAGTGGGAGAGGGACTTTTCCCAAGGAATGGAGTGATGGGGCATGGAAATTCTGTACTGTGAGGGTGGTAAAACCCTGGCACAGGTTGCCTAAGGAGGCTGTGGACTCCCCATGCCTGGAAGTGTTCAAGGCCAGGCTGGACGGGGAACTGAGCAACCTGGGACAGTGGAAGGGTGTCCCTGTGGGCTGGAACCAGCTGATTATTTTAATGTGTCTTTTCCCCCAAGCCATTCTGTGACTCTATGATCTATGACTCCATGATTCCATGACTTTATGATTCTATGATTTTATGATTCTATGATTCCACAATCCATTCCCATTAAAAGTATCTGATGTGGACGCCAGTGGATCTAACTAAAGTACCTAACCTGGGTGTTGCTTCCATTTTATTTTTATGTGTGTACTAGCGAGAAGCAATCCAGTTCTTAATGGCAATCAAGCCCCTGTGAAAGGGGTGGGAAATAAAGTGTATTTGAGAATGCACAAGGAGACATGCAGTCTCAACCTTCTTCTCGCCACTGAAAACATGCTGCCTCTAAGAAGTTATCACAAACACTAGAGTTCAGTGTGCCTTGCTCCTGTTTGTGCAGAACAGTTACACAAGTTGGGAAAGGGACTTGTTTTTTTCCCTAAGCAGGAACTTTTTTATTCCTGATTTTCCTACAGCCTCTCTTTTGCCCTGGGCTATGAATGAAGAAGCTCTGTCCACTAAATAACAGGACAGGCAGTGAAACAGCAACATCTCCTCTCTGATTGTTGTTGTTGTCTGGAATAAATGGAATTGTTCAGATTTAGAAATCTGAAACTGAGTGGTGCCCACAGAGAGCTGCTGTGGGGAAGAAAAAGCAGAGAGCTCTTCAATGGCAGGTGAATGCACTTGGCCAGAGGAATTTTTTGTTGGTTTGGGGAGGAAAATCCATGCCTGTTGCCACCAAATGTGAGGGTAGGCCTGACAAGTCAGCAAACAGAATCACTTTTTGTGTTCTAGGGACTGTGTTTAAAAACAATCCTGTTACAGGAACTGACCCCAAAAGATAATTCCAGCTCTCAAGGATGAGTAATCTGTACCATTGCAGCAGAGCTCCAGTAGACAAGGCTTGGATTAATTATACCTTATTTTAAAATCTCTGACAGGTTTTCCAACACTTTTCACCCTTATATGGATATTGACAAAATTCTACTTTGAAGATACAGCGTAAGTCATAGTGTCACTATTCTATAATCTTGAGTTATATTTCTAATTGATTGCAGTAATTACATAAACATCTTATTGTAAACTTACTATCATGTTCACAGATGCTGGGATATTAATCAAGGCTCTCCTTATTGGTGGCTAATCAAAGGACCAATTATAATTTCTGTGGGGGTAGGTACTTCTGAGTTTGCTGATATCACTTAGAAGAAAAAAAAGGCTTTTCTATTAAAATTGGGTTGCTGTTTGCTGAGTTGTAGAAAGAGGAGTGGTAAATTTCTACTGTTAATTGCTTGTGTCCAATGCAAACTAAAAAGTCTGCCTTTCAAACAAATTCAAACTTTCCTAGAATTGTCAGTTTAGTTGAAATTAATAGTGAGTGGACTAAACCCTCTTTAAAATATTTGAAAGCCAAATTTTAGCAAAAGAGCCCAGACTCAGCCATGAATTTTTAATATAAAACTTTTAAGGGAAATAGCTCTCTGTTCAGAACTGACAAGAGATAACAGCTCTTGAACCTGGCATTTATTGAATAAACTGATGGGCTTTAAGGGATTATCACAGATGATTACAAATAATTAAACCCAAGTAGTGTTTGAGAAAGCAGTTAATGGGTGATCTTAAGGCCAGCTATAAAAACCTTAATTTAACTGGAGGACAGCTGCATGCAAATGAGGGGTATGGAATCACAGAATGCTTTGGG
>VXBU01007769.1:0-24884 GCA_013400315.1 Bombycilla garrulus
AACTTATAATTTCAGTGGAGAAAACAGTGAATTTCCCATTCAGTTATTAAGATAGGGTTGTTTTACTCCAGAGGGATTTAGAAGCTGATAGGATCAGTCATTTGCATGAAATTAAAATTTATACTTACTTGAGAACGTCACATGGAGTATGTTTGAGTCTGTATGAGCTGTTCGGAGATGAATTTTAGTACGGACTTGATAGAATTTTCACAGAATTGNTAGGGGAAAGGCTTTTCTCCTGTGTAAACACCAGTCATCTTCTCTCTCTTCTTAAACATGATTCATTCAGCCCATTGGGGCCAAACTCTTACATACTATAACAATTTTCAGCATTTTCCGTCTCTTCTATTTTGAGTTGTTTGATTCAGTTGAGTTCAGTTGTAAATCCTGGAAAGAGTTTTAAAGATGACCTTTATATTTAAACTGTTATGAGGAATATGTCCTCAAGGAATTAAGAACATACATTTCAGTGTAACTTTTGACTGAGACACTCCTCTTCATCTCCTAAAATCTTTATATTTGCCCCCAATTTAACTTGTAGAGAGTGAATTAACTTGGTGACCTAATGACTTAGTTTTTTAATAAACATTTGGATACAATGACATAAACCATCAAGACAGGCTTATAGACAATAAAAAGGTTTCTTGAGATAAAGTTTATATATCAAAACCAGCTGGTTTTACCAAGACATACCTCTTTCTAATTTACCCTGTTACTGGAAATCTAGACAATAAAATAATAGATATGCTATCCTATATAGTAGAATGAAAATAGACCTAAAATATTAATGTTCTTTAACTTCCAAGATAGAGAGTAAAAAATTGATTTGTTACACTTAATTCATGTTTAAAAAACATCATTAAACAATTCAAGTTTAGTTGTATTCCAACTTTAACAGTGTTAGAAAACTAACATATATTCCCGATTGTTATTCTTACTTTTAAAAAAATTATCTATTTTTCTACTTAAGACACAAGGTTTGCATGAGGACAAGAATAATTTTTGTTCCAGGTCCACATTTATTCCAAGTGTGTGACTGTAATGATGTAAAACACATAGCAATACATAACTTGGATTAACATTTATGGATCCTTCTTAACAATAAACATATCTTATATTTCCATTATCCACTTTTTTTTTTTTGTTTTTTATATGCATAAATCATTATTCCTTCAATAAGGAAATGGGGAGAACAAACAGTTTCTTTGTTGAACATAATTTCATCTGGAATTCTGAGCATACATTTTTTTGACATTGTGTTAAACTGTTTTGTAACAGATGGCTCTAAAACCAGTTGAAGAACATGTCTTTGGAGTAAAATTGTTCTTCAAACAATACATAAATGTTTTATTTTTTGACAAATTAATTTACTGCTTTAAAACTACATACATACTAACATTCATGACAATGATTAATCAAGTTTACATAAGAGTTTTAGTGTAGAAGATCAGTCATGTTTATCAATCTTGTGCTAATAGCATTCCTTAGTGTGCCAGCTCTTTTATGTCCCTGTCTTAAGTCTTTATTCTGGTAAACTTCTCACTCATATGGTTTTGTACTCATGAGTGAAAGATTAGCAATGAACCAGACTAAAATACACTCAAGCTTGTTCCCCATTTGCTGATTTTTGTTTTCTTAGTAGCTATTCAGTTTTAGTTCTTCTTGACACTCTGATGAGCTGCAGAAATTCTGAGATTACTTTTCTTTATGAAGGAGGAAGGATTTAGCAACTTATCCTTCTGTTGATGAAACACTATTTTGAAATGAGGCATCTCACACTGTGTATGTGAGATTATATATTGGTTTTACAGTCAAGAAGTCTCCCATTATATTGTCAGATGTGGATGTGCTCTTGGAAGTCCGGGTTCTGCTTGTACGAGCTTGAGTCTGCATCCATAACAATATTCTTAGTGACATAGTAGTGTATATGCAAATTTAAAAATTTTGTGATACTGAAAAGCAATGCTGAAAAAACCAATCCTATTATTCTGTTTGCTTGTTGGTTGTCTCACATGAACTGGACAGAAAAAAAAAAACCTAATAAGCTATTTTCACTGTTTCTTTCATGATGTGTCTAATCAATCTCAAATTGTTTACCCATGTAAAGTGTAATTTCTAAATCAGTCTTTTAACAGGTCTGAAAAAAACTTTATCAGTTGTATTATGCCCTCCTTGAGTTTAATAGGTTGATGTTAAAAGAAGAGATTTCACTATCAAAGGCACTGTACCCATAAAACCAGGGGATTTCAAATGAAATCTGTGTCTTCCATCTCTGACTCAGTAAAGTACATTATATAGTACTGCTGATTTATAACTTACAGTTCTTAGATCTTTTAACTAGACTCATTATGACTTGGGTAATTTCCAGTATCATTGAAATACAGCAGAGTATCAGTAAGTACGCAGTACTGCTCTTATAAAATGTCCTCAGGAAATTACTACTAATAGTATTTTTATGCTACCAGTCTGAACTATAATTATCAAATAGTTTCTGTGAATTAAAAATCCTAAATGTAAATGCAGCTGCTTGTTACCTGTCTCCTACTGCTAGTATCTCACAACTTACTTGAGAAAAATTACCCTTTTGTAGGGAAAGGAACTGTAAATGGCCGTATCATTAATACATCTAAAAATAAGGTAATATTTACTGTGTTCAGAAATAATTCTTTGTCAAGGAAGAAATATTTTGTAAGTAACTAGGCAAACCCTAAACTGGTAGTCATAATAAACAAATGGAAATACAAATATGTTTCTTATAGCCATGTCTTCTCAGTGCAATTAAAGCAAGAGACAAAACATTGTAAACAACTTTATCTGCTAAAATGAGTTCAGATATTATCTTCTTTTTTTACAGAAAACACCACAAACAACCAAAGAAGCAATACAATTTCGCTCTTTGTATTTGCTTTGTGTGTTAGATATGCCATTGAATCCAAAACACAAAAAAATCAAGCAATGACCAGCGGAACAGAAAACGGCAAACAGCCTTTTAGATTTTAATATTTAAATGAAGAAGGAAGTAATCCTTAATAGTTTGGCTTAAAAACATTCATTAGTGATTTTGTACTTGACCAAAACTTGTAAATATTGTACATTTTAGAACAAAAGTACTTAATTTGCTTTGAAATTATATTTAACAGAAGGTTTAAGGCCTGAAGATAAAAATAGAAAAAAATACTTTGAAAGTATGGAAATATAAACTTTATGCACCTTTCCAGATAGATAGGGCACCAGCTAACCCTGGCAATACTGAGGCAAATTGGGGAGTTCAAGGAAGTATGCCGTGCTTCCAGCGAACTTCAGTGTCCCTGTTGTACAGTCCCTGCAGCAGTAGCTCAGTACAGGAACAACCCCGGGCACTTGGGCCAGGGGTACATGGGCCCAATTCAATTTATTAATGCACTCTCTGCTGCAGCTGCACCTTATCACTAAATAAACAGATGAGGATGAGAAAGAGATGCCAGTCACAGCAAGAAGAAGAGAAAAAAAAGCAAACAACAAGTGGCACATACCCATGAGCAGCTATAAAACACTGCTTATTCTCTCAGGTTACAAGACCATTGGAAAACAGTGCTACACAGCTGCTCGTACTTATACTCATTTTACATTCAAGAGAGGTCTGAATGGGAAGTACCTGGGAATTATTCAGTGTGGGAATTATTAATTTGATAGATAGGCAGAGTTCTATGTCAAAGGACTAGTACATTCAAGCATACTCTCTGAAGATATAATTACTGAGTACCCAAGAAATTTATGTATTTATTTTTAGTTTCAATTACTCGAAGTAAAATAACAAGTAAACATGGCATAAGAACATTGGGCTTTGGGCTGGACAACATCCAGGTAGCAAGGAATCTGGGGGGGTACTGACTTACAGCAGCTGAACACGAGCCAGGAATGTGCCCAGGTGGCCAAGAAGGTCAATGGCATCCTGGCCTATATCAGCAATAGTGTGGCCAGCAGGAGCAGAGCAGCAGTTTTGTCCCTGTGCTTGGCACTGGTGAGGTGAAGGAGAATGTACTGCTGACACCATGAGTGGTTCCAAGCATCAGCACTTTGTTGTCCTTCCATACAACCTTTTACACCATTCATCTTAAATGCATTCCACCTATGTACCCTCTCTGTGTTTGGTCAGTACACCTTGGCACTCCATATTTCATAGCCTTCTATACTGTTCACCTGTCCTATGGAGTTGTAGCCTATTAGGGATAAGGCTTGGCCACAGCTGCGTTCCCAATCACCACAAACTGTGCGCCTAAAGTGAAGCTGCACCTCAAGTTCTGTGTCCAATTTGTCTAATTCTGTGCCCTCCAGTTTAGGAAGGATGTTGAGATGCTGGAGCATGTCCAGAGAAGGACAACAAGGCTGGTGCAGGGTTTAGAACACAAGTCCTATGAGAAGCGGCTGAGGGAGCTGGGAATGTTTGGCCTGGAGAAAAGGAGGTTCAGGGGTGACCTTGTCACTCTCTACAGCTGCCTGAGAAGAGATTGTAGCTGGGTGAGGTCAGTCTCTTCTCCCAGGTAACCAGGTCAACAGCCTTTTTCACAGGCTTTCTGTGCTAGAAATTTAGGCTGGACATTAAGAAGAAGTTCTTCAAAGGAAGAGTGACTGGATATTGGAATGGGCTCCCCAGGAAGATGGTGGGGTCACTGTCCCTGGAGGTGGTTAAGAAAAGACTGGAGGCAGCCCTCAGTGCCATGGTCTGGTGGGCACAGTGGTGGTAGGTCATAGGATGGACTGGATGATCTCAAAGGACTTTTTCAACCCAGTTGTTTTTGTGATTCTGTGGATATTAACATATAGTTTAAAAGTTTTTAAACTTGCGAATTTACACATGAATTGCGGTCTATTTATGTTGTCTAATGCAAACAAAAAATTTCAGCAGTGCTTTACACGAGACAAGAATCACAGTGAAGTTTATAGATAATGTCTGTCTGAAAAATAGTTATTATTTTTTATTCTTAGTTCTTACAGTTTTCAAAACCTGCAGATACAAATTAAGTTCAGGTGGACATGGTAGGGAAACATTGCTGGCCAATATTTTCTGAATTCCTTAGAATTGCATATTTCTGCACCTCTGTATTTTCAAGTAACAGGGATTTCAGCTGTATGAATACAGGTACAATTACATTAAAAAAAAAAAAAAAAAAAACCAAACTTGTTTAGGATTCTCTACTAACATTTTTCATAATTTATGACTTTTTTATGCTAAGACAAAGACTTGATATATTGCATAAGTGCATTACTGTNGAGTCAATTTAAAGAATTGTTGAAATGGTGCATTATATGTGTAGTGTCCTCATAATCTACAGGCAATGAGTCAATTTAAAGAATTGTTGAAATGGTGCATTATATGTGTAGTGTCCTCATAATCTACAGGCAATATGTATGTTAAAATCACGTGGGAATAGGACTATGGATATCTAACATAAAGCAGTAGATTAAAAAAATAACAGAGAAACCGTAAATGTAACTCAAATGTGCCCAAAAAAAGGCACAGTGGAGTCTCAGAGAAAAGTGTGATTCTATATCCTAACAGATCTGCTAACTAAATAACTTAATACGTTCACCTCTTTGCTTATGCATTCTCATGAATGTGCATGAGAAATCATTCACAGAACTTTTATCTAAATAAATGCATTTTGAAGTAAAATAAAATAATTTGTGAAAGTCTTCTTATCAAATATCAGTACTGTAACATATTGAAGGAAAGAAAAAAATTCATTAATTTCCTTACAGGCAACTTGGGATGGTACAAAATTTCCATTTCTACCACCTGTCCTAGTCATATAAAGTAACAGTTTTCCCCACAAATTTGAGTGAACTCCCGTCTCTTTTGCCAAGCAGAATTGTGAAACTGCCAAAGGCGTAGCTACCAGCCCCAAAATAAGGTATCCAGATTTTATCCTGTAACCTGCATTTACAGATTCAGAGCCTGCAGCACACTGTTGTGATCTGTCCATGGGGTCTGTGTACAAGGGTGAAACACTTTTGGGGCCCAGGTGAATTGCTGGGTTGTTCTGCACACTCTTATCTGCTCCTGTAAATCTTGCAATATTTGAAATTGTCTCTCTCTGAAGAAATACTGTATTTTTTACACCAGCTTGTCCACAGCAAGCTTCACCACTATCATGCACTCTTAAGTACCCTGATGTAGACACCAAGACCCAATCTGGATAGCTAAATAAGGGAGACCAGGCCATACATCCTGGCTCCAAAGCGAAGTAGCAAAGTCTGGGCTGAATACCCACATCTCAGCTTTTCCTGTCTGCAGGTAGATCCCCTGAAACAGGACAGTCCCTCTAGAGTCTTCCCAATCAAACTAGTTTCTGGAGTTTGCTATCCTCCAAATTACATTTGTGAAAGTACAAGCTGGTCTCAGACAAAACAGTGCCAGGCAATGTCCAATGACAAAGCAGTTCAGGCAGGCAAGCAATAGAGAAAACTTGCACTCTCTCTATGTTAGCATCTCCTTTTTGCCTTTGGGATTCCCCAAAGCTTGTAAGGTACAGGATTCACTCAAGGCTAGCCCTTGTAGAAAGGTCAGGATCTGTTAGTTTGCAATGAGTGCTGTTTGGACCTTAGTCTGAATTATAATCTTGTTAGAAATAAAAGTAATTTGTGCCTACTGAAATGCAAATTTATAATGAAAGAGAATAAAATATTTTCCAGCAATAAAGCAGATTTGAATAAATTTATCAACCTTATATGTCAATTCTAGAAGGAGTTACCTAGTCATCAGTTAATGTGAGGAATATTTTCCCAGGAAAATCTGATAAAATAGGCCTCAATTCTAGTTCTTTATCAGGTCTGTAACTTCAAATTTGTAGAAAACTACATTAACATTAATGGGAGTACTCACATTTTCAGTTACAAAGATGTTACTCAGTATCTTCAGTATATACCTCTCTCTGCTCTCACCATCTTTCGACGTTATCAACCATACTTCAGTAGAAACTGCTATTTAAAACAGAGCTGGAAAATTAAACCCACTCAAGATGCTCCCTTTTTCCCCTGCGCCTTTCAATAATGGAGGAACACTAGGGGAGATTATAAATTGGAATCAAAATTTACTGAAAATCACAATAATCACAATTGTAATAACCAAGAGTGTACAAAAGAGAGAGGGTGTTTTATCCACCAAAGGGTACTCACCACTGAATAAACAAGAGTTTTCATGGCTTAAAGCCTGCATTCATCCCCCCTCACACCCCTTCAGTCTAAGAACACAATGAGGAGCTGCATCAAACAAACTGCCTCAGAAGCTAGATCATCCCTGTTGCCCCATGTGCTCTCTCCAGGTGAATCCGCTCCATTGGTTCAACTCTGCACAGCTGCCTCCAGCGTTGGCACCACTCCACTCAGCTCTGCTGGGGCTTGGGATCCACACAGCTTGGCACTGTGCCACTGTCTTCTCTCTCTTTTGTTTTTCTCAGAGTGACATTTTGGGCTCGCCGTCACTGTCTTTCAGCACAAATGCACAAAGGTTGTGGTTCAGAGGAACAGGAAAAGGAACCACCACTTGTGATGAGGGGCTAGGCCTGCTGGGGTGACCCAGTGCCTTTTCCTGCAGACAGCTAGGCAAAAATGGCCAAATTTCCATTTCCAGGCCTGTTGTTTTTTTTTTTTTTTTTCCCATGGAAAACTTTCTTGATATGAGTGGTACCAAGTAGACAGCACTAAAAGCTCCACCCCCCTGACTGTACCCAGAACAGGTCCATATTTGCATTACAGGTTCTTGACTCTCTATCTCTAGAGAGTCAATCTCATAAAAAGAAAAAGAATATTCCTTCATCCAGGCTTGTTAATTTGTATTCCATGCTCAAGATACAAGAGCCTTCTCTTCAACAGGATGAGATCTGAAAGTCATGAGCAAAACTCCCAAAATATCAGACCAGATAAGCAGTGAGTGCTGTACAGATACTTTTGTGGAAACAGAAGTCATCTGTAAATATTTCTGGAAGAGAACAAAAACACAACATGCAACAGAGAATTTGTATGGGACAACATTCAGAGCAGGTCTAATAAATTTAACCTTTCTTCAAAAAGAAACATGCTGTTGCCATGAACTGGTTTGTAAGCATATATAAAGAAAAAAACATTTACTATTGTTGTAGTTATTGTTGCTGAATTAATTTAAATGCAAATTGTGGAAAGCAAAGGCACTCCTTTTCACTCTAGAATCATTGGTTTATACAACACTGAATGGATTTTTACTCTTCTTCTCATTTTGCACACTGAAATCTTCCTCCAAATAATATGTAGTGTAGGTATTTATTTTCCTCATCTTGAGGACTGCTTAACAGTTTGTAGCATTAAAAATATCTCTAGGCATATTTTTAGCCTGGTTTCCTGAGGAAACAAGGCTTAGGCAGTCATGCTGTCTGTGTGTCTGTGTTTCTCTCACTGGTACCCTGGAGTGCCTTGGATGGTTTCAACAAAATTTGACAGACACCGAGTTTTCAAAGATATTAAGCTCTTTCAACCAGCCTGCACAAAATATTGCCCTGGGGCCTCATTCAGGCTCCAGAACTGTTTTTTAATCCATCAGAGTTGAGTTGTTCTGTTTAGGCTCACCCAGCAGCTAAGAAATAGCAACTAGCCAGGCAGTAAGCTCACAGAGAGCTGCTGGTCAGTTGGCATGGTTGCATTTTCACAAAGCCTCAGTGCGTGATACTTCTTGCTGAGCTGACAGCTCAAGAAAATATTGATAGGGACCTGACAGGTTGTGGGCAGCCTCATGCAGGAATATGGACATAGCTGCACAGAACTGCAAAGCACTTTTAACCACTCTATAAAATAAATACTAAGAAAATAGCCCAAAACCCCAAAGAAACCCAATAAAAAACCTCTAGAATTTTATTTGTCACAGAACTACTGAAGTGATGAAACAAAACACAGGGTTCAACACTCACCACCACCAAATATATGCATAACACGTCTGTTAGGAAGCACTCAGTATCTGAAACCTACAGAAACAGACATGCACATCCAGAATGCATGTGTGCATGTCCATCTAGAAATATATGCGCACACTTGCATATAAATGCACTAATCCTTGTATCTTCATAAGCTGAGAGACACAGTCCATATAAGGACCTTTAAATTCTGCACCCTTGGTATTTCCAGCATTACTGGTATTTTGGCTTCATGACACCTAGGTGCTACACTACTAGATGGTGGAGCACAGTATTTGGTCAGTAAGATTAGGGTCAACCCCACCAATTTTAATCAAATCTACTCATTCAGCTTTATTCTAAATAAAAGTTCTGGATAAACGATGTAGTTTGTCACCAGCAGGGCTCATATTACATAATTCCAATGTGAGCTTCAAAGAAGCTTCACAAGAGCAATGGTATCACAGCAACTTTCTAGTAGTTCTAGAAAGAAGCTTTGTTTCAGAAAAAAGTCAGAAACTATTTCACAAATTTAGTTTATTGCCAAAAAACTATTTCAAAATGTGTTAACCATTTGCCTTTGCTCTTTACCATGAATTGCTTCTGTCTTCGGCTAAGAACAAAGTTATTTGAGCCAAATGATTAAGGCAACAATTCAATATTCTTGTATCATTTAATGAAAAATGTGTAATAAGAATTAATAAAATTGAAGGAAAATTGAAGGAAAAAACTCAAAAACAACATTTGAAGGGCATAACAGAGTGGACAGTAAATGTCCTGTAAGTAAAGCCAGCAGTCAGGAAATAACATAGATTAAATTCAAAGCAGCCATTTGTGTCTTCAGTCTCTCCAAGAATGCTAGTATAAATCCAGCTGGCACCTCAGGTAGCTTCTCCAGCCACATCTGCCTGACGCATTTGGCTGTGTCTGATACTTCTTTTTTTTCTTTCTTTTCTTAAGGAATGGTCTAACTGCTAGGAAAAGTGTAATTCATTTATTTCAGAATTTCACAGAACAGATAATTCACCACGTGGCAACTTCTCTCCTCATCAGGTTTTTCCTACTGTTGCAATTCCGAGCAGGAAGAACTGAACAGCTATGACTGCCATGCTTCACATTATTTAGCAAGGTACAGCTGTATTTCCATCACATATTTGTGGTTTTCCTTTTTCAGAAAGATGCCCAGTCATGAGCTTGAAGAAATGCTAACTTCTTGCTGCTGCACCTAGAAAGCCCTGAACCAAAGACAAGCAATATATCGGCAAACAAATATATATTCAGTCTGATTCCATAAAGCACTACCTGGTTAGCATCATGCTAGTCCAATATGTTTTTACAAGATTCGTTTTACACCAAAAAATTATCTGGCCAGATCTCACCTTCATTTAATTCTGTTGAATTTTGGCTTAAAATCAGGAAGGATTTGGATGACAGACTGGGGAAGGATCATAGCCTCAAAATGCGAATTAAAATTTTCAAAAGCCTCTAAATTGGAAGTGGAGATTTTTTACAAGCTGTCCTTCTTTGTAATAACAGGTCAACATGGGATTATGGAATTTAAATGATTTTTATTTTGGTTATATGTTTTTTAGCTCATGAGTGTACAAACTATTTCTCTACTTGAAATAAATGTCTTTTGTATATGATCAGTCATCCTGGAAAATTGTATATAAATTCCCGGTTCAGATTTGAGTTAGAAGTGTTATGTGAAACCTCGAAATGACAATACTCAATTGCACAAAATAAAGGGAAAAAAAAGAACATTAGGAATAAAAAAGTGCATTATTCAATCTGTTTCTTTATGTCTGCACAGCATCAAGCAAACAACTAGCTCTTGATAAACCATAAGGAGTAACAAATAAGCACAAGAGAGTACAGCTGAAATAATCCCAAAGAATTAAGGCCAAGTAATTACAGCTTGTTAGATATGTTGACTATAAAGAAGTGTTTTCCTTGAGGGAACTTGAGGTTAACCATATGGCATACTGACCTAATCTTCAAAGGTACACGAATGGGAGGCTTTAGATGAAGCATGGCATTGCTATCTAATTCTGTGACACATAAGAACAATTTGTGTAGCTTTGTAGATAATTTGGTAGGTTTTATTAATAAAGTAGTTGTGTAAGTTAATATTATAGCCAACATTCTATCATAATTTTTGGGATATAAAGAGAGGAGTGATAGAGCCAGGAAATCAAGTTGCCTGTGTGGAGCAGTGATTCATGGCAGCATGAATCACTTGTGTCTAGAGGCAGAACTGGTCTTATTTGTGTTTTGCATTGTGTCAATATTTCCATGGCAAATCATTGTTTTCAGGGCTTCTATCCATGGAAAATGGATTTTTAATTAAAACTGGTACACAAAACACCAGGCCAACAGCACCATTGTTAATTACTGGAAGTTATAAGTGTTTCACCTTACAAAAGCCATTTGGGTAATTTGCATATATTTTTCAAGACAAAATTGATTTTGAAATGAATATTTGAACCATATTTATATTTTGTGAACTCGAGAGGAAAAGATCTGTGAATTTTACTGTCTCTCATTTTTTCAGCTTTTTTATTATTGTTCATTCTTTCCGCTCCCTATTGTTCAAATCCTTACTACTTTGTACCACAAGAATTTTTGTTTCAAGATTTGTTTAGTTACAGGTGTAAACCCAGTTGACCTCTGAGAGTCTTATTCTACAGTCAAATACTAGCAGATTTTTAACTCCCAGTGTATTCCTTGTAATAGGTCTTCTATTTATGGTTTATTTCCTGAATATTTAATAAGGGGTAAGATGAAACTTTGGGCTGTAAGTGTGTTTGTTTTTAGAGTAAAAGTATAAAAGGTTTTAATCAAAACTTCATGATCAGAGCAAAATCTTTCCAAGTAATGACAGTACACTAATAATTCTAGATTTCCCAAGTGTCATTGGTTTCTATCTGGCATTTGACAAGATACGTAAAACTTCAGGTGTGACAAATAGTGACCTTTTCAGTAAAATTATTATAACAGTAATATGTCTGTATAATTTGAAGATTTCCCACCACAAAAATTATTTTTTTCTTAACTCATTTTCCCCAGATTTCAGTGCTTTGGGATTTATATTTATGTATTTCACCACCAGACACCTACCTTGGATTAAGTAGGGCTACCTGACAGTTTGGTGAAGGGGGAGGAATTTCATAAGTGGTCACAGAGATTAATCATAGGGAATCATTATACATTCTACGAAGCTTATTTATCCTATAACAGACAATCTTGGAAATATGTGAAATGTTCTGGTCTGACTCAACATGGTGCTGTTTCGTTTTCTTTGGCACAATGCAAACCTGTTAGGTCAAGTTAAAAGGTTTTTACTAATGGGAACTTTTACTTCTTAAGATATTATGGAGTTTAGACACTTCTTGTTTTCTCGGACATAAGGAATTTTCTTTCCATTCATGATTATATCTATTGTTAAGGTTAAAAAATTACCACCTCACAATTATGACAAATTGTCAAAGAAATTAATAACACCACTTAAAATATCATTGAAGGGTGTTTAGGATAGCAAATTTAAACTCTAATAACCCTTCAATATAAAAGCAGAAACATAATGTTGTTTAATAAATACTTAGGACACAAGATGAAAATGGTAGTGATGATGATGATTATTTAAAACCTTAGAAATTTCTTTCACTGTCAACACTCACTGTTTTAATATTAAGAGCTTTAACATTCCCCCCACCCCCTCCTCTTTTTAAGTTTTGTTAAATTAAAAGGACAACTCAGAAAGACTAAATAACTGTGATGACTTGATCTTTGACACCACCTGTTACCCGTGCAGTAATTGTTTGTCACTTATCTCATAAGAGTTTCTTTTTTTGCAATGAGATGTAGTTAATACAATGGATAATAAAGAGTTTAAAGTTCTGAAGTCCAGCTTTTCTTTTTAATAGGGTACAGAGACTCTAATTTTAAGTTGCAGGTTTTTCCAAACTTTATTTTCTTAATTTGAATTATTGCATTTAATGTCAAGAAAAAAATATTTATTACTACCACAAGGTATTCAGGTCTAAAATTTAGAAAGAAGATGAAGAATTCCTTCTAAAAACATTTTCTTTCTAAAAGTGAACATGGTGAACTTCTAATGCCACTTTTTATTTTTATGAAAGAAATCTTGTTTCCCTGGCTTTTTGTTTTTCTTTTCCTATACTGGCCTAAATTTAAAAGTATGAGTTCAGGTTTTACCCTGAAAGTACTCAAGGAAGAAGATGTAAGAAGTTTTTCCATCACTTCCAGTTCACTTCTTGGAGTCGAAGGTTACTGACAACAGTGCACCAGCCTACGCAAAATAGGAGTGAGAAACAGATGGGAATAAAGATCATAATCTTGTTTTCTTCTCCATATGACTCAGAAGAGCAATTCCTTGTGTGGGTGATATGTAATTCATTTGAATGGATGTGACATTTCCATTTTGCCCTTGCAGCCCAGCAGTCCAGAGCTATGCATAGGTTACAATTCTTCTGACTCCAAGAAAGAAAGAGATGGTTGAGATAAAGGGGATTTTAAAATTAAAGGTCTTGGGTTTCCTATGGTATACCAACATACTCACTGTGGAGAGTATAAGAAAGTATTTCACACCTCCTAATGTCTTTACTTTTCCAAAAGTGGGAAATTTTCTCTGAAGTGTCAGTGGATTCATTTTCTCTGGCATGGATTATCTAAATGCATCTGCAAGGGGGGGTTGCTTCTTGCAGGCTCTGCAAGACTTTAGCAAAAGTCTCACAAGAGGACACTCTCACTGAGAGCTCCCTCCAACACTTAATTGTCTCATTCGATTATTTCAATCTTGAAGCTGCCAAATGGAACTTTAGCTAATGCCTACAGAGAGTTTAGCAATAATACTTTGCCCACTGCACTCTGTGGCAAGGCAGACTGCATGAGCTGTCAATATGCTTGCAATGTAGTAAGATTTTTTTGGAGTAGTTATTTGTTTTGGAAGCTTACTGCCATTAATAGAAAACACCCTCAAAGGTATGCATGTTTCTTGCCATCCATAGGTGTTGGATTCAGAAATTTGTCTGGAGCTTGCATGTGTCTCTTTAGACAAAATTGGAAGAGTTTTATACTATATTCATAAAAACATGATGTTTTGAAGTGAACATTACAAAGCTGTTATAGATGTCAAAGAGCAGCAGCTGTCTCCTCAACTGGAAACAAGGTATTCAATAACAGCAGTCCGTGTGATGTGGCTTACTGTGCATAAAAGGATAGAGGTGAAAGAGAATTCATAATGTCAGCCTAACAGGCTCTTGAATCAGCTGAGATACATGTAAGACTAAATGCCTTCTCCTTGTATGCTTGGGGGGGGCAAGGGTCTGTTATATAAATGTGCACCTATTAAAGGATTTAGTAAAATCTCCACACTTAGAGATATCCAAAGCCTGTCTGGACACAGCCTGGAAAAATTTGTTCCAGCCACCTCTGTTTTGAGCAGGGGTGTTGGACTAGTTGATCTCCACAGGTCCCTTCTAGTCTCAACCACTCTGTGATCCTCCATAATAACATCTATGTGATAATGTGCAAAGTCTAGTTAAGGTGGGTGCCTTTCCTTCCTCAGCCATATTCCAACTGCTAATTAATCTCATTTAGGATGCTTGCAAGAGTAAGCAAATCAAAATTGGTTCAACTCCAGCTTTTTTCCACTTTTTATACTTCTGAGTCAAGGAGAAAACAAATTAGAAATTGCTTTTCTCCCAAGGAAGTTAAAATGTTTTTTTTTTTCTTTTTACCATTTCTATGTAATTTATTTCCTGTCAATAGAATGATAATGTCATTATTTATAATTCAAATAGCTTCTCTATATTATCATGTTTCCACATACAGAGTTCAGTAGCAGAACTAGATTATTAGTTTTTCATGGTAAGCAATACTTGAGCCAGTGGGAATTGTACTTAAGTCCTTGTCAATCTAGAAATAAGAGATGAGAAATGATAACTTTTTCATGTTTTAAGAGACAGTACTAAAATATGAACATGAAAATCTCCTGAGACATTTTATAGCTGAGAAATTCTATAGCTGTGTTTCCTCTCGGTGAAAAACATAGGGAAGTAATTCTGCATTTTTAATAATTATCTCATTTTGAGCTCAGTGCAGCTGGTTTCATCGTAATTAAAGTACTGAGGGTTACAAATTCAATATAGAGACCACACAATAAATAAAACTGAACTTCACACTCAATTGAACTAGGTAGTTGGTGTATTGTTGTTCCTAACATTTTTTTTTTCTTGGTTGTTCTGATCCAAATGGCATGCAGTCTCCTCTTCTAAAGATTATTGTGACAAGCTGTGTTTGGAGGTTTGCATGTTTGTATTTAGCTTATGAAGAGTATCACACTGTGGAAAGATACTGATTAAATATTTTAGGCAATGAAGCTGATAAAATATCATAGAAAGTAAGCCAAATGGCCAGCTCCATATGTGTATCTGTTTGTTTTAGTTTTTTTTTTATTTCTGTGGGGTTTTTTTGTTGTTGGTTNTATCCATTAGAAGACTTTGAACTCAATTTCTGTCTGCAATCCTCCTTCCATTACAAGGTAATGTCAAGATCTCTGCAAAGACTGTGCTCTGTTTATTGTCTTATTTGTCATCTAGTTAAATCCTACTGTTTGACATTTAGAATTATCTCTAATAGCTTTGCCACTTTCCTAGGACCTTTGTCCCCATTCAGCATAGCTGTTGTATAATCTTTACTAAAATAGTATGCCTAAAACAAATAACATATATGTTACATACATTTTCAAATTGTAAAAAGCTATATAAACATCAAGTCCACGGAGATTCAATCATGTTATTTCAAGTGTAAAGAAAAGAAAACAGATGTCATACATGAAACTTAAACTACCTTAATCATAAACAAAAAAGATTAAAAGAAGGGGAAAAACTAGTGGTTGCTTTTAGTCTTATTACAATCAGATTCAAGATTACTTCTCACAGTTTTCCTCTCTTTAAAATGGACTTTATGAAACAGCTGGGACAACCTTAAGTCTTTAATTTTCCGGCTGAGCAAACCAAATTCTCTCAGCCTTTCCTCATAGGCGTGGTTCTCCAACCCTCTGATCAGCTCTGTGTCCCTCCTCTGAACTCAAACCAAGAGGTCCATGTCCTTCCTGTGCTGAGGACCCCAGAGCTGGATGCAGCACTGCAGGTGAGGTCTCACCAGAGCAGAGTAGAGGGACACAGTCTGTAGCCCTTCCCTTGTCCATGGATGGAGTCACTCCATCATTCAAGGCCACTGGCCTGGTCAGGCAGGACTTGCCCTTGGCAAAGCTGTGCTTGCTGTCTCATCTCACTGTCCTTCATGTTCCTCAGCACAGCTTCTACATCATCTAAGTAAAAATAACTTTCACAATGTTTCATTATTAACATGAATTAAGGGAATAATTACCACTACACCAGAGGCTTGACTGTACAGTAGTAGCATTAATCTGATATTCAGACTAAACTTCTGTCATTGACATCAGTAATTTATACTACATGCTGCTTTACTCTGCAGATTAGATCATTAGATTTCTTACACACAAACTTCACTATTTAGATGGAAAGTTAACTTTTTTGGTCAGAATTTATTTTGATTTCAATTTCCTGGAAGCATTTGGCACACAAATCCATTGCTGCTTTCTTCAGGGAACAAAGTTGAACAAGGTATACCCTTCTCCTTCCCTAATCTCCAAATGGTGCATCTGATTCTCTGCCCCAGTACACCAAGTCTGTACCTCTCTGGTTCTCTGTGGGATAGAATTGCAAATAAATTAAATGAACTTATCTCTGTTTGAAGTGCAAGAGGTAAACTTGAAAGAGTCGTCAATTAGCAAGCATAACTATGGTGGTGGTGAGAGGCTCAGCATCAGGGACATTCTGGCTTCTTGCTGTTGACTGCACTAGGAGAGGCTCTCTACCTGGGGCTTGTACCTACTGACATTGAAATGTACAGACACAGTGGAAAAGCATTCACTGTAACACAATGACATTCAAAATGCAATGGAGAAGTACATTTTCCTGTGTTTACGTAGGAAACAGGACTGGCCAGAAAAGAGGACATAAGTATACATTATAATACATCAAACTGGTTGCTCTGATATGGATAAGGAAAGCCATGTCCATAAAACCTTGTTGCACTCCTCTATGGGTTCACCACCTACAATTAGCAGGATGACAAGGCCTTCTGAATGACAGAAATTTCCCCCTGAATCATGGTGAGATGCTAGAAACAGCACAACCTGTATGTGACTGAATGCTTTCAAATAATCTTGGCATTTATTTTCCTAGTGAAATATCCTGTTGACTAGTTTATCTACCAGGGTAGAACTTAAACACTGATGTCCACAGAAAAATGTTTCTTTAACTCGACATTTTCCTCAAACTCTGGTATTTGTGGCACAGTCCTCTGCTACCCGTCTTGATATAGAGATCTGTAATTTTATTTTAAGCTTTTACTGACAGCAGTGACTGATGTTAAAAATAAAATCTGTTTCCAGATCAGCCAGTGAAAAACCAAGACAAATCGACAAGTCACAAGGGTGACCATACCATGACAGAGAACATCACGGACAAGTATGGGGTATGTCCCCACTACCACCATGCTAGAAGAGAATGTGCACAAGCAACCAGGGCCATAGGTGAAAATTTTGTGGCGAATGCTATATAAACACCTAATTATATGCTCCAGCTAATTAATTCAAAATACATCTACTCCAGATTCAATTTACATTGTCTAATGATCAAGCAGTGCAAATATCTGACATCAGAGATCACTAGATATTTTTAGGGGTGGGTGAGAGGAGACTGTAATGCATTTTCCATATCTTAGTTTCAATGTTTAAATCAATTTTTAGCAAACTTTTGAAAATTTCTGAAGAACATAAGTGAAGAAAATTACCTTAAATGGCCTGCAAAACTGTGGAGACTTGAGCACTGTAGAAGTCTCTACATGACCACGAACACTCCGAAGAATCTATTTTTTGTGTTTCTGTGGAAGCTGGACATGTTTTTTTTTGTTTTGAATCAAATACTGTATATGGAGATAGTAACAGTAAAAAGAATAGATGTAAAGAGATGTAAGTCTTCAAACTGCCTAAGAACTGGCTAGACACCTAAAGGAGGAAAGAGAACTATAAACTGAGAGAGAAAAGATGAATTAACACATTCTCTCCATTAGAGCTAAGATGCTTCAATTGTGTTGGAGTTCAATCCAGGACATGTGACGTTAATTAGAGAAACGTCTATATGTAACAAGGATGCAAATGTAGCTGCTGCTGCTCAGCATTTTTCAGTTTGTTTTATGTCCTTGGATACTGCTATTTGTATTCCTGGTGGAATACAGTAGAAAAAGTACCATGAAATATTTAGAGAATTTGTTCCTAGGGAACTGCCTATGGACAAGGTGGCATGAGGTTGTACAAGTTTACTGTAAAGTTATAGAAAGAGTATATTTACTACTCAGAACATCATGCTGACTCTGAAAAACACCAAGTGTGAACAAATCTATGTTATGTTCTGTATAGACTACCAGAAACTGTATGGAAATGAATTGTTTCCTATATAGACAACTGCAAAACACGGTCTATAAAATAACAAACCTATGTGGCACAATTTACTCAAATTCCTTCAAATTCAAAACCCTTCCCTTTCTGAAGTGAAAAATGCCCTAAGAATGAGTTTGAGAGACAAACTCTGTGTTACACTGTGTTTGGCTCAGGAATGGGAAACACATTGTATAGTGCAGGACAGAGCTCAGACTTCAGCTCTTAATTAACCCCCAGCCCTCAGGAGAGCTGGCATTTGGGTTGTAAGAGGGTTCTTTTGAGCCACAAAAGGTCTCCACCATCTCTAATACTAGTTAAGCACAACCCTGCAGACATTCTGCTTTGTTGAGTAGTGAGAAATGCAAGGTCTATAGAGCAAGAATTTATGTTAGCTGCAAATGGAGACTTTATTGCAGAGCTTTGGCTCTGCATGTTAGATGTGCTCATTTAGACAGTGTATGTCAAATCACCAAAATAATTTACCTTCTCTTTTCAGACCATATGCATTTAATGTATGTATATATATGTATATAGCCACTTGCTTTTTGAAAAAATAGTGAATAAATTACATGTATAAAATGTCCACAGAATGACAATAGTTTAAAGAAAGCATTAATGTGCATTTGTCCATCTCTTGCATATTTTTTACCCATCTCTAACTTTTAGTCTTTTAAATATCTGCCTTTCCTACCAAAAATGCCCTAGAAGACTTGCACAATTCAGTCATGCTCTACTTTTAAGTCCTTCTTCTACTCCTCTGCTTTCTACACCACCCTCATTTAATGGGATACAATTTCTAAATAATAAATCTCAGTCTACTTTCAAAATAACTTGCTTTCCTGTTAAAGACAGTTTTGCTGACTGTAGAGACAAGAGAGGTCATTAACAAGCTTCCCTTGAAACACTTATGTCTAATACTTTTATGGCTATTACTGCTGTACAAGACATTGCCACTCTGCTATCTATGAATTCAGAACAAGAGCGACTCAGAGCATAGATGCAAGATTTATTTCTGCTTGGAAAAAAACTCTGAAATATTTGTGTGTTTTCATAATCATAAACTGTTCAGTATAATAGTCTGCAAAACTGCCAATATTTCAACCCTGCCCAGTCTTCTGGCCCATCAATTTTATGTATCTTTAGTCAGATTTACCAGCTTCTGTTGAAAACTCCCCTTTCTTCAGCTGTCCCTGTGAATTGCCCAGAAAATAATTTCAGTATAGGTTGCCTGATGTTCCACACGTTTCTTGTTCTCTTCTTACAAAGTATTTCAAACAAATATTAAATGATACTGTACCATATGCAAAATTTTGCAGATGAAAAGGGAATGGTTGGTTTTTAAAATTTCCTTCTGAAGTGTGTTAATTGATTTCCAAGGAAGCTAACAAAGTCATGTTTTCTCTCTGATTCATGACCTGAATAAGCAGTACTTTTTTAAGGGATTTTTTTTTCAACATCTAGTGTCTGCAAACATTAATGAAAATCAATGAAATCCTTAAGCTATAAGCCTTCTTCTTGCAAATGTTTTTTAAAAGTTCAGTGATGAATTTGCTCTGAACAGCTTGGTCTGTTTCTTTTCGCCCAGGCTATGTGAGACTGTGGGATGCACAACTTATTGTGATGAGTCTTGAAACACTTCTAATTCACATAGAGAGGATTATTGAATTGACATTGCATAACCATAACCTACATTATTGACAGAATGGATGGGTTCATTTTTTGAGAGGAAAAAAAAAAGGCTTTCATATGAAAAGGACATAAAACGACCGACCAACCAACCAACCAAAAAACAATTAAAAATTTTGTCCATCTGTGTGTTGCAGGATTTAGAAAATAAGAAGGACAATCCATTCTGAGATGTTCTGTAGACCTGGGATTTTTCCCTTGAGACTTTTGGAAGCCATTCATCTAGGCAATCACTGAGTGAAACAGAAAAAATGTGGTTTTAAGATGATATAGGATAAACCTCTCATTTTGCAAAAGGAGAAAAGTGAGATTTTAATGTATACATGATCTGACAGTAAAAGCAAAATTTAATGATGAAACGAAAACAGTAAAGGAGCTGTATGAGAAATTCTGGCTGTGTGTAGAGAAAATAGAGTAGAATCCAGAGTACACACACATTTGTAGGCAACATGTGAAAGAAAAAGTAATTTATTGAAGACAAATGTGCTCCAAATCACAAAATCTACCAATAACTGTTAAACGAAACGGAAGACTACTCATTGAAAAACCACTGAAAAAACCTTGCCATTTTGAATTTTTTTAGATAAGAGGGATTAATGAATGATCTCTTCAGTGACTGAGCAAGAATTCTCATCCTTTTTTGCCTGCACTTGCACACTAATTTGATTCTAATTAGGTAAGGTTCATACAGCTGAAACTAAATTAGTTTTCAGAGCTACAGTATCTGCAATAGCTGACCTTTGAAAATCTTCCTGAAGGTTAACAAAATTCTGAACTTGTTTCTAAAATATTTTTCACATGTCTAATGTGACTTTAAAAACCGCAGTTTTTGACCTTTATATACATAGCAGAGAGACTGATGAGGAGAATTTATACAAGCAGGAAAAACAAATGAGTGCAAACTTTTTATGAATAAATACAGACTGGAATTTATACTTCTAAGAATTCAAGGAATACGATTTGGGAGGAGTTTTCCTAGAGGAATAAAATGAACAAGTTATTTTTTTTAAGCGTAAGTTTACATACTTATGAAGGACAAGACAGAAGAAGATTATTTGCAATAAAAAGGGTCTAGACTTAATATTCCAAGAGGGTCTTTCCAGTTTTATGTTCTTACATCATGTTAGAGAAAACTGCAAGCTATTGGAGTGCATGATTTATATTAGGCAGTTGTTGAAGCTCCACACACAAACACCTGTTAAACTCCTTAACCCAAGGGAGTCTGTGTTTGCTTTTGAGAGCAATAGTGCTCAGCGCATTACATAGCTGGAGCTAGTGTCTAAAATACTGAAAAGTATCAAAGTTAAATGCTCAGGTTCAAGAAATTGCTACTTAGTAGCTTACATTCCACTCTCTTAGGTAAGTAAGGTGCTACTAGAAATGGAGCTTATTTTCTTAAATCATCTGGCTGCTTTAGAAATCTGTACTCATTAGCATCTCTAAATGCATGACCAGAGAAACAAATTAAAAAAAAATATTAAAGGCCAGCAGGAAATTATAAACATATTCTGGGGGTTTATGGTTCAGCATATGACTGACACAATGTTTCAGCTTATTTTAGTGTGTCTAATTTAATTGGTTAATTCTGACATATCTGTAATCTATTTCACCACAGTATAGAATTGTTACATTTGAATGAAGAGAACTACAAATCTGTAAAATACTGAGCAATTTTGCTCTTTTTGTATTTCTTTAATTAATCAAAGCAACAAAATTTGTTACTGTTTTAACATTGCTGGTTACTATCTGTTATTTTTTAGAATAGTTTTAAAGTGAAATCTCAAACAAATTTTTTTTTTTGCTTACAATATTCCATGAGTCGCAGCCCAGCAGACATTTGTCACAAGTATATGCTTAAATAGCACAGGTCTTGATTCTTAATGGAATTAATGGTTAGGCAAGGTATGCTTTCTACAAAGAACTATGGGAAAGCACAGGTAATTAAGCCAGCTTGGAACCTTGCACTTGCACAAACTCTTAATTTGGTATAGCCTTAACAAGACAACAAATAAATAGTGTGCCAATATTTGACTCTTTTTAACTCTGGAAAGATCTATTTCTTCTTATGAGTTTGACTGTGAGTTCCTTCCACTCCATACATCTGAAGGAAAGCAGTAGAAGCCCCAAAGAACACGTTCGCTTCATTTCACAGCACAGTTCTATCTTCTGTGGACAACAGCTGGCAATTAATCACAAAAACCCTGGTCCTATCCAGACACATTTATATTCCAGGTGATCTTCTGCAAATTTAGGCTGTGAATGAGATTATGTCTGCCTTTTTATGTTGCTTGCTCTCTTGGCTTTACAGTACAGTACCCCCAAGTGGCCTGTTTAAGTCAGAATTCAAACATAATAGTTCACTGATGGGTTTTTAATGAACAAAGATGAAACTAGACTAAGATTTAAAAAATTGAGAGGGTAGCAGGGAGCATTTCAAAGAATCTTATGTAAACAAAACTCAGCAACCATGTCAGAGGAAATAAGTGTTTTACTTAAAATCACTCAGAAGACCCAAATTTTCACTTTGCAATGCCTTTCAATGGCCTGCGGTCCTGGCTCATGATTTTGCTGAGTGTCTGTAGAATGGTAACACTAATCTTTGGAAGTAACTTTTTCCCCCTTCATGGAGGTTTTGTGTGGTCATGAGCCAAGAAGGACTGGGTAGAGTCCAAACTTGTTTTCTGGTTTATCACATGGCATTAAAAACAGCTGGGCATATGCTAGACTAATGACAGTAACACTGAAAGGATGGCAGAAAGGACAGGAAAGGGGAGAGGGAGATTCATCTGTACTTTTTTTTTTTTTTAATAATTGGCTGTGCCCCTAGTTTTTACTCATGAACTAAACTGTAGTGCCTTTTGTACTGGAAACATCTTAAGTAGCCAGTCAGCCTGAAAAAAAACCTCTCTGGACAGTTGTCATCAAGTGTTTTGATCAAAACAGTGTTGTTTTAAACAGACATAGGGTCATATTCTGCAGGACCCCAGTGCTGAACAGCCTCACTGAATTCACCTGCAGATTAAACAGTACTGGTTGGTATCAAGCAGAGAGTGTGCAGCTCTTTCTTCAACATGCAGCCAGTGTCAGAGGAACTGGCTCCATGATTGATGAGGGACTGCTGAGGATGCTGAAAACACCTCTTGCTGTCTTTACTCACAGCCCAGTGAGGGTAATTCTGGAGCTGAATGCTGAATCAGATGATGAATGAATATTTGCTATAAGGTCCGCCTGGTTTATTTACAATGATAAGGATGTCTTAATCTGATTTATTTTTTTTACCATTAGCATAATCCTTACATAAAGGCTACTAAATACTGCAGTCATTCTATCTTTTAACATAGTATGGGAGGATATCATGCCTTGAACTGAGATTTCTAATGTATTTCTCTCCCTGAACAGTGTCAGTTAATTCATCTGATTGAAGGACAGTCATGTGACAGGAAACAAAGGGTTTCATGTAATATGATAACTTTAGGATTTTTTTGCTTGTTTTCAAATATGAAATGAGGTACCATATGTATTTAGGGTTTAGTACCAAAGACTAACAATGCACCCCATTGAACGTGCTTGCTGAATGATATTGGCAATTCAAATACCAAGTAAAGATATACCACATATTGTCAGAGTCCACATGGTAGTTTATACAAGAACTGATATGCAGGGTTAATACTAGTTTTTCAAAAATTATGCTAAAAATGGCTGGATGGAATTACAGAAGTAGTAGCTATAACTTGCCACCAACCTATATTTTGGATTTTGTTTCTTTTCACCATATAATTATTTCATTAAATGAAAAGAAAAGAAAGAGAGAAAATAAAATAAAATTGATAAGTTAGGATTTGAAACAGTCTAGAATTCTGAGTGATCAAAGGTTTTCTGTTAAGGGTCACACTTGGAAAACTCTTTCCCCTACAACAGCAGCTCACCCAAAGCCAAGGCAGTGTGGTTTGCATGGGGTTCCACCAGCAGAAATTTAGATTCCATATCGTCATTTTTAGAAAGGTACACTAGTCCAGAAATCTTATTACTCTCTGACTAAAATCATGATAACTATAATGAAATATCACATGGTAGATTAAAAAGAAAAATAATGAAATTACATGGGGATATAACCTACCCTCTCCATTCCTTTTATTGTTAATGGTGTTATTGGTTATATGCTGCCAAGATGCACAGGAAGTTATAGGCCTTGCAAATAGACCAGATATTTTGGAGAATTAGAACTGTGAAAGATGCATTGTAGCAAGACTACATGGGGTAAAAATAATAGTGATTGCTGTTAGAAGTATTAGCAGCATTGTGTGGCAAAAGCTAATAGGCTGAAAAACGTTTATAATGTATTGTAACCAGGAAATAGGTTGGCTTATGGTAGAATGGTGTTGCGTGTAAAATCTTTTGTGTCTCATCCATCTATGAGACTGGTAATGGAATAAAAGTCTTTTAAAATGCCTCCCAGTTGCCTCACCTCTGTAGAGCTGGGTTTTTCCAACAGGTTAGAGTTTCTGCAAATCATATAGTCTTGTCTATCACAATTTGAGAGTGCTGCATGTTATGTCCTTTAAACACAAATTATTGAAGGGAATAGTAAAGTAAAACCAACTATTTTCTTGAGTAGGAGCTTTTATGCATGAGCAATCTAACATGGTGCTGCTCATTAGGGAGAACTTAATAAGTGTTTGCTATGAGGGAGGACTGTAAAAGCAGAGAAAAGTTGCTCTTTCACAGGAGAAACTTGAGTGTTCCATAAA
>VXBU01007782.1:0-11056 GCA_013400315.1 Bombycilla garrulus
TGGGGCTGAAATGGGGATTTGGGAACAAAACAGGAATTTCAGAATGAAACAGGAATTTGGGGATGAAATGGGGATTTGCGAATGAAACAGGAATTTGGGGTTGAAATATGGATTTGGGGTTGAAATAGGGATTTGGGGCTAGAACAGGGATTTGCAAATGAAAGAGGAATTTGGGGCTGAAAGAGGAATTTGGGGCTGAAATAGGGATTTGGGGATGAAATAGGGATTTTGGGATGAAATAGGGATTTGGGGATGAAATATGGATATGGGGTTGAAATAGGGATTTGGGGCTAGAACAGGGATTTGGCATTGAAATAGGGATTTGGGGCTGAAATAGGGATTTGTGAATGAAAGAGGAATTTGGGGCTGAAAGAGGAATTTGGGGATGAAATATGGATTTGGGGTTGAAATAGGGATTTGGGGCTAGAACAGGGATTTGAGAATGAAAGGAATTTGGGAATGAAAGAGGAATTTGGGGCTGTAATGGGGATTTGGGGATGAAATAGGATTTGGGAATGAAACAAGGATTTGGGGCTATAACAGAGATTTGGGAATGAAGCAGGGATTTGGGAATGAAGCAGGGATTTGGGGCTGCAGCCCCATTCCTGCCCACAGCCCCAATTCCACTATTCCAGCCAGAGTCCAGCAGTGTTTCCAAAGCACCAGGCTCTTCCTGGGGAGGAGAAACTGAGCCTGACGAGCAACTGCTTTAATTAAACCCTGCGATGTCATTAACCCACCAAATTACTGCTGCAAATGAAAATTGCCTTGGCCTCGTTTCCAGGAGGGAAAGCAGCATTTTGTTCCTGAAACAAAACCTCAGTTTGGTTCTCAACAAAATATTTGGTTTGGCCTTTCCTTGGGTTTTTTTGGGGTTTTTTTTGGTTTTTTTGGTTTTTTTTGGGTGCCCATAGTGAAGGGATTGACACCACGGGGAGAATGGGGAGAAAGAGGGAGAAATGGAGGACTTGAAAAATTATAAAAAAATAGGAGTTTGAGAGGAGGAGGTGTTGGGATGTTTCCTGGAGCACATAAATCATTGGTGGAGCTGGACAGGAAGGAAGAGGAGGGATTGGGATCCCCCCAGGCCACTTTCCTCACTGAGCTCGGGGGAGAGGAGCTTTAATAAATAAGTTTTGTCCACAAAGCCTGCTGTCCAGGGGGATGTCCTGAAATTGGGCTTTTCCTGGGAAAAAAAATCTCCTTTTATCCATAACTCATCCCCAAATCCTCGGGTTTATACCCCCGGTGAGCAGCGTGGATTTAAATCTTCCCCGAGCTGAAAGCCTGGGGAGTTGTGCCTCCAAAAATGAAGATGCAGGGATGAGGTTTGTGGGGATTTTGAGATTTTTTTTTTTTGAGGGTGAAATGCCTCAGAAAAAAAATGTGAATTGGAAATTGTGTTGAGATGATGGGAGTTGTGTGCAGCTTTGGCTCCACAGCCCCGGGGAAAATTTGGGGTGGTTTTGTGAGGCTGAGGAAAATGGAGGAGTCACGGAGAAAAAAATCCTTTTGGGTGGAAAGGTCTGCAAAAGGAGATGCTCCTCCATTTTTGGGCCTGAAACAGAGATTTGGGGATGAAACAGGGATTTGGGGATGAAAGGGATTTGGGGTTGAAAGGGGTGTTTGGGGATGAAAGGGATTTGGGGCTGAAATAGGAATTTGGGATTGAAATAGGGATTTGGGGCTGTAAGGGGTGTTTAGGGATGAAACAGGGATTTGGGGCTGGAAGGGGCATTTGGGGATAAAACAGGAATTTGGAGTTCAAATAGGAGTTTGCTGCTGAAACAGGGATTTGGGCTGAAACAGGAGTTTGGGGCTGGAAGGGATAATTGGAGATAAAACAGGGATTTGGGGTTGAAATGGGAATTTGGATTAAACAGGGATTTGGGGCTGAAAGGGGCATCACCAAACCGGGATCTGAGCTTCTCCTGTGCACGGATGGAGGAGCCAACGCTCACCCGGCCCCATCGGCAGGGAATTCCCATCAGGAATCCTGCACTTCGGGAAGAGATGGGATCGGATCCCCTGAGCCCAGGCAGCTCCAGCACTGAACACAGGGGTTTTAACCCCGGAGATGAAGAACCTCGTGCCTTTGGGAGCATCGGAACAATTTCCTGGCTGATCTCTGTACCTCTGGCCCTGCTGAGCTCGAGCGGCCTCAGCTGCTGCCCCTCAGCTCTGCTCCAGGCACACGAGGGTCAAACTCCCCAAACTCCTCCTGCTTTTGCTGTGCTTGCAGTGTTTTCTCCATCAGGAGCCGGTGCTGTGCTGCTCCAAAGCTCCGGCTGCGGCGCTGCCACCCCAGGGGACAGCTCGGTGTCACTCAGGGAGCTGCACCCCGATAAAACAGCTCCTCGCTCCCCGTGGTGTCGGGGGTGAAACCCCCAAAACTCACCCAGTGAGGAGATGGGGAACTCTCCAGGCTGCCTGTGGGGAGGTCAGGGATGTGAGCTGGCTTCTCTGGAGCTGCGGGGATCTCCTGAGCCCCAGAGACCCCAGAATGCACAGAACAGTCCAGGTTTGCAGCCCGTGCTGCTGAAGGAGTCTGCAGTGGTTTGTTGGTGTTCTCAAGGCAGTTTATCAGTTCCTTATCAAAAGTAGATTTCTCTGCCCTGCCAGGGTTGGCACAGAACGCGTCCAGAGACACACTGTGCCCGCCCCGGGTCAGCTCTGATCTTTGATACTAATAACTACCTATTGAATGTTTATCATTAATTACCAACCCGTGCCCCTCACACCACACTGTCCAGATCTGTGTCAAACCAATCCCAAAGTGCCAGCAGCACCAAGAAGATGGAGGTGATGAAGAAGAACAAAAGATAACATGGCACGTGTAAGAATTCTCCATCTTGTGCCTCAGACCCCCTGTACAGATCTCAAACCCCCCTGTACAGGGCTTTAAACCCCCCTGGACACACACTCAAATTATCTTCTTTTTACTTATAACTACTACTATTTCTCTATCTAAGTTTTTGTGACCTGAAATTCCTCATACAAAGTTGCCAACCTGTTCCATGGATTAGAATCAGAGCCACGGGCATTTTCAGTATCATTCCAGGGTCCCTGACACCTCTGGCAAGGCTGAAAAGCCTCCTGAGCAGGGTTTGGGTCGGCCAAAGGCATCACAGGAACCCCTGGGTTCCAACAGCAGCAGCCACGAGCTGGTAAAGCATTGCAGAACACCCCAGGTTTTCCTGGAGTTTTGCAGGTTGGCACCACGGCACTCCAGCCCGGGATTTGTTTTCTGTGTGCTCCATCCAGGGCTCGTTTGGAGTCTCCTGCTGCTGGGAGCCAGGCAGCGCCCGAGGATCCACCAGAAATGAGATTTTCCGGCTGAATCCCAGGCTCCCAGGAGGAATCAGAGATTTTTGGGAGGTGGTGGTGGTGAGTTCGCCCTGCTGGTGCCCTTTTGAGCCTGGGAGGTGCTGCGAGGCTCAGATAAAGGAAAGGCACGGAGACGTGAGCTGGCTTGTCCCACATCCCACTGGAAAACTGGCAGGAGAACCAGGAACTGGGCAAGGTTGTCTTCTTTTTGGACCAGAAAATTCCAGAAAGCGGGAAATTTAACTATTTTAGCGTCTAAAATCGGCTTGTTGTTATTGTCAACCCTCTCTGCCATCCTCATTTCCACCTTCCCCTTCCCCAGGCGGCATCATTCCAAAGCTGAATTCCCAATTCCTTTTTTATTTCAAGTTTTATCATCCTTTCCCTGCTGATTCTCCCCAGGATGGAAAGGTGGAGCGGTGCTGTGACCCTGAGCACCGAGCAGGGATGGTGACACCCCATTCCCAGCAGGAACAACCCCCAGACCCCCTCAGGAGCACATTTGGCCGCCGGAAAATCCTCTCTCCCCATCATTCTTTACCAGCAGGAGCTCAGGAGAGATTCCCGTGCCGAATTTCCCCCCTCAGAGCTGTGAAAACTCCGGGCTGCTCCGATTCGTTCGGAAAAACGGGATCAAAACGGGCACGGGGGGAAGCAGACCTGCCTTCTGCAGGTATCTCTCTTGATGAGAGGTAATTATACCCTTCTAATTAATTGCTGCCTCATGGCACTAGAGCTCTGACTTGCCGGGACAAGTCAGAAAAGAGGGAAGGAGCCCAGGGATGGGAAGCGGCGCCGTGGGAGGACCCGGAATTCTTTTCCCACGTGGAGGAGCAGCGGGACGTGTTAATTCAGCTCCGGAATTTCGCTCCCAACCTTTTATGGCGAAAAAATGAGGCTCTCCTCGGACTTTGCGGGTACATGTTCCAGCTGAAATCCGAGCCGGGATCCGAGCTGGGATATGCAAAACTTTGGGGAAGTTGAGCTCCTGGAGCTGCTGGAGGCTCTGATGTCACGGTTTGAGCTGAGGACAGCTCCTCGAGGCTCTGCTTTGTCCTCCCCGTGAAATAACTGAGCGGAGGAATTCATTTTTAATGCACCCAGCGAGGGGTTTTGGAGGGATTTGCTCTCACTCCTGCTGCCAGGCTGCTCCTGAAAGGCCAGAAATCCTGGAGCCGGCCGCTCTGTGGGGTTTGGAGGTGAAGGGATGGAGCAGCAGCTTCCCGCAGGTTCCCTCTGAGCTTTCTTTTACAATGCACGTCCCTCCAAGGTGGGAATAAAGTGAAACCCTCCTTTTCTGCAGCCTTCCAACAATTCCTCAATTCCCCATTTCGGCAAACAGCGGTGCAGGAAGAGGAGATTTCCATCCTTGAATCATTCCTGTGGAGACACCCGACAACAAAAGCGGGGTTAGAATGTGTCAGAAGACCAGCTGGGCTCCTGTGAGTCATTTAATTGGAGGCAGGAACTTTCCCTGCCTGTGGAAATCTCGGGGTGGAAAGGGTGTGAAACCGCCTGGGAAGGCAGTGTGTGATCCAGGGATGTTCACACTTTTCCAGGGAAATCTGCTTTGGGAGGTGCCGGAGTGGGAGACGCCTTTTCCATGAAGAGCTTCTTCCTAAATAATTCCTAATAAATAACTTCCTAAATGAAAAGCTGAATTTCCCCAGTGAAGAACTTCTTCCTAAATTCCTAAATAATTCCTAATAAAAAAATTCCTAATAAATAAATTCGTAATAATTAAATTCCCAACTAAAAACCTAAATTTCCCTGGTGCAGCTCAGGCTGTGTCCCCTGGTGGTGTCAGCTCCTGGAGAAGGAGCCCAAGCCCAGCTGAGCACAGCCACCCTCAGGGAGTTGTAGAAAGTGATAAAGTCACTCCTGAGTCTCCTTTTCTCCAGCCCCAAAATCTCTGACCACCACCCACCCATCCACGCCGAGCTCCAGCTCTGGAATTGTCTGGATTTTCCTCACTCCACAGCAGCAGCTGAAGAGAAGCAGAGCAAAGGAGCAAAGCTCTGCATTTCATCTCGCTGGCTGCAGGCAGAGCTGCTGAAAATCCAGGCCAGGGCCCCCGTGACCCAGAAATGTCCTGTTTGACCCGGGGCTCGCTTGAAATCTCATTTTTTTTTGTGCAGCCTCCCTCCGAGAGCTCCCGAAGCCAATCCCTCGTCAGGAGCTGCCTCCAGGATTTGAGTTAATTAGAAAGCTGGGAATCTGGGAGCGAGGACTTGCTGGAGCAGATTTTCCTAAAGCGGAATATTTGCTGCTCTTATTTTTTTAGCTGCCCCATTCCCGTGGATCTTGCATCTCCCAAATCCCAGAAAAGTCGTTCTCCCACGGGATTTTTCCTCTCTGTACGTGTTTCACAAAAGCTCCAGGCTCTGTCCACTCCTCACTTTTCTGGGTGTCTCTGCTTGGTGCTTTCCCCTCACGGACACCCATCCTGCTTTTCCCGAAATTCCCGAGGTTTTCCTGCAGCTCAGAGCCGGATTCATCCCATCCTGGCACCCTCCAGCCCCGCGAATGCTGGAATGCTGCTCCAAACTCATCCCCACAACTTTCTGGTGGGAAATGCTGCGCCCGAGGGACAGAAAACAATAAAAAATCAACACCCGAGCGCGTGAAAAGTTTCAAATGGCTCCCCAAAAACAAATCCCTGTGGTGTTTCCGAGGCTCTGTGCCGCTGTTACTCATTCACACGGGCAGGAATTACAAATATGTGCAGCCAGGAAAGCTTTGGGTCACCGAATATTTGAGGCTTGGGGTGGAACGAAGGGGCTCGGGGGAGGAGGAGGAACGCTCCGGATAACGAATCCACCTCGGTGGCGCCGCAGCCAAAAAATGACATTTCTCCTCTGAGTTTTGTGCTCTTCAGCAGTAATTCCGAGCTGCTGTGCCTTCAGGGGAGGGGGAGGAATCCAGAGGAATGGGTAAGGACACGCAGAGCTGACCTAACCCGGTGCACTTTTCCCTGGAAGCTGCTCCCAGAGCCCGTTGGGATCGGCCGGGGCTGGCTGAGCAGCGGGGATTTCACAATTTCACTCCTCTTCTTCCAGCCCGGCAAGCAAAAGGGTTTCAAAATTCCTCGTGAAATGAACTCCATCCTTTGGCTAAAAATGTTCCAAGTTCCCTCATTTCCTATCCATTTCAGAAACTGCATCGTAAATGCATCTTGGGATTTAAGATCTCATTGTAAAACCTGAAAGTTGCAGCCTTAGCAGAGAATTTTAGCTCAGCAACTCCCTGATACCAAATTCCACCGAAATCCAAGAAGTTCTGCAAAAGAAGCTGCCTTCAGCAATTCAATTTTTCTGATGGAAAACCGTCCTGTCAGAAAATTCTTCTGCTGCTCCAGGCTAGAATTCCCTAACAAACACTTTTCCTGTCTCCCCAGCAACTGGCACTGCTGATCCTGTGCGAGGAATTTCCATCATCAACCTGCAGGAACTGAGAAGAAAATCTTTTTTGTCTGCAGGATGTTCTCCAGCAACCTCTAGGAATCATTTCACCCCGAGCCAAAGCACGAGAAATTCAGCGGGATTTCTCCATGATTTTCTGTGGATCTTCAGGGCCAGTTCAGATCAGAGTCCCATCCCTGGAGAGTCCAAGGCCAGCTTGGAAGGGGCTTGGAGCACCCTGGGATAGTGGGAGGTGTCCTTGGGGATGAGGTGTAAGGATCTTTCCAGCCCAAACCCTTCTGGAATCCTCTAAGTGGCCCCAGAGCATTTCTGTGGTAATAAAAGATGTTTTCTATTACAGAATCTCCAGGTTGGAAGAGACCACTTTCAGTCTCACAGATGGGTGAGACACAGAAGATGTTACATCCATCAGAAGCCAAACTATTTCCTGGTTCCAATAATTTATAAATGTTTTTCAGTTGCTTTTGTCACACAATGCTGCTCACACTTCTAACACCAATCACTGCTGTTTTTATCTTGCTACAATGCATCTTTCACAAAACTCTCCCAAATATCTGTTCTATTTTCAAGGCCATCTTTGAAAACTTGTTTCTAATTCAATTTTTCTCTCAGCAATGTCTGCTCTATTCCATGGCCTTTCTAAGTCACAGAATCACAGAATCCCGGAATTCCTTCAGGATTGAGTCCAACCCATCCCCAACTCCTCACTGACCCCTGGCACCCAGTGCCACATCCAGGCTTTGTTAAACACATCCAGGGACGGTGACTGCAGCACCTCCTGGGCAGCCATTCCAGAACTTTATCACCTTTCTGGGAAGAACTTCTTCCCAAAATCCAACCTGGATTTCCCTGGTGCAGCTCAGGCTGTGTCCCCTGGTTGTGTCAGTGCTGGGCCCATCACTCGAGGTGCTGCCTCACACGATTCCCAAAGCATGAAGTTTTCCAGAGGCAGAATTCGGACCTATCCGAATAATCCAAATAATCCACATGATTTCTGCGTTTGTTTACAGCGCCTCCTTGGCTGGGTGGTGTGAGGGGAAGGGAGCGATCGCCTCCAACATGTCCTCACTTCACCGGGGCTGCTGTGGACTGCTGTAAAAATAATTTCATCATTTCTCCACCACATTATCCCTCTACAAAGGGGCAGAAGCTCACACCTGCCATCCCCCGTGTGGATAAATGCCCTGGAACAGCCTCTGGATACGGCCTGGGAGCTGCAGGCCACATCCCAGATGGGATTCCATGCTGCCCCTGAGTAACACAGCCAGGATTTTTAATCACATCGACCCCTGTCTTAATATCCTGCCTTCATTCAGGGCTTTTAGAAGCATTTTGGCTTCGGTAGAGCTTTGCCCTCAGCTCCTGAAACTTGGAATAGCTGAGCTTTTGTTCTCATCGCAGGCTTTGCACCCAAGGCCCTGTCAGTCAGGTGAGGGAGACTCGCTGGTGTCTGGAGCTGAATTTATGGATTTATGCAGCTCTCTCCCAGCGCTGGAGTCACAGCCGGATTTCTAAATGCCAAAACAGAGATTATAAGAGTGTCAAGCTTCATTTTGTTTTCAGTTCGCAGCTAATTAGCATCGATTTCCATGCCGCTGCTCCGGCGTAGTGTTCCGCCGACATCGCGGAACGGGAGAGGCTGCTTCTCACCCTGCCACCGTCAATTTTAAACCCTCCTCGGAACAGAGGGACCTCGGGGTTGGGGTTTGGCAGCCAAAGCTCCGTCCCTTGGCAGCCCGAGCTCCTTGAAGCTGATTTTTCCCCCGAGTGAGAATTCCCCGAGCAGGCAGTGCGGTTTGCGATTTGAAGATTTGCCTTTTCCTGAGGGGAAAGCGGCGGGAGCTCCTTTTCCAACATCTGCGGGACGTTAAGGGCTGGGAACGATCCCTCGGCGGGAATTAGCGGGTACTTGCGGCCTCGCTGCTGTCAAAAAGGCCGGCTCAGCTCGTGGCATCTCGCAAGGCTGGGAAATCATCTCTTTTCATCTCTTAAGAGGTCGAAAAGGACGCTGATAAGCCCCTCAGAAGAGATAACAAACGGCTCTGCCTTCAGGGATTCCACGGTGACCCCAAGAGGTGCAGATGTCCCTCAAGAGCTGCTCCTTAAGGTGATAAAATCACTCCTGGTTTATGGAACAAAAAAAAATAAACCCAACCAACCAACCAAAACACCCACCCCCCCAAAAAAAAAACCAAATCCACCAACAAAAAAAAATAAATTAAAAAAAAAATCAGATGTGATCGTGGAATTAATGCCCATCCTCACGTATTCCTGAGGGAGCCCACACAGGAAACACGCATTTCCTAATCCGCGAATGTCTGACCCTAAACCTCGATAATGTTCCTTTAATGTGCGTTTAGCTGCGCCCCAGCAGCGCAGAGGAGGGGTGGGATGTGTAAAAATCCATGTTTTATGTATATTATTCAATATTTTCCACGGATGCTTTAGTGGTTGGCATTGCGGGGAGAGAGATCTGGAGAGCGATTTTAGATTTAAATCATGGAGTAGTTATTCTGAAACTAAAAGCACTTGTTCTCAGCCGGTTTATTACAGTCATAGAAAGTGCTCAGGCTGATTATTTGTGAGGGGAGAAGAATGTATTTTGATATTCCCGTGAAATCTCAGATGGGATCAGGAGTCATTACCACGCCAATCCCAAATTGCATGTGTGTTATTAATACACACATTGTGATTTCTGGGATGGAAAGAGGAGAAACTGTGAAGGGCTCTGATCAGACCTGGAGAAAAAAGGGGAATTTGAGGGAAGCAAAGCACAAAACTCGGCCCTACAAATCAAAAATCCAGACTGCTCCATCCCACCTTCCTCTGCCCGTGAGGCTGCCCCGTGTTCCAGTGTGGGGCAGAGGGAAAGGCAGAAAAATCAGGATTTTCTGCCCTTTGGAGAGCACCTGAGAGCATTTACACAACTTCATTTTTCCAGATTTATCTCCTGTTCCGATATTGAACAAAAGGGAGAAAGCTTCCTGTGAGGATTAATTTTCATCACTGTTTATTCCTCCCATTCCACTGTTTTTCTAAAGAGCTGGTGGACAGCAGGGATGGATGGAGTCTGCAAAGGAACGGCTTTTAATTTAAAAACATAAAAAAGAGATGGAAATCTGTTTGCTCCAGGGCTTTACAAATAAGACACACGCAGCAAATTCTAGCGTTTTGCACATTATTTCCAAACAGAAACCAATTGTTTAGAGATGAGTAACTCGAACCAGCGAAAGATGTGACACGCCGGAACAAACCCCCGAAATACCAGCGCTGAATTTTGAAATGTCATGTTTTGAGATTCTCTGGTGTGAGTCAGGGCAGCATCTCCCCGTGGTCAAACAGGCACGGGCCAACATCCTTTTTCCAGGATGTTCTTTTGAAACTTGATGAATTGCCGAGGTTTCAGCCCAGAACTGACACGGGCTGGTTCGTGACCTGGATGACTCAAGAGATAAGGCCAAGGCTGCATCCAGCCGTGCCAGGCAAAGCCAAAAAGTGAAGCTGGAGGCAGGAGGGAGGCAGGCTCTGCTCCAGCCCCTTTTCCAGGGATGCCACATGGAGCAATAAAGAAAAAAAGAGGAGCTCTTGAGGGAGATGAGTGCTACGAGCGGCTCACAAACCACCCCTTGTTCAGGGCTCTCCTTTCAGCAATCCTCCGCTGAACCTCAGCCAGATTTGCTCGGAGTTGTGCGCAGGGAGAGAAAAAACGGGAGGGTGTTGGTGGTTGGAAAGCATTGATCTCTGCTCAGGGACAGGGACAGGGCTGAGGGAATGGCTGGAGCTGTGTCCGGGCATGTTTAGGGTGGGTGTCGGGGAAGGTTCTTCCCCCAGAGGGTGCTGGGCACATTCCTGAGGCTGGCAGAGCTGCAGGAGCGTTCGGACACCACTCCCAGGGATGCTCAGGGTGGGATTTTGGGGTGACTGTGCAGGGACTGGGGTTGGATGGATGATCCTTGTGGTACTTTCCCACTCAGAGTATTCAACGATTCTGCGTTTTTGTGATATCCCGACACACTCCTCGTGACCATGTTTTGAGGGAAAAGCCCCTTTGCCCACCACCACAAGCACCATCCCTCCTCATGTCTCCTCATTCTTCCTCAGTTGTCCTCATCATTTTTTCAGCCCTTCCTCCTCACCTCTCCTCATCCTTTTCCAGCCCTTCCTCTTCATCTCTCCTCATCCTTTTCCAGCCCTTCCTCCTCACCTCTCCTCATCTCTCCTTATCCTTCCTCAGTTGTCCTCATCCTTTTTCAGCCCTTCCTCCTCTCCTCTCCTCTCCTCTCCTCTCCTCTCCTCTCCTCTCCTCT
>VXBU01007787.1:16594-48096 GCA_013400315.1 Bombycilla garrulus
GAGGGGGCCCGGGGAAGCCTCGCCGAAGGGCGGGAGGAAACCCCCCGGGAGACCGGCCCCCGGCCCCGGACAGGAGCTCCCCGCGGGCCCCGGCAGCCCGGCGGCGGAAGGTACCGGGAGGGGCGGCGGCTTTGGGCCCTGGCAGTTTGTGGTGTTTATTTTGGTTTAGATTTTTTTTTTCCTAGGAGGTGTTATAGATTAGAATGAAAATGAGGTCTTTCCCGGTGTTTTCTAGTCCCTGGAGGTGCCCAAGGCCAGCTTGGAGCCACCTGGGGCAGTGGGAGGTGTCCTTGCCATGGCAGGGGTGGCACTGGATGGGATTTAGGGCCCCTCCCCACCCAAACCATTCTGTGATTGTGTGGGAAAGCTTCAGCCCTTGTTTCTTAGCCCTCGTGAGGCCAGAAGTGTGGGGATCGGAGCATCTCTCACAGGGAAAGGCTGAGGGAGCTGGGGCTGTTCAGAGGACAGGGGCCCTCAGCCCTGTCTGTCTCTGTCTATCCGTGTCCATCCCAGTCTGTCCCAGTCCATCCCAGACCATCCCAGTCTGTCCCAGTCCATCCCAGTCTGTCCCAGTCCATCCCAGTCTGTCCCAGTCCATCCCAGTCTGTCCCAGTGTGCAGCAGGGGCACAGCAGGCCCAGGCTCTGCTCCAGGCCCAGCAATGGCCCCAGAGCCACGGGCAGGGCCTGAGCCCAGGAGCTGCCCCTGCACAGGAGGCAGAACTGCTGCCCTGAACAGGACCAGGCCTGAGCAGAGCCCAGAGAGGCTGTGGAGCTCCTCCCTGGGGATATCCCAGCTGGACACAGCCCTGTCTGAGGAGGAAGGTGGGACCAGACGTGACCCCCTGTGGGCCTTGATGGATTCTGTGATTCTCAGTGAGAATTGTTGTCTCTGGTTCTCGTGCTGTTGTGATGAGTTCCCTGATTTGACTGAAAGCCGAGTTTGTGTCAGGGAAGGAGGTGGAATGGGACAGTGCTCAGCTGTTTTCTAGGCTGTGGGTCTGCCCAGAACAGGAGGGGAAGGGTTTGAAGGGTTTGTAGCCACCCTTGCAGCCATGTGGCTGTGAAAATGCATTGCCAAGGGTGCAGCCCATTGTGCTGCTCCAGCTGGGAGGAACGCCCTGGCTGCGCCTGCCCCTCCTGTGGCATTTGCATATTTGCATTTGCTCAACAGGGACTACAACCCTGTTTTGAACAAATCCCCAGGTCCTGGCAGTTGGCTCATGTGACAGGGGTGGGTTTGAGCGTGGCTGTGCCCAGCTGATGGTGAGGGAATGAGGCTGAAATAGCTGGAATGGGATTTCTGTGCCTGGGTCTGTTTCCAGCAGGATGGAGCTGCTGCTGCTGCCCTGTGCAGCTGCATCACACCCGTGGCTGAGTTAAACTTGAGCAGTTGGTTTGATGTGTTTGAACGGGCAATTCAGTGGGAAATGAATGGAAAATTAATTTGTTGGGGTTAGGTGTAGCACACACTTTGTTCTCTTTGCTCTGTGTGTCCCTGTGGTGTTTCTGGCTACAGCTGGCTGTTCTGTTTCCAGGGAAAATCCCCAAGCTGTACACAGAGGTGGAAGTGAGTTCTCAGCAGGATCTGTGTCCAAGTGAAAACCCTGCTGCAGTGCCAGAGTCTCCAGGGAGAAGCTCCCTGCAGGTGGCTGCCAGAAATCCCAGCACGATGAAGCCACCCAAGAACACCAGAGCTGGTGAGTGGTCCCAGCAGAGTGCTGAGGAAAATTTGGATTTGGGGCTGTTTATTCCACTGGATAAATGTTATGACTGATACAGCAAGCTCTGGAATTGTGAAGATGGTGGGGGTTGTGTAGGTGCAGGGGGTTTTTTTAAGGTTTTCATCTTGTGCTCCATAATTCAGTGCCTCAGTAAAGTACAGGTTTCCCAGTGGAACTTCCTGGAGCTAACCTCTGAAATTTTTGGCTCCTGAAAATTTCTGCTGTTCTTCCTCCGTGTCAGCAAAGCAGGAAAACACTTTTTAAGTCCTGGAAACTGACCTGCTCTTGCTGTGTGGTACCTGGAGTTTTGCAACACTGTTCAATGTGTTAAAAGGCTGCTGAGGCCATTCTGTGCATTGTTCTGGAGGAGTGGCAACTGCACGACTTTCATGTGCCTGAGTAACTCAGGTCCTGCAGAACTTGAATCCATCATTCAAAAGGCTTTCTAGTTCTGGTGGCTGTTCCTGTTTGGGTGGTCTCACATCAGCTGATGGAAGTTTTGCAGTTTCAGCAGCTGCAGAATTCCAGTTTGTGTTTCTTTTCAAACCCCTCCTCTCACAACGTGCTGGGTGCGAAGCAGCCGAGGTTTTCCATTCCATTTCTGCTGATTTTCAGAGGAGCAGGATGGGGAGGATGTGGAGAGGAGGAAGAGGAGGAGGAAGGCAACCAAAAGGAAAAGAGAAGGGAAGAGCCAGGAGGAAGAGGGCTCCTTGTCCTGTGACATCAAACTGGACGAGTCCCTGGACCGCACCCTGGAAGATGGAGCCAAACAGCACAACCTGACCGTGGTCAACGTGAGGAACATCCTGCACGTGAGTGTGGGGCCTGGGCTCCAGGCCAGGCTGCTGGGGGCTCTTAAATTCCTGATTCTTGGGCAGCAGCCAGTCCTGATCTCTGCTAATGAATCTGTGAGGAGGGAACCCTGTGAGTAAATCTGAAGATGGGATCGCGTGGTGTCTGTGTCACTCACCCAGACCCTGCTTTGCCAGCAGGTGTTGATCTCAACTTCCCCGTGCTCACAGTGGCACCTGGGCCTGTTCTGCTTTTCCTGAGCAGCAGCAGGAATAACTGAACTAAAATGATCCTTCTGGCCCCACGTGAGCAGGTGTAGGCTGTGAGCTCTGTTTCCGTTTTTGAATGAGCTGTTTCATCGTTAAATTCTGATGGAATTCTAGTGGTGCTGACAGAAATGCATCACTTTTAGTTGATGTCCATCACAAAGCTCTCAATTAGAGAGGAGCTGCTGGAAGAATATTTGTGCTGTCACAGCTTTGGAGTGAATCTCCAACTCTGCACCTCTGTGGAATCTTTTCAGTTCATCCCAAAGTGTGACCTGGAGAGCAATAGTATTTATTTTCCCACAGGATCAAAAATCATACCTTTTGTTTTCCCTGCAGCCAGAATTGTTCAAATCTAGGTAATCTCAGGTATTTTCTGGTTTTGCCACCCATGTGGCAAACAACCTGGAGACTGCCATGATGCTTCCAGGCAGATTCACCAGGGGATTCTGTGCAAGTGCCCCAGGTCAAATGCTTTTCTCTGTCATGTGCTGCTGAGGGAGGGCTGATCCCCTTCTCTGGAGCCCTGTGGAGGCATTCAGAAAATGCAGGCTGGGACACTGTGTCTCTCCTGCCTTCCCCTATTTCTCCTAAACACCTGCAGTGTTTGCTGGGATGCAGTAGCGCAATGTTTCAAATGCTGGATATTTTTTCATACTTTCTCCAGAGATTTGCACCCTTGTTTTGGGAGCCTGTGAGTGCTTAAAGATTGAAGTTGAATCAAGATTTAGTTTTTCTGTTGCAGCTTTACAGCAGCATTTCTCCTGTGACTGGGATCAGCACATTTTACTGATTACATGACATGACTGATTACTGATATCAGGGAAACTGCTGTAGGCTTTTGTTTTGACTATTTTCTTTCTCTCTGCTGGGAATTTATTCTGGGGAGCATGCACAGAGAATGGAGTGCAAATGTTTTAATCACTGCTGTGCTGCTTTTAATTTTAATGTCTGATCTCTAGCAACTATTTTATGCTACAGTGTAATTACAAAGCCTGTTGTACACTGAGTATTTCCCCATCGTATTTCCAGGTAGTTTATTCTAACACTTGTTATATTGTCTGCTTCTCTTTAATAAACATCCTGGTTTTGTGTGTTCCTTTAGGAAGTGATCACAAATGAACACGTGGTGGCCATGATGAAAGCAGCCATCAGTGAGACAGAAGATATTCCTTTGTTTGTAAGTAAAAAGCTTGCTCAGTTTGTTTTATCAGTTGTTCCAAATGCACGAGGCCTTCCCGGGCCATAATGGGATGTGGGGAGAAGAGGTGGAACAAATAAGTAATTTACCAGTTATAATAATTAGGTTTCATTATCAGATTTGCCATCTGGATGAAGTGAGTAGTGTCTGAGTGTAAATGATGAAACAGAAATATGAGGACTTATTTCTGAGGTCACTGGGGTGGTGTCTGAAAGGTAATTAATTTAAAGGTAGTGAATTTAAAGAAAGAGAAAAGCTTCATAGTAAAGAGTTGCTGGGGAAAAGTCTCTTGTTAAGGAAAGGACTGAATTTGTTGCTGTCATCTTGTTTTAAACTCTCAGGAGCCCAAAATGACTCGTTCCAAACTGAAGGAAGTTGTGGAGAAAGGAGGGGTAAGTAAATCATCTGCTTTTCCTGCTGCGCCTTCTCCTTGCTCATGGATCAGCTCCAACTTCTGCTCCTTGTGACAGTGACAGCACCCCAGGAATGGCTGGGGCTGTGTCAGGGGAGGTTTAGGGTGGATACAGGAAAAGGTTTTTCCCCCAGAGGGTGCTGGCACTGCCCAGGCTCCCCAGGGAATGGGCACAGCCCCGAGGCTGCCAGAGCTCCAGGAGAGTTTGGACCCTGCTCCAGGGATGCCCAGGGTGGGATTGTTGGGGTGTCTGTGCAGGAACATGATCCTTATCTCTTCCAACTCAGCCTGTCCTGTTATTCTCTGAGTGGTTTTGGTTGTGTGACCCTCCAAGAGAAGCATAAATGTGGTTTGAGTCTTGAAATGAAAAGAATCAGTTAAGAGAGCGTTAAAAAGAATGGATTCATTTGAGCTGAGCAGCACAAAGCCAGGTCAGGGCTGGGAAAGGGCAGTGAATTCCCAGTGTCCATTGTCCTGAAGTCTCTTCCTGGAGATCCCATGGGAGATTTGGAGGCTTTGTTTGAGCTCTCTGTTGTTGCTTGGCCACTGTGGAGATCAAGGTCACCAGCTCAGGCGCTCCTTAGATTGATGAGACTGACACTGCACAAGTGTTTTTGCTGTCCCCAGGTGATTCCAACGTGGAATATTTCTCCAATTAAGAAGGCAAACGAGGTGAAGGTAAGTGGATTATTGCTGGGAAAGGGGAGAGCATACTGGAGGCTTCCTGCTGAGCCAGAGATTTTTTGGAGGTCTGGAGGAGACTCATGTACTAAAAACATCTCTGAGCTGGAGTCTGCTCATGCAAGACATATAAATACTAAATAAATACTTTCAGTCATATAAATACTAAATCATTTGTGCCTGTTCTTGCACCTTCTCAAACCACTTGCTTTCCTTGGCCAATCTTTTAGTAATTTATTTCTTTGGTTTCTTCAGGATTTCCTTTCTGTGCTTCAGGGCGTTTCCTCAGTTTGAAATATTTGCTCTGGCTGTGCAGCCTTAGAGTGCAGCTCCTCCTTGTCCTGTTACCAGTGGTCACCTCTTTCTCTTGTGTGCAGCCACCTCAGTTTGTGGACATTCCCCTGGAGGAAGATGATTCCTCTGATGAGGAATACCAGCCTGATGATGAAGATGAGGATGAGACTGCAGAAGAGGTAAATGCAGCTTGTGCAAAGGTCTGCATGTTCAGCACAGAGCTCTGTGTCTGAGGCAGGAGAACACTCTTTATTTTAACACATGGACACTTGTAAGTCACCCTGGACATTCCAGTAATCATTCTTCAATGCTCTGCTATTCATTTGGCTGAAAGAGAGCCTTTGAAATGTTATTTGGAGGAGTTATTGATTGTGGCATGGTGGTTTGAGAGTGTTCTGTGTCTCTCGCCCTGCAGAGCTTGCTGGAGAGCGATGTGGAAAGCACAGCTTCATCTCCTCGTGGAGCCAAGAGGTCCAGGACCAGGCGCTCCTCTGACGAGGAGGGAGGGACACTCTCTGAGGTAAATCTGGAGGAAACAGTCATTGTTCCTAATTTTTGGTTTGGATTAATAAAAATCATACCAGTTCCTAAAGCTGTGGGGACGTTGCAGCTGCAGGAAGGGCTGAGTCTCAAATAAAACTCTGGAAATGGAAACAGTTTTCAGTTCCTTAGATAATGATCATTTTTCTGATAATTTCTGAGGAGTGCAGGAGAATGGCTTCCTGTGTTTGGCTTAGGAGCAGAAATTGAGTTTGTGCAGTCACACAAACACCTTCATGCTTTTACCAGTAGGTGCAGTGTGATACAGGCCAAGGGTCAGCAAACAAGAATCAGGAAGCCCCTGGGAACTGACACTGGGATCAAAACCACCAATATTATACTGATATTTCCACATTCTGCTCACCATGAGGTTGTTTTTGGGAGGATTCTGCCACAAGAATTGATGTTCAGGTTTATCAGCTCTGATAGTGTTGAGACTGATACTCAGTGATCCAAATGTCTTCTTTCCTGCAAATTTTTATATTTCTTTGTACTTTCTGCACTTCCAACCAAAATGAATGTAATGGGAAAAATCCACGTCCTTCTGTGAAGCATTTCTCCTATTTCTGATCGAGCAGAAAAAGAGGTTTACTCTGGTCTTGGAAATGTCTATTCTGGATAAAACCTTTTAACACAAAGGCCTTTTTAATTAGATGGAGAAGGTCACACCACCTGTTGTTAGACACATTAGTGCTGAAGTGGTTCCCATGGGACCCCCACCACCTCCCAAACCCAAGCAAACCAAAGACAGCACCTTCATGGAGAAGCTGCACGCTGTGGATGAGGAGCTGGCCTCGAGCCCTGTCTGCATGGACTCCTACCAGGTACAGTGCTGGGTTTGTTGGTTAAAATTTGTTACAGAGGAGGGGACTTTCTGTTTGGTTTTTTTTTTTTCTGTGACTTTCTGGTGTTCTCTGCTCCTCCTTTTATTGCATTCTGTTCTCCTCCTGTATCTTCAAATAATTAATGGAGTTCTGAGCAGCTTAGGCTAGTGGAAGGTGTCCCTGCCTGTGGCACGGGGTTGGAACAATATGATCTTTAATCCCTTCCCATCCAAACCATTCCATGGGTCTTTGATTCTGTGAAATTGAATCTCCACAGTGTGCAGGGCATTCAGAGGCAGCTGTTAAAAATATTGTCAGTGACACAGACTTTCAGCTTCTTGTAATGATGCTGTTTATGCTCATAAGCCTCTCACTGCTGTTGTTTCAGCTGTTAAATGTAACTCTATAATATTTACATAACTAATGAAAATAGTTTTCCTTTTGAAAATTATCCTGTTGGCTTAGTTATGTTCTGCAGGCACAATTTTTACTGTTAGCAGCTGAGGAATTTGGTTCTCAAGAGCCCCAGTGTCCCATTTTAATATCGGGAAAAGCTTTTGTGCTCTCTGTTCCTGGGCAAGGCTGAGATGGAGACACTGCTGGGCTGCTGCTCCAGATTAATGTCACAGGAAAACAACAGTGAAAGAATCAAATATTGCTAGTGGAAACTGCTTCCTGGGTGGCAGATAAGAGTTGATAAACGAGCAATAATACATTTACGTGTGTATTTATAAAGGACAGCAGCTAGACGGGGAGAGCAGAGAAAGCTCAGCTCGCTCACCCTACGGAAGGAAACGATACGGAATATTTTTGGGTTGGGCTTGCTTGGCTGGGCTGAGGATGCCAGCAGGGCTCTGTTTGTCCCTGCAGCCCCTGGAGGACAGCCTGATCGCCTTCAGGACCCGCTCCAAGCGGCCGCTGAAGGACGTGCCCCTGGGGCAGCTGGAGGCCGAGCTGCGCGCGCCCGACATCACCCCCGACATGTACGACCCCAACACGGCCGACGACGAGGAGTGGAAGAAGTGGCTCGGGGGGCTGATGAACGACGACGTGGAGAACGAAGGTACAGCCACACGTGGGGCTGGGGAATCCCTGGGACTGGGGGATCTCTGGGGCTGGGAGAACCCCACCTTAACCCCAGGCTGGGTGCTGGTGTTGCACCCGGGAGGTGGATCCGAGCTGGGGATGAGCAGATGGAGCCAGCTCTGGGGGAAGGAATCAGGAGGATGCACATGAACTCAGCCTTCCCTGAGGCTTGAGCTGATCCCTCAATGTGGGAAAGGGGAGATTCTGCCCCACTCAGGTGAGAACCCCACCTGGGGCCTGCACAGGAAGGGCCTGGAGCTGCTGCAGTCAGTGCAGAGGAGGCTGCACATGAGCTCAGAAGCTTCCCTGAGGCCTGGGCTGATCCCTCAGTGTGGGAAAGGGAAGATTCTGCCCCTCTGCCCTGCTCAGGTGAGAACCCCACCTGCAGAGCTGCCTCCAAACCTGGGGTGCAGCACAGGAAGGACCTGGAGCTGCTGCAGTCAGTCCAGAGGAGTCCAGGATGATCAGAGGGATCCTCCTCTGCTGGGAGGAAAGGCTGAAGGAATTGGGAATGCTGAGCCTGGAGAAGAGAAGGCTTTGGGGTGACCTAATTGTGTCCTTCCAGGACCTGAAGGAGCCACAAGGAACATGGGGAGACACAGTTCCCAAGGGATGGAGTGGCATGTTGAGGGAGAATGGCTTCACACTGACAGGGAAGAGGTTTAGCTGAGCTATTTGGAAGAAATGGTTCCCTGTAGGGTGTGAGGCCCTGGCACAGGTGCCCAGAGCAGCTGGGGCTGCTCCTGGATCCCTGGCAGTGCCCAAGGCCAGGCTGGACAGGGTTTGGAGCAGCTGGGACAGGGGAAGGTGTCCCTGCCAGGGCAGAGAGAGTAACTGGGTGATAATCACAGAATCCTCAGCTTGGAAGAGACCTTCAAGATCATCAAGTCCAACCCAAGCCCTAACACCTCAACTAAACCCTGGCACCACAGTGCCACATCCAGGCTTTTTTTAATCACATCCAGGGATGGTGACTCCAGCACCTCCCCAGGCAGACGATTCCAGCACTTGATCACTCTTTCCATAAAAACTTTTTCCTAATATCCAGCCTGTATTTCCCTTGGCACAGCCTCAAGGCAGTGTCCTCTCGTTGTGTCAGTGCTGCCTGGAGAAAGAGACCAACCCCACAGCCACTCTTCAGGGAGTTGTAGAGAGTGATGAGGTCATCCTGAGCCTCCTTTTCCCCAGGCTGAACTCCCCCAGCTCCCTCAGTGATTCCTCACAGGGCTTGTGTTCCAAGGTTCCCTCCCACCCAAACCAATCCATGGCTGTTGAAAGCCTGAAGAGGGGCATTTTATTTATATGTTATATTATTGCCTGCAATTATTAATTTTTTAATCTTGTGAATGAGTCTTGCAGTCAGCTTTCCTCATCTTCCCCATGGCCCTTTGTGAGAGTTTTTAAATTTTAGGTGTCTCATTTGTAAATATTTATTCACCAGCACACGGGAACTGGCAACCACAGAGGGAAGTGGTGGATTTAACCCCTGATGCTCAGCACTGATCCACCTGAATCCCAGTGTGATGTACTCCTTGTTTGGGGCACAGTTTTCAGGTGGAAACAGCTCTTTTTTGAGAAGAAACAGGGCCCAGCTTCCTTTTTTTCCTGTGTTTACTGGTTGCTTACAGTTGTGCAAATTGAATAGAAAGAGAAACTGAAATTACACTACTTGACTCTTTCAAAATTTAGCTGAAACTCAGATCCCAGAGAATCCAGCCAGCTTTTCAGAATGGGAGTGGTTGTAGGTCAGGGTCCTAGCAGCTCAGTTGGAAAGGAGGGTTGGTTTGATATTGCTTCCATAAAAGAAATCCAGTTCATGTGCAGCAGGAATTGCAGCCCTCTTCGTGACGGGTCAGGCAGTGAACAAAGAGCTCCTGGCTCGGTGCTGGGGCAGGGTAATGACAGCTCCAAACCTGCTTCTTTGTAGATGAAGCTGATGATGATGATGACCCTGAGTACAACTTCCTGGAAGATCTGGATGAACCAGACACAGAAGACTTCAGGAATGACCGTGCTGTGAGAATCACCAGTAGGTTCCCCAGGAATTCCCTCTCCTTTCTTGCTGGCAGTAGTAATTCGCTGGGAAAAGTGTTTTGTTGCAAGGATTTTTGCAGTGAGGATATTAAATAAAGATCTGCATGCTGGTTTGACCAGCTTTTGGCTCTCTGGGAGTACATGGAAGGGTCTGGGCAGAGCTGCTGTGCTCAGGTGCAGCTCTGCCTGAAGAACAATATTTAGGTGACAATACAACCTGAAATTAGGTGATAATACATCCTGAAAGCTTCAGGCAGTTCAGGCTTGAATTCTTGCCTTGTGATTGAATTTATTAAGTTTTGAAGTCCTCACGGTCTTCAGTTTAGTTTTATGAACATATTGTTTCCATCTTTGTAACAAGCCACACTTGCTTTAGGTCTTATTGCAGATTAACATAACTTTAAATTTAACCATGAAAATGAGTTTTTATGTGGTATTTTAGAATCCAAACAATCTCAGCTCAAGATTTTTTGGACCCAGCATTAAAAAAGGAATTATTAAGGGGCCTTTCTTTTTTGGCCCTCTGTTTGCAAGGAGAGGGTTTCCCTTTGTGACAGAAATTCCTTAATTGAGTTGATATTATGACAAGATTGCTGAGTGTTTCTTGGAAGGGGAATCTTCATAATTCTTTTTAATTTTACTTGCAGAAAAGGAAGTGACTGAGCTGATGGAGGAGCTGTTTGAGACAGTAAGTGATAAACTGAGTGTAGCACTGAAGAACAGAGCTGTCAGATGTGACATGGGATCTGAAGAGGTGGCTCTGGAAATGCTCAGGGCTCTGCCATAACTGAGTTAATTTTAGCCTTAGGAAGGAATGTCTGCAGGGATTTCCTGAAGGAAATGGTGAGGGTCTGCAGGGATTTCCTGAAGGAAATCATGAGGGTCTGCAGGGATTTCCTGAAGGAAAATGGTGAGGGTCTGCAGGGATTTCCTGAGGTGAGGGTCTGCAGGGATTTCCTGAGGTGAGGGGGTGCAGGGATTTCCTGAAGGGAAATCGTGAGGGTCTGCAGGGATTTCCTGAAGGGAAATCGTGAGGGTCTGCAGAGATTTCCTGAAGGTAATAATGAGGGTCTGCAGGGATTTCCTGAAGGGAAATGGTGAGGGTCTGCGGGGATTTCCTGAGATGAGGGTCTGCAGGGATTTCCTGAAGGAAATGATGAGGGTCTGCAGGGATTTCCTGAAGGAAAATGGTGAGGGTCTGCAGGGATTTCCTGAGATGAGGGTCTGCAGGGATTTCCTGAAGGGAAATGGTGAGGGTCTGCAGGGATTTCGTGAAGGAAATCATGAGGGTCTGCAGGGATTTCCTGAAGGGGAACGGTGAGGGTCTGTGCTGAGAAGGTCATCATGAGCTTAATTAGCTAAAGGTAAATTTATTCCTTGAGCTTTCTCCTCCTGACTTGCTCCATGCTTGCTGCCAGTTCCAGGACGAGATGGGCTTCTCCAACATGGAAGATGAAGGGCCAGAAGATGAAGATGTTTTCACAGAGCTTCGGCCAACTTTTAACACCCCCCAGGCCCTCAGGTAGGAGTTTGTTTGTGATCCTGATCTCTTCTGAAGAAAAGCTCTGCTTATCCATGGCAGCCACCAAAGACAGAGATTGTCTTGGCAGTCAGGCCACTGTTCTGAAAGCTCTGAACCATTTTTCCTCATGGGGTTGGACAATTAAATTGATCATTTTTCTTCTGTTTGCCACCATTGACTTTACTGATTGTGGTGCATCTGAAAATTAAAAAGAATGAAAATGACAAAGCAAGAGTGCCTGCACTAAGGCTGGTGCTGTTCTGTATCTCAGCTGAAAGCAGAGATGTGAATGTGCCCCAGCAAGGCAGGATCTGCAGTGGGGAATTCTGTTCCTGCTTCTTCAACCTCTGTGCTCTGCAGAGAATCATGGAATGGTTTGGGTTGGAAGGGAACCTAAAGCTCATCCCATCCCACCCCTGTCATGTCAGGGACATCTTCACTGTCCCAACTGCTCCAATCCCATCCAGCCAGGCCTTGGCACTGCCAGGGATCCAGGGGCAGCCACAGCTGCTCTGGGCACCCTCACAGCGAACACTTTCTTCCCAAAATCTAATCTAATCCTCTCATCTTCTAATTTAAAACAATTCCTGTGTCCTCTCACCATCTGTCCATGTAAAATTGTCACCAGCACCGCTCAGTGGAGCAGGAGGTGGCACAGATGGGCAGAGACCCTGGATCTGCTGGGTGTGGGATCAAAGCTCTGCAGGACCTGTGCAAAGATTGTCCCAGGCTCAGTGGCAGCCACTCCTCATGCTCGTGCTCTGCGCTGTGCTGGTGGCTGTAATGATGCCACATCACAGCAGAAATAATAATTTTCTTTCCTTTTTTATTGCTAAGGGGAGGGCAAGGTTCCCTTGCTGCCCTGACATTGTTGTGATGGTTGAGGAGCTGTTTTGTCCGAGGGTGTCACTTTTTCTTTTAATTAAACAGCTTGGATGTGTGTTGGCTTTTCTAAGGAAAATGGCTGCCTGAGATAGCTGAGGCCTAGGAATGAGCTGTCAGACAAGTCTGGACATTGGATTGTCATTTTTTGGTTTATACATAGCAGCAGCTTGAAGAGGAAAGGCACTAAAGCAGCTCCATCCCTGGCAGTGTCCAAGGCCAGGCTGGACAGAGCTTGGAGCAGCCTGGGATGGTGGAATGGGATGAGCTTTAAGGTTCCTCCAGCCCAAACCATTCCATGATTCTGTGATTCCTCTCTAGGTAATAATTCCAGAGTGTTTCACCAGCTACAGGTTCCAGCTGTGGCTGAAGAGGAGCTGCAGGATGAGTGGTGTCTCCTTGTTTTTGGGGCAGATCAGCTCAAGATCAAGCTGTGTCTGTTTGGGAAAGGAGCTAAAATGAAGGCTGGAGTTTCTGGATGCTCCCTCTGGGCTGAGCAGTGCCAGAGGGGAGTGCAGCAGTCTGAAACCAGCTACAAATGAAAGCCAGCCAGCTTTATACTCTCTTACTTGTATTTGCCTTTGATAATGGGGTGGTTTTATTGATTTTTTCTATGGTGGGCACTTCTCCCACTTGTTTCTTCCCTGGTTTTATCTGTATACAGGATTCTTAAAGGCAAAACCATCTATTTGCTGGATTTATTGTTGTTTTTATGATGTCTTGCATTAGGAGCATCATGGAACAATTCTATAAGTGACCTCAGGCCTGTTACAGAAGGGAAGCTGATCACCAGCAGAAATCAGGATATTAACTGGTGTAGCTAAAATAAATGAAATGAGTGAAGTTGGAACTGTTTTTGAAAGGGTGGTGACAAATGCATCCTCTTTTCTGCTGCAGGAGTAGTTCTTACTGTAGGATCTCTGGTAGACTTCTCAGCATAAGGCTGGGTAATTATTAATTAATTATTTTTTTTAGATAAAGCAGCAGGATTTGAGGCAGTGTGGGGTCTTTCTGGAGACCTTCCAGGTGATAAAATACCACTGATAATACCTTGGCTTCAGCCCTTGCTGATGGTAAAAATTAAAGATTAGGCAATGCATTCTGGATTGGTTTAGATCCTGAGTGCTGGGGAGAGCATCTGAGTGGGACACAGATGCTTGGGAAGGGTGGGAAAGGCTTTTAAGTGTCCCTGGAATAAGCAGGGAATTGTATCCCAAAACTACAGCGGTGCTGAGGTGCCCTAAATGACTTTTATGTGTAAATAAGTCAGGTTTTCCAAGCTGGAGTTATTGTTGAGTAGTACAGGGATGGCCATCCCTGAGCTCTGCAAACAGATAGACAGTAAAATGTTCTGAGTAAACATGAATTATATTAAATCCTACATTTATTACATTTTGCTCTGCCTGGTTTCCAACAGATTTGAGGAACCTCTGGCCAATTTGCTGAACAAGCAGCACCGGACAGTGAAGGAACAACTGGAGCAGCTGAGAATGAAAAAGTCCTCGATCAAAGCACCCCAGGAGACTGAAAAATCCAAACCCCCAAGTGAGAAGCCCCTCCAGAACCTGGTTCTGGACAGTGCACAAAGAAAGAGGCTGCAGCAGCAAATGCAGCAGGTAATCAAGGTTTGAGATGGTCCAGGGAGGGTTTGCTGGGTGCAGTGAGGCCCAGGGGAAGCCAAAGCACAGCAGGGCTTTGCTTCCCTCAAGGAATTCATTGGGAAAGCTCCATGTGAATTGGAGCTTTATTAGGTGATATTCACATGGCTGATTTCACAGCTGGAATTGAGTGAAGTGCAGCTCATTTCTTGGCATCTGTTCTCATGTTGCCTTGGCTGGCTGTATTCTGTCAAAATCCTGTTTTCATCAACTTCTTTATTACTGTCTAAGAATATTGTTTTTGATCTCGTTTGGATTCTTTTTTTTTTTCCTCCTGCCACCACACAAAACTGTGGAGAAATTCAGAAATGGGCAGTTCTGAGAGCTGAAATCATTGTTGCTAAAGAAATGGTTATGTTTTTATGTAGGAAAAGAAATAGTTTCTGTGATGGTCATTATGAGACTTTGCACAAAAGCTGGGAAACTGCCCGAAGACTTCAACAGATGTGTTCAAAATTTGTGTAATAAACTTTCTGCCAGTGGATATTAGGGTTTCCCCATAGTTTTCTATTGCTTACAGGATTTTTTGCAGTCAGAGATTTTTGCTGAGCTCAGGAGATATTTCTCATGCTTTTGGACTTGTGCTTTCCAGTTTCTTGGATTTCTGATAAACTGAAATAAACAATTTGTCTGATTTTATTCCTCAAGCACGTTCAGCTTCTGACACAAATCCACCTCCTGGCAAGTTTCAACCCTGCTCTGAGTTCAGAGGCCAGCACCACTCGGATGTTTTTGGTAAGGACTGCCTGAAATCAGAGATCCATGAATTCAAAAGGTCCCTGGCTATACTTAAGGAGATTAATTTATTTAATGGATCCCATTAAACTGAGAACTAAGGTTCTGGAGAGGGCATAGATGAAAAAAATAAATCTCATGGAATCCCAGAATGGTTTGGGTGGGCACTGCCAGGGATGGGGAATCCACAATTGTCTGAGCACCCTGTGCCAGGGGCTGCCACCCTGACAGTAAATCCTCCATCCCTGGATTTGTACCACCCCAAATCAAGACTTTAAGGCATTTTCTTGCACTGTATCTGTTTGTTCTCTGCCTTGCACTCGCTGGCCTCTCTCTGAGGCGTTTCTGGGCCTGATTTGCAGAGCGAGCTCGGGAGCTTTGCCCGCAGCTCCACCCTGCTCCGGGCGCCCCTGCACCCCAAGTTCCAGACCATGTTCCAGCCCTGCAACCTGCAGGGAGCCCTGCAGCTCATCGAGGACTTCCATGCCCAGGTGCCAGTGGACTGGAGCCCTCGGAAAGCTGTGAAGAAGAATGGTAATGGGGAAAGAATTGGCCGGGGTTATTCCGTGTGTTAAAGGAAATTCCCAGTCTGACCTTCCTGGAGCAGCTCTGGGGTCCCAGTGTCACCCCAGACTGTCACTGCTGGGACTGAGGCCACTTCACAGTGACCCAGCTGGGTCCTGCTGACCCCACACACTGCTCCCAGTCAGACCAGTGCCCTCCCAGCTCAGCCCCAGGCTCTGGGTACTTACAGCCCCTGGAACAGCTCCAGCTGCTGCCCCCGGGCTCGTGTCCCCTCTCCCTGGGCTCGTGTCCCCTTTTCCCCCCTTGGTTCGTGTCCCCTCTCCCTTGGTTCGTGTCCCCTCTCCCTTGGTTCGTGTCCCCTCCCCAAGTTCGTGTCCCCTCCCCAGGTTCGTGTCCCCTCTCCCTGGGCTGTGCCCCAGGCTCTGGGGGTCTCAGAGTTCCCACTTGGCATTTGCCTCGCTACAGAGCGAAAGAAAAGATGAAAGAGGAAAAGAATTTTACCTTTTGCTGATGTAAACTTAAAGGAGAAAAGCTAGGAAATCTGCAAATTCGAAAAACGGGAATAAAGTCTGTTTTTGCAGTGAAAGGAGTAAAGGAAACAACGTTTTCAAGAAGAGAGTTGTAAAAATCATTCGTCCACATACACGGCTGTCCTTACCTGTGAATTCTTTTCACAGCAAGTGAATTCTCATGTTTGCCAAAGCAAGTGGCCTGGATTTTGGCAACGAGGAAAGTCTTTATGTACCCAGAGCTGCTGCCAATTTGTTCCTTGAGAGCAAACCTCCACCGGGACAAGATCGTCTTCACCAAGGCAGAGGACAAGTAGGTGCTTCAATTATTGTGCAGAATGCATGGAAATGGCATTTGTTTGTACAGGAGAATTTCTGTACCACAGAAATTCTGTGCCACATCAGCAGCTCCCTGAGAGGTTTCTTGTCTCCTCCCCTCTCTTTCCCTGTCCAGCTTGTTGGCTTTAGGGCTGAAACATTTTGAAGGGACGGATTTTCCAAAGCCTTTGATCAGCAAATACCTCCTGCCCACCAAAACTGCCCATCAGCTGACGGTGAGGATCAAGAACCTCAACATGAACAGAGCCCCTGACAACATCATCAGGGTAAGGGGCACCTTCTGGGGTTTGTTCCAGCAGGGCAGAGCTGCTCTGTGTCTCTGTGCTGGCATTTCTTAAAATGTCATCGTTTTGTTAGCAGTGAGGATTTATCCTTGTATTTACCTTAGCCCCTGGACTTGACAAGTGCTTAGATTACTGTTTTGACTCTTTAGAGCCAAGATAGTCCTGGTACAACTCAGTAATCCTGACAAAAATTCATCCAAGTGACTTTTTGAGTAGCAAAACTTAAAGAAAAGTGCTGTTTGCAGCCAGCTGGGCAATAATCCTGTCCCATAAGCTACTGGGAACTGCTGAAGAACCAAAACCATAAAACAACACCTGCACATCTGCCTGAACCTCAATGAGAGCAGCCAGGAAGGCAGTTTGCTCCTGTTCAGCCTTGATTTTTGATTTTTAATGTTTCTGTGGGTAGAACCTGATTAAAGAATTGCTTTATTCACGTGAACTTCCACAGAGCCCAGTCCTCCTTCACCCCAGCAGTACCTGGGCAGTGACCTGACCACCGTCACCTTGTCTGGCCTTGTCTCCTGTCCCCACAGTACTACAAGAAGACAAAACAGCTGCCTGTGCTGGTGAAGTGCTGTGAGGAAATCCAGCCCCACGAGTGGAAGCCGCCCGTGGAGAGGGAGGAGCATCGCCTGCCGTTCTGGTTGAAGGTATTTTCTGCTGCTCTGCACCAGGGCTGGGGCTGGGAGTTGTTGTTTGGTTCATTTCTTGTGGGTTTTACTTGGGTTTCACGTGGGTTTATTTTCCTTGTGGGCTTTTTCTTGGAGGCACGGAGACCATGCCCGGGGGAACAACTGGACTAAAAATTCCATAAAATCCAGTTCTCTTCATCCCCCCGTGTTACTCAGGGAAGTTTCCTTCCTACAAAATCTTGTGTTTACTAAAGCAACCTTTACAAAGCAGTTCAGTCTTGTTTTCCTCGGGATCTGAGTCTCCTAAAGGCTCTGCAGTGCAACTCATGAATTTAAAGTACTCTTAAGTAATATGCAGTAGTATAAAGGAAATAAAACCCACTTGTAGAAGCAGGTTGCTGTCTGTTGCCTTCTGTGCTGCTGTGTGAAGGCAGGAATAGAGGAATAGCCCATAAATAATAAATTCCAGTGAATTCTTGCTCCCTTCAGGCAAGCTTGCCCTCCATCCAGAGGGAACTGAAGCAGCTGGCAGAAGATGCCAAGGAGACACCAGCTTCATCTGATGCAGAATCTGCCCTTTTGGGGACAGAAAAAGAAACTTCAAACACGGAACGTGATGACAAATACCCTCTGTTGATGCCCAAGGGGCTCGTGCTGACCCTGAAGCCTTTGGCCAACCGCTTCTCCAGGAGGGCCTGGAGGAGGCAGAGGTCATCAGCTCTGAAGCCCGTCCTGATCCGCCCCAGCCCCTGTCTGCAGCCCAGCTCCAGCCCTGTCAACGTGCAGAAAACTCTCAAGTTGTCCCAGTCGGAGGCTCCTCCCAGCAAGGTTCTGCTCCAGGTGCCTCGGCCCATTCAGCCGGCGCCGGTCGTGCCGGGGGTGCAGCCCCTGAACGTTCCAGCAGTGGTGGGAGGCGGGGATGGCTTGGAATTCCAGAACGTGCTTTCCCCTGCCCACGCAGACTCCAGACAAACCTTCCCAGCTGCTGTTCCTCCAGCTCTGGTGTCCTCAGAGTCTGTGACTTTCCAGCCCAAGCTGATGCTGCCGGCCCTGGCCGGGACGAAAATGCGCAAACCTTGCGTGCGGAAGGGCTACCAGAGGAAAAAAGGGACAAGATCTGCCCCGCTGATTAAACCTTCCCCTGTGATCCAGCCCTCCCCTGTCATCCTGACCGTCCCTGCCACCACAGTGAAGGTGCTTAACATAGGCAATGGCTGCAACATGATCCAGCCGCTGAGCACGGCCGTGGGCCGAGGCACTCAGGCCATTCCGGTCACAACCCTGCTGGTGAATCCATCCACGTTCCCATGTCCCTTAAATCAGCCTCTGGTGACCTCTTCCATCCCGTCCCTGATTGTCTCTCCCAACCCTGTTGGTCTGTCTGCGCCTGCTGTGGGTGAAGGGGAGGAGAAGCTGACCCTGGTCCCCGCTCCTGGCGCTTTTCCTGCGGTGGAGCCCAAGGTGGAGCCCCCGGAGCTCTTTGTCCCCTGTTCTGCCGTGTCCCCCAAGGAGGAGCCTGGCACAAGCCCTGTCCCTTCCCACGAGGGCACTCAGGACCAGGGGAGCAAGGGTGACTGCTGCAGCTGGGCAGTGGGAGAGGGAGATGGGAGCACCTCAGAGCCGTTGCCCGTGGACCTCTTGCCTCGCTTAGAAGATCCTCGTGGATCGGTGAAAATTGAGCCTGAAGATTCAAGTGATGCTCCCAAAGAGGCGAACCCGGCACAGAAAAGGGATCTTTCATGTGCTGAAGGGAAGGAGGAGTTCATGCTGGGCCTTGGCCAGGAGCTGACCATGGAGGCCGCGTGTTCCTGCGGGGATGAGCCCAAGAAGGAGCACGAGGAGAAGGGAGAGGAGGAGCGCAGGGCTCTGCCCTCCCCTGCCCAGGGGGAGCAGCAGGGCGAGGCAGGGGGGGCTGCTGGGCCAGCAGCCAGCAGTGATTCCCCAAAGAACCTCCCTTTGCCAGCAGAGGGGGAGGCAGAGTTCAGCAGCCCCCCGGGACGACCCGAGGACTCGTCCAGCATCGATGGTCAGTCCGTGGGGACACCGGCTGGCCCCGAGGCTGCGGGAGAGAAGGAAGGGCAGGAAGAAGAGGAAGAAGATGACTTTGATGATTTCACACAAGATGAGGATGAGGAAATGTCATCAGCCTCAGAAGAGTCTGTTCTGTCAGTGCCAGAACTGCAGGTAAAGACTGAGCTTTAAAACCTTTAAAGGCAGCTGTGGGTGTCCTGAAACACCTGGTGGGGTCAGGGCCAATCCTGCTGGGAATCCCCCTGGGAGGGTGTGCTGGTAACTCTGTGACAGCCTGGCACTGTGCTGCCCACAGAGAAACTGGGCACTGTCTTTTCCTGGGCAGATTTTAAGCCCAGCTGAGGGAGTATATTGTAAATCTGCAGATTTAAACTCTGCTGAGCAGCAAGGACTCCTCAATGAAGCTGCTCTCTAAGAAGCACTGTAAGTAAAAATTGCTTTCCAGGTCACAATTCCAGCAAGCCTTTAAGAGCTAAGATGATCATTAAGGAATCCCTTCTGACTTAAGGCTTAACCTGCTGAATGGCAGATGCTGGAATTTAATTTTGCACGGTACAATTTTAGGCAGCTCTGGAGGGGTTTGAATTCTGTTAACAGAATCCTTTAGCTGGGCAGGTGCTGATCGATGAAATTTGCTGGTGGTGTCATGATGCAGCGAGGAAGTTGCTGGATGATATTAAACCAAACAATAAAATAAAACAATGTGGTTTTTTTGTTATTAATTGCTTTCTAAGGAGACAATGGAAAAACTTACTTGGCTTGCAACAGAGAGACGTTTAAGCCAGGAAGGAGATTCTGAAGAAGAGAATTCCCAGGAAGAGAACTCTGAGCCTGAGGAAGAGGAGGAGGAGGAAGGGGAAGGAATAGAGAGTTTACAGAAAGATGATGAAATATGTGGAGATACATCAGAGGAGCCTAAATCTGCCTTCACGATGGCCAAGGCAGCTTCTCCACAGGTGGAAGCCCACAGGATGCCAGCAGGTGGGTGCTGTGGGGAGTTTTGGGTGCCAGCAGGTGAGTTCTTTGGGGTTTTTTTTTTTGGATGCCAGCAGGTGAATTCTTTTGGGATTTTTTGGACACAGGAGCGGGGAAGTAGAGCTGCTCTCTGCAGGGAAAATAAAACAGTGGGGATCCTGTCTGGGTCTCATCTCACAGATGTGTCTGAGCCAAGTGGTGCTCTCCAGGTGGAAATAAAACTTTGGGACCCAGTCACAGCTCTCTTACGTGTGAGCCAAGGGTCTTTAGTGCCTCAAAAATCTGCAGAGAAATTTGTGGTTTGTGTCAGCTGATCCCTCATACCTGTATGAGAAAAACAATATTAGATAGTCAAATGCTTGCTAAGTTGAATTTTGTCTGACAAGATTATGTTGGACAAAAGGAAACGAAACAAAGTCCTGCAAGTGATAAATGAACTTGAGCAGTGAACTTTGAGGAGGGGATCTCAGCCCACTAGATCAACAGATTCCTAATCCTAAAGCCACAAAAATCTGGATGTAACCCCTGTTAGTAGCCTATTTCACTCCCTGTTGTGTGACACCAAGTATTTATCTGTGATTTTAACTATTATGTGAATAATAAGCTCAAATTTGCAGAGTTAACAACCAGCTCTGGGGCTTGTGTTGTGTCTCTGTTCCCCTCATGGTTGTTCTGCCCTGGTGTGCAGGATTTTTTAGTTCTAAGAAAAGCTGGAATGGACCTGTGGGAAATCCAGACATTTCTCCTGTCAGATGCGGTGGAAACAAACAGCAAATTTAGAATTTTGGCCAGCTTGACTTGTGGGAAGTGTATTTCTCCTACACTTCCAGGGAGCACAGACAGGAACTCATCACTTAAAGCTGCTTTTTTTTATTGGAATATTGTCCTGGCAGAGCCACGGGGCTCCTCTGCCACCAACTGAGCTTGTGCTGCTCCACAGGAGAGAACCTGAAAGCCCCTGGGAAGAGCAGGAGCTCCCACAGAACCAGGAACAAGCGTGGCCGGGCTCGTGCCAGCAAAGACACCTCCAAGCTGCTGCTGCTGTACGACGAGGACATTCTGGAGAGGGATCCCCTGAGGGAGCAGAAGGACCTGGCCTTTGCCCAGGCCTACCTGACCCGGGTAAGGCAGCCCAGCAACAGCAACAGCAGAGATTTGGGGTTCTGAACTGAGCCACACAGCTGCCACGTCCGGTTGGGGCGCAGTTATTTCATCCTGCACCCCGCATGTGGTGCTTCACTTCCCAAAATGTCTCAAGAAAGAGCTGAGAGTTTTTCTGTTTTTGCTGTTCCTCCCTCCCCTGTTCTGAGTGGGGGAGCTAGAAGTGAAGGAGTCAGGGGCTGGGGGTGCTCAGCTGCTGCACTCAGTCCACAGCACCAGAACTTTCTGAATTTCTGAGCTTCACAGTCTGGACGGGGATGCCTCCTCTGGTGAGCAGCTTTGGTTTATCTTTAGGAAGAGACTTGGGTGCTTCAAGAAAATTGCAAGCACTGTGTAAATTCTGAGTAGGGGAAATAAAAGATTACTAAACTGAAAGAATTTAGGGAGAAATTCCTCCCTGTGAGGGAGGTGCCCAGAGAGGCTGTGGCTGCCCCTGGATCCCTGGCAGTGCCCAAGGCCAGGAGCAGCCTGGGACAGTGGAGGGTGTCCCTGCTGTGGCAGGGGTTGGAATGAGCTGATCTTTAAGATCTTTTCCAACACAAGATATTGTGTGATGAACTTCTTTTTCCTCCTGGCTGTTACCAAGGCCTGTTTGTTCTCCCCCAGGTCCGTGAGACCCTGCAGCACATCCCGGGGAAGTACGAGGATTTCCTGCGCGTTATCTACGAGTTTGAGATCAGCACGGACAAACGGACAGCTGTGGATCTCTATTCCACTCTGCAGAAACTGCTGCACGACTGGCCACAGCTGCTCACAGATTTTGCTGCCTTTCTTTTACCAGAGCAAGCTCTGGAGTGTGGGCTGGTAGGTAGAGAGAGAGGAGGAGGCCGGATTTTAAGCAGCATAAATGTATAAATTGCCCTGGGTTCTGAAACATAAAAGCTTGTGGGAGTGAAAGGATAAAGAGTTCTTCCTAGGGCAAGAAAGGCAAACAGTTGGTAAACCACTTGCTTACCTCGCTGCTTTTATTAATGAGAATTGGAAAGTTTGCTGTTCTTTGTAAATCTCCTCCTCAGTGTGGCTGTGGAGGATCAGCCTTTGCCACTTGCATCAGTCTGAGTGCAGAGACAACATGCAGATACAGCAAACAGTGATTCCCCTGTCTCCAAATCTTTGTGGGATTGAGGGTTTCACCTGTTCCATTCTTTCTGGATTTCCTATCTTGTGCAAAGCCAAACGTTATAGCTCATGTAAGTATTGGTTATGCAAAGTGGTGTTTCTCTTCCTCTGCCTCTTCCCAGTTTTATGGAGGGCATCAGGAGGATGGAAAACAAAAACCAGGACAAGAATTTTACAGCTTAAGTCAATGTGAGATGCTTGGGAATGTGTGCTTGAACAGGAGGGTGAATCTTTTTCTTTTGGCCAGTTTGAGGAGCAGCAAGCCTTTGAGAAGAGCCGCAAGTTCCTCAGGCAGCTGGAGATCTGCTTTGCTGAAAATCCTGCCCACCACCAGAAGATCATCAAAGTCCTGCAGAGCTGTGCAGACTGTCTGCCCCAGGAGATTGCAGAGGTAACCAGGGACCCCTTTTCTCCAGTCTGAGTGCAGCCAGCCTGGTTCCGTCCTGCTCCTGGAGACCACGGCAGCTGGCCCAGCAAGTTCTCCCTTTTGGGGACACAGCTCAAATCCGTGGAGTCACAAAATGATTTGGATTGGGAAGGACCTTAAAGCTCATCTCATTCCACCCCTTGCCATGGCCAGGGACACTTTCCACCAGCCCAGTTCCTCCAAGCCCCATCCAACCTGGCCTTGGATTCAAGGGGAGTTGGAGCTGCCTCTCCCTGTGCATTTCCTCTCTCCCAGCTCCACCTTGCCTTTATCACCTTGCAGTTGAGGCCTCGTGTTATCTACAGAGTCTGCCTGGAATTCTGGAAGAATATTTCCAGGCTAATTTGGCAGCTGGGTGTGGAATGATCTCAGAATATCCAGGAAGTTGTTCCCACACCAGCACCAATTTCCATACTGTAACGAGCCGTGGTGCTCTCCTTGCTCTGAGAGTCCTTCAGAGGACAGTGAGATGAGGTGACATGAGATTTATTTTCTCTGGATTTTCATCTTCCAGCTGAAGACCCAAATGTGGCAGCTGTTGAAGGGTCATGACCACCTGCAGGACGAGTTCTCTGTTTTCTTTGATCACCTTCGGCCCTCAGCCAGCCGCATGGGAGATTTTGAGGAGATCAACTGGACAGAAGAGAAGGAGTATGAGGTGGAGCAATCTTTTCCCTGAAACCAGAAATGATAAAAGCAGAGATAAGGAACGTGTTTGAACTGGAAGAACTCGATTAGAGGGTGCAGTTCCTGGGAGAGGGAAGCAGTGAGGTGGGAAAGCCGCTGGTGGACCGAAGCAAACTTCAGATTTTTGGGGAGGATTTGTGTCTCTGGGAAAACAAAATTTGATCACCTGAGAGCAGCTGCTGTGTGTTTGTTTTGCTGTAGTTTGATGGCTTTGAAGAGGTGTCTCTGCCAGATGTAGAAGAGGAGGATGAGCCACCCAAGATTCACGGAGCCAGCAGAAACAAGAAACGCAAAGAGATTGGAGGCCAGCACCACGACAAGGTGAGCTTGAGGTATTTCTCACCTCGGAGCAAACGCATGGGGATCAATTTTCTCCTTGAGAGAGTGGCAACAACCTCGCAAAGTGGAAGAAATGGGATGGGGGCGTTTCTGTGGTGCTTTGCTTGCCATCATCACTTCAGTTCTCTGCGGGTGTTGCAGCCCCCTGGCCCCTCGTGTCCCCCCTGTTCCTGCGTGTCTGTCTGTCAGCTGGGGTGTTGTCTGTCTGTCAGCTGGGGTGTTGTCTGTCTGTTTCCAGGAGGTCGAGTGGGTGGATGGGCTGAAGGAATGTTCATGCTCCTGCCATGAAGGGAGTAGCGATCTCAAGCTAAAGAAAAGCAAAAGGAGGAGCTGCAGCCATTGCAGTAGTAAGGTCAGTGGAGAGGCCTGGATGCTGGGATGATCCTGGGGCCTCGTGTCTCCCAAGTGATGGGGAGAGGAAGGGAATCAACCCAGAGGTGCCTCCCTGAATGGAGCTCTGACTGCACCTGCCTGGCCTTCTCCCATCTCTCCTCCTCACTTTCCGCTGCCCCTCCTTGCTCTGCTAAATGATGTCATTTTTGATGTTCTTTTGGGTTAAGAATAAGTTTTTTGAGTGGAAGATGCTGGTGTGGCCACTGTGTGAAAAAATCCTATTCATAATACTACTACTACTACTAATAATAATAATCTACTTTCTAAAGCAAACATAATGCCAAAGTGAAGCCTTTGGCAGGGCCAGGAATGGCTGGGAAGCAAAGGCTGAGGTGTGGTTGGGATGGGCAGACCCTCATGTGTGTGATTGTGCCCCTCTGGGTTGGTTTGCAGGTGTGTGAAAACAAATTTTATAAAAATAAAGATTCTCAAGAGCTGCCTGCTCAGCGAGAGTCAAGTCCCCAGCCAGAAGGGAAGGATCCTGGAGTGTCCAAGGAACCTGGAGAAGAAAGCCTGGAGAGCAGAGATGAGGGAGAGGATGTCCAGAGCAGAACAAAACCTGGCTCAAGGAAAGTGGAGACTCTGTCTCCAGGTGTGTGAAACTTTTGTCTTCTACAGACAGGTGCAGAATCCTCTCCACACAAATGAGCAGAGGTTCAGGCATTTCTCTGCACGTTTATTGAGTATAATTAGAACTTCTGATCATTGTTTTTTCACTTTTTTTTCCTCTTGTTTGTCCACTCTGGGTGCTCTAAACCTGTTGAGCATTCCCTTCAACAAAACCTTTCCTGCCTAGAGAATATTCTGCCCTTTTCACTTCCTTTCATTGGAAAATTGCTCCCTTTAAGCTTCCACTGCTCCAGTCCACAGTCCATGGTAGTGATTCTTTTCCATTTTAGCACAGCAGTTCAGAGCCACCCTCTCTCTAATCTGCCTTTAAACAATCTCTGTGGTGCTTGTTTTTCCTCCAGTCTGGAGGAGAAACACAATTATGGCAGATAAACAACCTGAGGGAGATCTCTTCCTCCTGCCTGGAGCCAGGGCTCAGCTCGTGCTGCTGTTGGGGATGACACACAGTCAAGTACAGGAGTTTAAATGTGGTCTCAAGTCTGGGTTTGTAACCAGGCTGCCAAGAGCAGCAGTGGCTTTTCACTGGGGAGTTTTGCTCTGAGCAATGCACTTTTTAAATCTTCATCATTTCACACAGCAGTTGGTTGTAGCAACCCACAGGGGTGAAGAAAATTGGCTGTAGATTGTCTTCTTTGAAGTGCAGGTGGGGTCACAAAGCTGCTCCCAAACTTCTCATGTGCAGCATTAGGCTCTGTAAATAAAAATCTCTTTAAAAGTCAGGGAATGAAGCCTCCAGGAGTTCTTCCTTACAGCTTCTCTGATCTTGTTTGGGTTTCTTATCAGGATCTCACCTGGAAGGAAGGGTGGCCTCCAGCAGACCTGGATCTTGTGAAAAAACTGCCCCTGCTGATTCCCAGCTTCCAGAAGGCGCCAGTGCAGGCCTGGATGCTGCCAAGGACAGGGACTCTGCTGCCACTGGCCCCAGATGGGCACAGCTACAAAAAACTGCTCTAAAACTACCTCAAGAAACCAAAGACTGTCCTTGCACTGAGGGACTGAAGCAGCCTGGAGGGAATGCAGAGGCTTCCCTGGGGCCGGGCAGGGACCTGCTGCTCTCTGCTGCAGCAAAAGCGTCCCCAGGGCCTGGAGCTTCCCGTGAACAGAGCCCGTGCCACGCTGAGGGGCTGCGTCCTGCTCCAGCAGAGCAGCCCAGGGGCTCTGCTCTTGCTTCAGAAGGAGGTGCCAGAGAACTCGAGGGAGCAGCTTTGCCCCTGGAAGGAAGAGCTGAAGCCAAGCAGGGCGGGATCACGACGAGCAGCAAAGCAGCAGCGGGTGAGAGCCGCGCCTCGGGGTCTCCTGAGAGCGGGGTGGAGACAGAGGACACAGGCTGCACTGGAGCTGCTCCCCAGGGCAGCCCAAGGCCAAATGCAAGCGGCTGCTTCCAGGTGCATCAGCAGCCTGAGCAGCTGGAGCCCAGGGCAGGCACAGCTCCCCTGGGGCAGAGGGACGAGGAGCAGCAGCAGCAGCGAGTGACAGAGGCCACCGTGTGTGCCAAGAACAGCAAAGTCAGCTCCACTGGGGAGAAGGTTGTGCTCTGGACCAGGTATTTCTGTCTGACCTCCTGCATCTTTGTGTGTTCACCGTTTGGCTCCAGCTCTTGCTGGCTCCTTTCTGTTTTGTATCCCCATTTTCTGCTCCCTCCCTTTGAATGCTGCTCAGTCCATCACTTTGGCCCCATGGGCAGCACTGGCTGCTCTTGGCAGGGCTGGTATTGGTGCACTTCAGCTGGGAAAAAAAAATCTTTTTTCTCCTTCAAAACACTTAAAACCAGACTGAAGGAGCTCTGCTTAGAGCTGGGTCCTGGGATTGGGGGTGGCAGGAGGAGCAAAGGAAGAATCTTTGCTCGGGGGTTGCTATGAACTGGGAGCAGGGCTGGGAGTGCTCGAGTCTGGTTTTGGGCTGCTCTCACACGGGTTTGTTTGGCAGGGAGGCTGACAGAGTCATCCTCACCACCTGCCAGGAGAAGGGAGCCCACCTGGACACCTTCCACGCCATCTCCCAGAAACTGGGCAACAAGACAGCGAGTGAGGTGAGGGGAGGTGTGGGAGAGCTGCCCTTTCCAGGGGTGGGACAGGGGCTGGGAAGGTGGGGGGTGCTGTCAGATCAGTCTCCCAAACTTCAATTTGATGAAAAATCATCTCAGTTGCAAATAAAAAAAATCAAAACCAAACCAAACTCTGCTCTGGTTGAGTGGTGCCAAAAATCCCATGTGCCCTGGTCCTTCTGACAGGGTTACCATTGATATTTGAGCTGCACGTTTGGTACTGGACTTGTTTATAGAAGCCTCCTGCTTCTGAACAAAGGATCTGCTTCTGTCTCTGCATCTTCCCAAACTTCCACATTGTACCTGGAGGATGTAACTGTTCTTCCAGAGAAAACAACAGCCCAGTGCTCTTCCATTTTTCTTCCTTTATGATTGAATCTTGTATGAAATGTCATTGTGGTATTGCTTTTTTTTTTTAATATATATTTCTTTTTTTGTTTGTTTGGGGTTTTTTTGTTTGTTTGTTTGGTTGTTTTTTTTGTTTTTTTTTTTTTTGTTACAAAACACCCTGAACTCCATAATACAAAATTCCAGTTCCATGCCAGCTCTGAGGTGACTTGTCACCCTGGATTTCTGTGTTCTCCAGGTGTCCCACAGGTTCAGGGAACTGATGAGGCTGTTCCACACGTCCTGTGATGGGAGCTCTGAAGATGAGGAGGATGCCACCAGCACCAGTAACACAGACCAGCTGTCAGATAAAGATCTTCTGCTTTCTGAGGAAGAACCTGATGACTGAGGTGCTGAACTACTGACAGCACCAGAAGAGGGTTTTTCTGCCAGTTTGCTGCTAGACAGGTGCTGTGGGAAAATGTTTGCACAGGTACTTGAGACAGCACCTTCATTTTTTTTTTTTTTTTAATTTTTTTTTTTTTTGGTTCAGTTTCCTGCTGCACTTCCAGCCTGTACCAAACCAAGGCAAGGAAGTAAGAGAACATTCTCTAGAACCTCCCTGGGGAGCTTTGGCAGTGAAATAACAGAACTTGTGGACACTGGCTTGGCTTCAGGGTGAAGGTTGGGCCCAGCAGCCTCTGACCAGAACCTGTAAATATTGTACCCTAAAATGTTAGTTTTCATGTGGAACAAACACATGACTTTTTCTAAGTTCTCCCTTTGTGCTGATTGTATGTGGGATAGTTACAGTCTGAATTCTTTATTTATTGTGTGGGTTTATTTGAATGGGCAGAGCAAATCCATTTTGTACAGTTGAAAAAAAACCAAACAACCACACTATATAAAATCAACCCCCAAAAAAAGCAGCTTTCCTCCTTTGTAGCTGAGTAGCTGGAGAGTTTAGACCAGAAGTAAGAAGATTTTTGGTGAAATAAGAAAGCAGCAGCTGGGCCATCTCCAAAACCATTCCCTTTATTTTGGGAGTCAAAGCCACTCCCACTACCCCCAGTAATAAAAATGGGTCAATCAGAGTCTGCAGCTCCCTCTGCTCCAACCCCTGTCTCGTAGCACTCCGCCAGAGTCCTGAGCTCCTCCAGGGCCTCCTGGAAGTCGTCCTGCTCCACCCCAGCCGTGCAGAAGCTGCTCCAGCGCCGCAGGTTCGGTGCCTGCAGCTCCCGGCACAGCCCCGAGAGCAGCGGGTGCAGGACAGGGGAGCTCTGCAGCGCTGCCAGCACAGGAACACTCTCAACAGCTGCAGGGTGAGAGGCACAGCAGGGGTTAAACACCCACCAAAACCTCACTCCCTGCCCTGTGCTCCCTCACAAGGAGTTGCCTTATTGCACTCAGCGGATCCGCCCCTCACAACTCGCTCCGCCCTCACACCTCGTGCCCTCAAACACTCCACACCGCCTTGGTTTGTTATAAATGTCACTATTTTTACCTCTGTTAGGCCCTGAGCTCTCTGTTGCAGAGTTTAAGGGGCATTTGTTACCTGCTGAGGAAGAGCCCTGAGCTTTGTCCAGGAGGAAGCCTCGTCTGCTCAGGAGAGGAGAGAAGAACTGGGGGAAGGGAGGCTGGGTGGCACAGGGCTGCTGGAGCACGTGGGCCATGCTGGGAGGAGATGAATAAAGTTACCCAGAGCTCCCTCACCTGTGCCCTGTTCAAAAGCAGCCCCACCTGCCTGCACCCACCTGAAAGCTCCTGGGAACTGGGTGTGCAAGAACTGCTGGAGCACCTGCTCAGGGCTCTCACAGCTGTGCAGGGGTGAGCGGGGCTGGCCCGGGCAGCTGCTGCAAAGGAAAGTCAGGGTTTTCCAGCCTGAAACCATCACTGCCTTGGCTGCTTTTTAGCTGTTTTGCTCTAAAATTAGTAGCACTCAGTCACTAGATTGCTCCTCCCTTCAGCTGCCTCTCCAAACGGAGGGAGTGTGGATGCCTCCAGTGAGGAATCCCTGCAGGAACCGCAGTTCAAATGCTGATTTACCTGGCGGATTTCTCTTGGCAAATTCCTCGAAGCACAACAGACTGAGCAAAACAGCAGCTGACCTTTTGCTCCTTCCACGAGGACAGAAGCTTCCAGGGCACATCCTGGTGGGCACTTAAAATATCAGGGAGCGAGGAACCCGATAAGGCAGGGAAGGGAAGAGCTGCCCACGCAGCCACAGCCTGGAAAGGGGACACAGCAGAGTCTGGAACACGCTCCTGGCACTGGGCTGTGCACAACAGCTGCAGCACAGCTGGAAGGTGCTCTCACCTTCCTCCCAGAGAAGGTGAGGGACTCAGCAAAGTGCAGCATGGAGCCCTGGGAGGAGCAGAGCCGGTAGGGAGCCGTCAGGGTGTCGAGTGCTGCTGCCAGAATCGCGCTGCTGTGGTAGTTCAGGGATGCCTGGGACGGAGACAAATGCAGGAGTTACAGGACAGGTCGCAGTCACCCCTTTCTTAACCCAGTTTTGTGTATTTAACTTAACCAGATTGTAAATTGTGCCTCTAAAAGAGGTGTTTAACAGTTATGTCAGGGTTGGGATAAGCAGCCAGTGTGTAACAGATGTTTGCTAACAAATGCTTGGGTGCCAGTTTCCTTATCTTTCTTTGGCTCCTTGGGGCTCCAGCGAGGCTGGAGTTACTCCAAGCATGGAGAATAATGTAGTAAAGCCTTTCCTTCAGTGCCAACGCTGCAGGCAGCACCCCCACCAGAAACCACAGCAGCCAAGGAAATGTGGTAATATTTTCAAAAAGTAGGAAGAAAACTATAGAAATTATAAGTTGGCAGCTAAGTCCCGGTGAAAAAGCAAGAAAAGGTCTCTGCTGAGCAGAACAGCACCGTGAAAAACCACCAAACCACAGCATTGCAGAAAACACTTTGAGAGGGGTAAAGCTGCACGAGCTCGAAGCCAGCCAGGGCGGGTGATCCCAGTCCAGGACTTACCTCGTATTTTATGTATGGAAACGTCACAGGAGGTTCTGGCTTGATCCCCAAACTCCCACTGAGTGACAGGGGGCAGAACAGAGAGCTGTGACGAGAGAGGTGGGCAATGCCCAGGGCTGTGTTCATCAGCCTGTAAAAACTGTTCTGAGGGTCCTGGTGGGAAAAAAGAAATCCAACCTTAGGAATCTTAAGGAGTGGACAAGAATCTGTCAAAGCCAGGCTGGGCACCTGTTCTTGGTTCTCCCCATCGTTTACTCACTCCCACAGTACTCAGGACTGGAGTCAGGCCCCAGGTCAGGATCCCTTTCCTGGAATATTCATCGTGGAGCAGCTCTGTCACCTTGGCGCCAACTCCAGAGAATCCATTGTGAAGGTCACAGAGGACCTGAAACCCCTGTGGGAAGCGATGGCAGCACCTCAAATTCTGCTTCATCTTGAGCAGAAAGTTTCTTGAAAGCAAAGGGAGCTTGGATAAGGTGTGAACCTGAAGGTAATCACACTCCTCAACGTAGAAGTGCAACCGATCTTCCAACTCCTCGAGGCAGGCAGGGTCCTGCAGGAGACTTTCACCTTGCCCGAAGGCTTCGAGACAACCACAGTCCCTAAGGGAAAAAGGGGTAAAGAGGGGTTATTTTATCCCTTTTATTCATCCTTGAAGGCAAAACTCAGCTCCTGTTTTGGGCTCTGGACCAAGCCCTGGCCGTACCCATCGTGCAGGTACTGCCGGATCACGTAGACGCTCTTGGGGTGTAGGTGCACGTTGAGGTAATCGGACCAGAGCCGCACGGAGGGAGCGGCCTGGGACCCCACAGGAGCTGCACCTGCAGGGACACAGAAGGGAGAATAAAGGTCCTTGCAGCTCTGAGCATCCCTGGGAATGCAGAAATCAGATTTTTAGCTTGTCCAGTTTTTTAACCCATGTGCTGCTCTGACACAGCTCTCTAAAAGCCAAGCGGTTTTATCCCACAGTTTTCCTTCTCCTTGTTCACTAACACGTTGTCCCACAGCAGGGCCAGGGAATTCTGCCTTTCTGGAACTCTGATCCCAGCGAATGAACCGAACCCGCACGGGCCCCGTGCACAAACCTGGCCCCGCAGCACCGGGACTCCCCTTCCCGTCCCCGGCAGCGTCTCCCTACGGGAACAATCCCGGCGCGGCGGTTACGGGGCGCTCCGCCTCGTCCCCGCTCGTGTCCCGGGCAGGGAGCGGTGCGGGACGCGCGGCCGCGCTCACCGTGCGGCTCCCGGTGTCCCGCGGCGCGCAGCCCCCGCCCGGGGCGCGGTCCCGGTAATCGGCCACAGCCCCGTCCCTGCGACACAAAGCGGCGGCAGCTGCGGCGGCCCCGTCCCGTCCCATCCCGCCCCGTCCCGTCCCGTCCCGTACTCACCAGCTCACCGGTGGCTCCGCGCCCGCCCCGCCGGCTCTGAGCGAGCCCACGCC
>VXBU01007787.1:48182-61379 GCA_013400315.1 Bombycilla garrulus
CCACGCAGCCCGAGTAGTGGCCGAGCTGCAGCGTGACCGCCTCCCCCGGCATCGCCGCGCGGTGCCGCCGCAGGAACCGGGAGCGCGTCACGGCCGGGCCCGCCCCGGACGGGCGGGGACGCGAGCGGGGGCGGGAACGCGCGCCAGGCACGGGCACGGGCACGGGCCGCGAATTCGGACACGGACTCGGAGACCGCGGGAGAGAAGCCTTTATTGCGCTAAAGGGGCCCCGCCAGCCGGTCCAGCTGCCGCGGGTTGGAGCCGCTCAGGAACTGCAGCTCCGCCTTCCCGTCCTCCGTGTGCGCTGCGGGACAGAAACAGAGAGAGAGCCTGAGGGGCTGAGGGAGAGCAGCGGGCTCCCACACCGCAGGGCGGGCGCGGCCCCGGGCCCAGCCCCGGGTTTTGCCCCTCCCCGGGCACTGACCTTTCTCGTGCTGCAGCCACCTGCGCTCCAGGTAGTAGCCGTAGCAGCTCTCGAACTCCCTCGGGCTGTAGTTGGAGACCGGGATGGGCACAAAGGGGTCCAAGGCGTCGAAGCCCTCCTGGGAAGGGAGGTCAGTCGGGGTCAGTGGTGGGAACGCGGCCCAAACACCTTGGGTGCTCAACCAGAGCCCAGTCGTGGAGTCACAGAATATCCTGAGTTGTTAGGGACCCGCGAGGATCATCCAGTACAACTCCTGGCCCTGGACACACCTCAGGAATCCCACCCTGTGTCTGGGGAGCGGTGTCCAAAAGCTCCTGGAGCTGTGGCAGCCTCAGGGCTGTGCCCATTCCCTGTTCAGTGCCCAGCACCCTCTGGGAGAAGAGCCTTTTCCTGATATCCAGCCCAACACGGCTCCAGGCATTCCCTTGGGTCCTGTCCTGCTCACAGGGAGCAGAAATCAGAGCTGCCCCTCCACTGCTCCTCCTGAGGAGCTGCAGATCCCTGAGGTCTCCTTTCAGTCTCCTCTTTTCCAGCTGGACAGACCAAATGCCCTCAGAAGCTCCTCATCCTCCAGACCCATCACCATCCTCGTGTCCCTTTGGACACTCTCCAGCAGATTCAGATCTTCCATTGTGATACCCAAAGTGCCCCCAGGAGTCGAGGTGAGGCTTCCCCAGCCCAGAGCAGGGACAGTGCTCTGCTTTGCCTCGTGCCTGGCACAGCCCAGGGCACTGCTGACCCAAAGGTGTGTGTGATCCACAGAAACCTGAACAGTGTCCCCTTGAACAGAACCAGGTCACCAACCCAGATTTTTGTTTGTTTCCCAAAGTGAAGAGGAAAAAAATCCCAAAAGAGGCCATGACTCACCTTTCCCAGCAACTCCTGGGGAGTGTAGGCTGAGCTGGGTTTGAAGAGCGAGCCAGTCTGGCTCAGGGTGGTCACGATGGCACCTCCACTCTGGAAGGCAGATCAGAAATAAAAATCCTGTTAGCTGCAAACCCAGTGCTGGTTTAGGACCAACCCCTGAGGCTTCTTCTTCTTGGAGGATGGAGCTGCTGGAGCAAGTCCAGGAAAAGGCCACGAAGATTCCATGATGGAGCCCCTCTGCTCTGGAGCTGGGCTTGGGGACAGGGGAAGGCTCCAGGGAGAGCTCAGAGCCCCTGCCAGGGCCTAAAGGGGCTCCAGGAGAGCTGGAGAGCTTGGGACAAGGGATGGAGGGACAGGACAGGGGGAATGGCTTTACCCTGACAGAGGGCAGAGTTAGATGGGATATTGGAAAGGATTTGTTCCCTGTGAGGGTGTGAGGCCCTGGCACAGGGTGCCCAGAGCAGCTGTGGCTGCCCCTGGATCCCTGGCAGTGCCCAAGGCCAGGTTGGATGGGGCTGGGAGCAGCTGGGACAGTGGAAGGTGTCCCTGCACATGGCAGGGGGTGGCACTGGGTGGGGTTTATGATCCCATTCTGGGATCTGGATTCTTCAAAAATTCTACAAGATTATGTTTTTATAATGCTCTGAGCACACTAATCCTGGATGCTCCAAGTCCATGTGAGCATAGGGAAAATACACAGCTCATGTTCCCAGCGCTGGCATTAAAACTTTTCTTACCTAAAATGTGTTTTCTATGCAAACAAGTGAAATACTTTAAGAAACATTTTCCTATATACCTTTCAATCTGAAACCTACTCATTCTGGCTCTGAGCACCCAGGGGATTGATAAAGCAGCAGGAGGAGTTGACAAAATGTTCAGAAGTTCTCATTAGCTCAAAAAAATCATAACCCAAAATGTCCCAAGGGCTATCAAACCCCTCCAGCTCAGGGTCCTACACCAGAGCTTGGCAGGGGAATCGGGAAATGCTGCTGCAGATTTGACCTGTTCTCGTTCTCCTCAGGTGGTTCACAAACACTGACGAGCCACTGATGCTGTGCTGTCCTTCAGCAGTGCTGGACTCGTGGCAGCTTTAGCTGCTGGCAGTGACACAGGCAGAGGCAGAATTGGAACTCACCCAGTCGTTCATCACCATCTTGCGCAGGTTGTGCACGAGCGTCAGCTCCTCTGGAGAAACCTGGTGGAGATTGTCTGCATCACTTCTTTATTGCCAGCAGCTTCTATCTGAGACACGAATTCCCCTCCCCTCCTTCCAATTAGGCTGGCAGGATCATTTGTATCCTTCAGGCAGAGTTTTTTCTTTGCTTTCCCTTAGCCCTGCAGCACTGAGCCTGAGTCATCCTGCACTGAGCAACACCCAGGCCCTGCCTCTCCAACACCACCCACCTGCGCTTCTGTCTCAGGGAGAGACTGTAAAAATTCAGTAAAAATTGTCTAAAGCACAATATGAAGGCTCCTCCAAAGCCAAATGAACATTTTTAGGGATTGCCATAGAACCAAAACGGAACCAAATGCTCTCTCTGCTCACCCTTGCAGCAGGAATCAGGGCTGTCTCCAGGGCAGAGCTCTGGGGGAATGATGAGGGGGGAAATGATGCCTTAGGATTTTAGCTTTTGTGTTTTTTAGATATTGGTAATCCTGCAATTCTTCGGTGTATAACTCTAAACTCCACATGGAGTGTCAGTTACTGCTCTCCCATTTTGGTCAGACAACAATTCCTCTCTAGGGCTGGGAATCAAGGACACCTCACTGCCTCAGGCCTGAGAAATGTAAATAAAAGTGACTTGGGGGGAGCAAACTTGGGGTAAATGACTTCATTACCTGAAGCTGTAATTGGAAGATTTACCCCCAATATGCAAACTTACAGCAGTCTGAAAACCCTGTCATCCATTTTGGGTGCATCCCCTGGGGAGCTCCATGTGCCCTAAACGCACCTGAAGGCCCTTCAATAAATACACCCGCTTTTTATTCCCTTAATTCTGTCTGGCCTCTGGTTTTTGGTGGCCCCAAGAAGGCGTCATCCTCTCACAGGGCTCTTGTCCTCCTTCCTCAGCGTGGTCCGTCCCCAGAGCGCGTTGACGCCGTCCACGGCCACCAGGAGCCGGAAGGAGCCGCGGTGACTCTGCTGCTTGACCTCCCTCAGCACCACCCCCACGGCGTCACTGGCGCTCCTGACACGAGCCAGACCCTGCAGGGAGCACAAGGCACACAGCTCAGCCTGCAGTTCGTGTTCGGGGGTGATGATGGTGACTTTGGGGCTGCCCTTCCTCAGGGGAAGACAAACTGAAAGTCAACAACCTCTCTGTTCCTTTCCGGGGAGCAGTCTGAGCATCAAAACATGGGAATTTTAAATTCTAACTTTGTCTTCTATCCAAATCCCCTGTGCAATTTTCTTTACAGATCCACCACATCCCCCACAGCATCTTTTGTTGATAGGGAGACACTTTCTATTTGCCAGGACTCGCATCTCTAAGATCTTTAGAGCAATCTGTTCCACAAACACAGCGATGGATCCCCTGGTACAAGGTGACACCACACCAGCAGCAGTGCTTGTTCCTTACCTGCTCCACCACTTCCCTCAAAGGTCTGCCCTCCTCTGTGCTTTCTTGTTTGCCCCACATGTATTTTTTTTGTGTTTTTATCTGTGGGAAGAAAATTGTAATTAGATTGGGGATGAAAGGAGGCAAAGCAAGGCTGAATTGCAGAATCTGGGAGAAGTATCCACCACCAGCAGCAGCCATCCCCACAGAGGGGATCCAAAGTGCTTTTCCTACAGCACCTGAAGTCCAGCACAGGGCAGTGGGTGGGGTTTGCAGCCACAAACCTCTTGCAGGAAACGTTCATTGGAGGTTTTGAAATTCTTGAGCCAGACAGAGGCCTGCAGAGGCTGATCCAGCCGCTCTTTGTTGTAGGACGACTGCAAAAGTTCCTTGCAGTTCTTCACCCAGAGATGAGCTGTGAGCAAAATATAACAGTTGTTTTGATTTTTTAAATTTCTTTTAGTCAAAATAATGGTATGAGATGGGGGTGGTGGGGGTGCTTGTGTTGCTTGTCCTTAATTCTGCAACTCTGGTAAGGAAGTCAGAGAATCATGAAATGGTTTGGGTTGAGAGGGACATTAAATCTCATCCAGTTCTACCCCCTGCCGTGGGCAGGGACACCTTCCACTGTCCCAGGTTGCTCCAATCCCATCCAGCCTGGCCCTGGGCACTTCCAGGGATCCAGGGGCAGCCACAGCTGATCTGGGTACCCTGTGCCAGGGCCTGCCACCCTCACAGGGAGGAATTTCTTCCCAAAATCCCATCTATCCCTGCGCTCTGGCAGTGGGAAGCCATTCCCCCTTGTCCTCTCCCTCCCCTCCCTTGTAAATACTCTCTCTCCATTTTTCTTTTAGCCCCATTAGGTCCTGGAAGGCCACAATGAGGTAAACCCAGAACCCTTTTTTTCTCCAAGCTGAACAATCCCAGTTCTCCCAGCCTTTCCTCACAGCAGAGCTGCTCCCTGATCCCTCTCATCATCCTGATGCCTCCTCTGGGTTCATTTCAACAGGTCCATATTGTTGGAACCCAGGGGGTTCCTATGATGCCTTTGGCCGACCCAAAACCTGCTCAGGAGGCTTTTCAGCCTTGCCAGAGGTGTCAGAGACCCTGGAATGATACTAAAAATACCTGTAACTCTGATTCTAACCCATGGAACAGGTTGTCAACTTTGTATGAGGAATTTCAGGTCACAAAAACTTAGATAGTAAAATAGTAGTAGTTATAAGTAAAAAGAAGAAAATTTGAATGTATGTACAGGGGAGTTTAGGGCCCTGTACAGGGGAGTTGGAGATCTGTACAGGGGGGTCTGAGGCACAAGATGGAGGATTTTTACACGTGGCATGTTATCTTATGTTCTTCTTCATAACCTCCATCTTCTTGGTGCTGCTGGCACTTTTGGATTGGTTTGACACAGATCTGGACAGTGTGGTGTGAGTGGCATAGATTGGTACTTAATTATAAACATTTAATACGTAGTTCTTAGTATAAAAGATCAGAGCTGACCCGGGGCGGGCACAGTGTGTCTCTGGACGCGTTCTGTGTCAACCCTGGTGGGGTAGAGAAAACTATTTTTGATAAGGAATTAATAAACTGCCTTGAGAACACCAACAAATGACTCCAGACTCCTTCAGCAGCACAGGCTGGAAACCTGGACTTTTCTAAATATTGCGGGGTTTCCTGGGGTTAAGGAGATCCCCGCACATATTCTTCCTGTGCTGGCACCCAGAGGTGGATGCAGCTCCATCCTCACTGGAGAAGTCTCCTTTGGGATCAGAGGAGGGCACACAACCCCTGAACAATCTCTCCCCATGCTCATGAGCAACAGAGAAAACCAGACTGACCCAAAGTTCCTGGGAGCAGGTGAAAATAACTAATTAGGCTCTACTTAATTTGGGGCTTTTCTGTTTTATGAGCCTTCTCCACTATGGAAAAACAAGGATAGATTGTGGTGGGCTATCCTACAGCTCCTGAAGCAGCTTCTTTTGGTGTCTGGTGTAGTACCAGAGCCCTGGTTTTCTCACCGTCTGGGATGTGCACCACCAGCCAGCCCTGCTTCGAGCAGTAGTGAACCACGTGGCACAGGGTCATGGTCTTCCCTGTTCCTCTCTCACCATCTCCAACAAGGACTGTCAAGGAAAGTCTCTGAAAAACCACTTCAGTTTGTACTTGACTGTGATTCCTTCAGAAAGAGCATAAAGGGAGTTCAGAGCTCGTCAGAGCAAGGATGGCATTTCATCCAGCAAACCCCGAGTTCCTCCTCCCTGTGCCCACCCCAGTGAGCAGAGCAGAGCAGAGCAGAGCAGAGAAGAGCAGAGCAGAGCAGAGAAGAGCAGAGCTGAGCAGAGCAGAGCAGAGAAGAGAAGAGCAGAGAAGAGCAGAGCAGAGCAGAGCAGAGCTGAGAAGAGCAGAGTAGAGTAGAGAAGAGCAGAGAAGAGCAGAGCAGAGCAGAGCAGAGCAGAGCTGAGCTGAGAAGAGCAGAGCAGAGCACAGCTGAGCAAAGCTGAGCAGAGCTGAGCTGAGCAGAGCTGAGCTGAGCAGAGCAGAACAGAGCAGAGCTGAGCAGAGCTGAGCAGAGCAGAGCAGAGCTGAGCAGAGCAGAGCTGAGCACAGAAGAGCAGAGCAGAGCAGAGCAGAGCAGAGCTGAGCAGAGCAAAGCTGAGCAGAGCAGAGGAGCTGAGCAGAGCAGAGCTGAGCACAGAAGAGCAGAGCTGAGCAGAGCTGAGCAGAGCAGAGCTGAGCAGAGCTGAGCAGAGCAAAGCTGAGCAGAGCAAAGCTCAGCCCCATGCCCTGTGTGCTGACCCTGTTTGTTTGTAGGTCTGGGCCATGAGTTACAATAAAGGAATCCAAGCTCTGAGTTTCCTGAGTGCCCGGAGTCCCTGCACTGCCCACACGGCACCATCACTTCTGGAGACAAAGCCAGCTCAGGCTCACAACAACCCCCTCACCTGCACAAATTGCCATCATCCATTCCACCCTCGAGTTAAAGGATACAGATCACGTATCTGACAGCAGGGTGGGCAAAGTTGGAGCCCTTCAGGTAAGAGAGGAGCTCGAGCGCCGGCTTCCGCACCATCACCCGCGCCTCGTTGAAGGTCTGGATCTGAGAGAGGAGCAGCTGTGACCAAACTGCTGAGCTGGCTGAGCACTGCTGCCCCCAGCCCGGCTCCATCCCTGCTGGAGGCTCCCAACACCCCCAGCTCTGCCCTTTCTGCCCAGCAGCACCCACAGGCTCGGACAAGCGCTGCTTCCCCTCGGTGAAAGGACCTTCTTGTCCTTCCTGTGCCTGGAAAGGGTTTGTGGATCAGCTTTTCCACCCTGCTCCCACAGACCGGGGTGTGGGTGACTGTCCACGAACCCAGCTCAGTGACCTGGATATGCACAGGTAAGGAATCTGCTCCTGACTCAGGCAGCTGCTCACGGAGCAGAGCCCGGAACGGCTCCATCTGCCTCACCACACAAAGCAGGAGACAAGATTGTTTTGTTGCAGAAATAAACTTATTTCATGAGACAGCCTGTTTCACACAGAAACACAGCCATGGAAAATATTTCTGTAGTTCATTATGTGCTCGGATGTTGGAGATGAAAAACGCTGGAATAAAGGTTGCAACCCTCAAACTCTTCTGCCACTGCTCTGGGTGGTTGACTCATCTGTTTTAGATGTTGAAAACAACAGTAAGGGCCAGGAATAATTGCACTTCTGCTCTCTCTCATTCCAACAGGAAAACATCACAGTCACCAGCGGATCTGGTTCTTCCCACACAGAGTCATGGAATGGTTTGGGTTGGGAGGGACCTTAAAGTTATCATCACATCCCCTGACATGGGCAGGGACACTTTCCACTGTCCCTGGTTGTTCCAAACCCCGTTCAGCCTGGCCTTGGACACTTCCAGGGATCCAGGGGCAACCACAGCAGCTCTGGGCAACCTGAGTGCAAGCCTGAGTGCAGTACCTGCTGCTGGAAGCGATGGGGCAGCCCGTGGGGGAACACAGCCTTCACCTCCTCCAGGGGAATGTTGTACAGACGGCCCTCGTGCTGCTCCGTGTGCTTGGCCTGCAAGGGAAAATGGGAATTGTCACATTGGGGACAATTGTCACACTGGTGCTGCCTCTTTCCTGGACACAGGAGGCCTGGGAGGGTGGGACAGGGAGGCAATGCTCAGTCACAGGCAATACTCTCTTACAGGGAGGCAGAGAAAGGTAAAGAAGAAATTGTGGGGTCAGGACACTCCTGGCAGGTGCTTGGGAAGAGGATAGAGAAAGGAGATACCAGCTGGCACTAAACCATGAAGGGATCCCCTGAGCTCGTGCACGAATTGTGGTGTTTTGGGGGTACCAGTGGCACTGTGCTCCATGAATTTACCCCTTTCACCACTCCCCCAAACCTCAACAGAGGTGTGACACCTTTTGAGTTCCTGCTGGTGCCACATTCACTTTTTTTTGGTGACAAAATGATGTTTTCTGCCTTGAGCTGCTGCCTCCCAGGAGTAATTCCCATGGTGCCATTTGGTTACTGGGGTTGGAGGCTCCAAAACTCACAATGTCTTTTCTGGGGCAATAATTTCCAGTCCCTCGTGGTGATTGCAGTGATTCCTCCACTGGACTTGAATCCTGCTGCATTTATTTCCAGTGTTTGCCTGCAGGTCTCACCGGAATGAGAGCAAGGAGCTGTTGTCACTGGGATCTGAGAATTTAATGCCTGCTTTTTCCCTTCATTATTCTCTTTTCCTGCCGTACCTGCAAAGCACTTACTTATTTCCTGTTGCTCAAGTCGTCCACTTTTGTGTCTTGTCTAATTAGGACAGTAAATAGAGACTATTCTGCAGCCCTTCCTGTGTGACTTTTAGCAGTTTTGTGTTAATCTTTGAAGCTTAGATCTTGTCCTCCTCTGCTTTCTGCATTTTTCCATGGATTTAAAGTAAAAATATCCTCCTCTTTATTCTTGTTACATATACAAACTGACATGCACAACAACAAATATAACAATTTCCTTGTTTTCTTTATTTTACGTGCAGGTGTGACTTCTGCCTGTTCGGTCAGGAATATTTGGCTTTTCCCAGTTCTTGATGGACTCTTCACAGACCACTGCTAGTAGCTCTGTTGCATATCCATGAACTTTCTGGCCCCAGAATTTTTGAAGTTTCCCTTCCGTTCTTCAGACCAGATTTTCAGCCTTTCAGCACAAAATACACCTCAGCTCTCCCCTTCTGCCCCTTCCACTCAGCAACTCCCCCTGTTCCCCACCTCCCTAGGAAAGGTTCTCCCAGGACAGGCCAGGCTGTCCTGGACTCTGTGGTTCACCTTGGCACAGCTGCAGGATTTGAGGAACTCCTGATTCAAGGAATGATTTCCAGGAAAAAACTATTTGGTAACTTCAGCAAAGGGCTGAGCTGCTGGAGCTGCCAAACTGGGGTTCCCTGGTCAGGAAATCTTTGCAACAGGGGGGAAAAATGTTAAATCCTGGCTGTTCAAGAGGTGCCCTGCTGAAAGGAGGCGTCACCTGAGGAGAACTATGAAGTGACACTTCAGGCTCTACCCAACCTTATTTCAAACTGTGGATTCCCTGGAGTTCTCCTGCACGTGCACACAGAACAGCACCTGTGGTTCTCCACGCCTCAAACAGAAGAGCAAGACTCCAGAGCCCATTTTCATTCCCATTTTCATCCCTGACTTGCTGCATGACTTTGGGCAAATTCCTTCACTCTCCTACATAATGCGGGTCAGTGTGTTTATCCTCACGTTCAGCCAGCTGGAGCTTTGCTAATGGAAGGGTACACGAACTCTGGTGAAAAATGCCACATTTAGTGGCTTTCTTAGACCCATTTAGATGGGACTGTCGGCTGCAGGAGCTGGGGAGCACCGGGCTTTGCTGCTGGAGTGACCCAGCGAGCCCGGGGAGGGCTGAGCCGGCCTGAGCTGTGCCAAAGCTCGGGCACAACTCAGAATGCCAGAGCCAGTTGCCTGGCAACGACAAGGCAGGCACAGGACAGTGGGGACAATCGTGGCCATCTGGCCTGTGCTGTGCAATCCATGGAGACACGGGGTCACGTGCAGCAGATCATCTCCCGCTGCCGTTTCCATAGAGACCCCGGAGGAATCGGCACCGAGAGACTCCAATTACACAGCAGCAGAAAAGCACCTCAAAGCCTCGCTCCATTCATTTATTGCCCTTCATTTTGTGCTTGAGACAGAGTGTGAGGCTGGAATTGTGATGCTGCGGGGCTGTGCTGAGGTCATCTGGGGTGTGGTTTTTATCCCCTTCACAGCCAGCTCAGGGCTTTTCCAGGGAAGAATAACCCTGGAGTTGAAATTAATGGTGTCTGATGACAAGCTAAGCCACGTCCCAGCTCCTGCAATAGGGATCAGTATTTGTTCCCAGGAGCTCTCAGGAGAGCAGCCCCATCCTGAGCAGTACAGCCATGGCCCGTTCCTTTGGGGCTGGATCTCTGGTTTAGGTCTGGAGCAGCACAGTCCCAGGCAGCACTGCTGGCTCCCAGTCTGGCCCCTGGTGACACCCAGGACATGTCCCCTGGCAGGGACAGTGGTGGCAGTCACTCACCGGGTCGCTCTCACTGGTGTGGAAAACTGCTCGGGGCCTCTGTGCTGGGATGTCCTGGCTGGACACGGAGCTCAGGCCATCCCTGGCTGCTGTGTGGAGGGCACAGCCACGATCCTGAGGGGACAACAGGCAAAGAGACAACAAATCTCTCAGTAGCCAAGGATTGCTGGTGAAAAACAGCCCAGGGAGTTTGTTCTGAGCGCTCGTGCTCACACTCTGTGATCCTGCCGAGGCACGTGCAACCCAGAGCTGAACTCTGATTGCAATTAGAATGAAAACTCATCATTAGCATGGAAATTCATCACGAAAACCCGCATGCTGTAGAACCAGATTTCACATTTAGATACCTGCGCTGAAACCGTTCCCACCTGAGCCAGTTCCACCTGAAGCCACCTCAGTGAGCCAAGCCCTGCACCTGAGTTTTACCCCACAAAATTCCTGAAGATCCCACATCCAGCCATTAAGGCCTCACTGCTGGGAAGTGCCCACGATGTTTCTGCCTACACTGAGGAGTGGCAGCACCCTGAAAATTCAGGCTGTCTAGCGATCACCTCATTACCGAGGGATTAGTGCAGCTCTGCCCACTATTTGATATTTATAATTACACTCCCTGCACTGATTTCCCTGACTGTGTCTCTGCATCCAGACGCTGGCATTAGGATACAGACGTGGCTGAGAAACCAAAACAGCCAGCTAAGCTGATTAATTCATTTTTCCCCAGACAGACTGCTGAAGCCTGCCTGCAAAGCCCAGCCAAAACAGGCAAGAAAGTGAGCAGCGGCAGGACAAGCATTTTATTATGTTGTGGTGAAAGAAAACACAAACATTTGTCAATGATTTAGAAAGTGCATCCTCCAGACAGGCTCTGGGAGAAGCTGAGAGCCCCTCACAGCACTGACAGGGCCAGTTGCAGCTGAACAGAGCCAGCAGTTTCCTATTTTGTCTGTCTGGGTGAGAGCAGCAGAATGCAAAGCTCAGAGCCAGGGACAGCTGCCTCAGCTCCCCACGGCATGACACAGCTCTGCTGCCACCTCAGTGCTCCTCAGGGGGCCACTGCAAAGCCACAAGGGCTCCACTGAAAGCGGGATTACCCACATTCCAGATGCCTGAATCAGCATTTGGGCACTTGCCCTCCTGTTAGGGAAGGAATTAAACCAGCCTGGACCCTCTGGAACAAACTGCTGCAGTGCAAATAGGGAGATCACTCAACACATCTTGTTCCCACGTTGCCCTTTTCCTCCTCAAATCCAGATGATCATTTAGGATGGCTTATTTGGCTCTGTTTAGTTTAAAATCCATGGAGGTGACAATTTACAGCCTTGAGCAAGGTATGAAGATGCCAATTTAAGACATTAATAACTACAGAAAGCAACTCTTGTCACCTGATCACCCAGCAAATGCCAGCCCTAAGTCACTCCCAGCTCGGAATCAGAGAATCTCTCATTTCTCTTGAACGTCCTTGGACAGGATGGCTGCCCCTGGATCCCTGGAAGTGTCCAAGGCCAGGCTGGATGGGGTTTGGAGCAGCCTGGTCCATGGCAGGGGGTGGCACTGATGTTGTGTGAGGTCCCTCCCAGCCCAGGTCCATTCTGTGATTTTGTGACCCCACATTCCCTCCTCCTCCTCAAGCTCCAGGTGAGTGTGTGAGGGTTGTGAGCTTTGCTCAGCTGGCAGGGAAGATCCCTGCTCGTCCTTTCCCAGGGCTATCATACAAATCCTTAGCCCTGACCAAGTGGTGAAGGAAAATGAAGCAAGGATGAACTTCTTCCTCAGTGTTCAGATTTTAGGGATGTCCAGATACAGCCTTGATCCAAATGATGCTTCATCAAACCAATATTAGCAATTCATGTTTTAAAAACCCAAACTGAGAAGGACCTGGAATCTCTATGGGACACAAGCCAGCTCCTTGTGAGTTCTCTGAAGGGAGTGGAAGTCAGAATGCAAACGTGAGGAGACTTTGTCTTGAAGTCCAGCCCTCTGGTCTTGCAGCCAAACACATTAAATTTCTATTTTTTTCCTGTCAACACAGCACATCCCATCTGTAAATGACTCCACCTGTCCCCTGCAATGACATTGTTTTGCTCTACCACTTGCAGCCTTAGCACAACAGCTCCTTCCCAAAAGCCCCTGGAAGCTCCTGGTGCTTTGGAACTTTCCCTTTGGGGGCTGTGGGTGTGGAAGCAGCTCCCAAGCACCTGGAGAGAGGGAATCGCTCCTCTCTGAGCTGCTACAGAGTCAACAGAGCAGTCAGCCCTGCTCCCAGCTGTCCCGAGGTCCAGAGATACAGACTTGCATTTCACCCATCACTGTTTCCATTTACAAAATCCACCGGGGAGAGAATCCACATTTTAAACTGCCTACAGACGGCTCAGGACACCCCTGCTGAAGCATTTCATATCCCGAGGTTAGAGCAGCAAGGTGCCCCTCAGTCCCTGCTCCTGAACAAAAGCTCAGCATCAATCCCTCGGCTTTGGAATGCCAGAAACATCCACACACCTCCCCGGCTCCCTGCGCAGCCACCCCCAGCACGTCCATCGGGCTCTGCCACCCTCACAGCCACTCCCAAGGCCGCTTTCCCGGGAGCGGGGAGTGCATTTCGGGCTAAGTTTCCATCTGCCAAAGGACAGGAGTCGCCTCCCTGGGATCCCTGAAATGGCAGCGAATCATCACGTGGTGCTCGGAGATGAACCGGGAGTCCCAAGCCATGAGGTGGAGCTGTTCCCGCATGTTCCACGGCTTGGGGAATGCCGGGCTGTTCAATCCCAGGCTCTGGGAATGCCGGGCTGTTCCCG
>VXBU01007787.1:68859-82592 GCA_013400315.1 Bombycilla garrulus
CGGGGCCCGGTGACAGGAGCGGCGGGGCCCGGGGCCGGGCGGCCCCCGGGGCTGCGGGAGCCCGGCAGACGCGCTCGGCCGTGTGTCGGGGGCCGGGGTGTCGCCTGACAGCGGTCCCGGGGGCCTCTCCTGGCCCCCGTTTCCCGCGGAGCGGGGCTGTGCCCGAGGCTGCGCATCGCCCAAGTTCGGTGCTTCCCCGGGCACGGCGCGGTCCTGCCCCGTGTGACGGGCGGGGGATGCGGGGACGGAGCCCGGGGGTCTCCCTGCCGAATATTGATGTGTTTTTTTGGGTTTTGGGATACTGGCTGGTTTACTGGGTCAGCGTCTTGCAGATTTTGTCATCCCCTTTCTCTAAAATCGTACTTCTGAAATTTTCCTTTCATTGCGTTTTTAATCCTATTCTGGCTTTATTGACCATGAATTTGGGTTTAGGTGGTTGAGCCTTATCTTGGCTTTACCGATCTCTCACATCAAAAGCCAAAATGTGTTGCCATCCTTGTCTCTCTCTTCCGTGGTCTCTTGACTTTCTACCTCCTGGTTGTGGCCCTTGGTTTGTGGTTCTTCACCCTGTTAATTACGTAGCAGAGAACTGGAAGCTGTTTGGAATGTGGGTTTCCATCCGATGGCCTCGGGACACGCATTCGCTCTCCTGCTGGCTGTGTGTTGTCAGGAGCCACTCAGGGAAACTGGAGGTGCTGGGAGCTCTGGGAGCAGGGACAGAACCTGTGGCTTCACCCTCATCTGTTGAAATTTCCTCAGTTTTCATTTTCAGGAGCACTGTCTCCCCTGGTTTGTTTTGGCTGTCCTCCTTGCAGTAATTTAGATTGCACCTGCAGTTGTTTTGCAGTTGTGTGGGGTTTTGGGGTGAATCCTGTAAGATTCGTGTTTCCCATGGTCATCCCTGAGGGCCCTGGGGGAGGCACCATCCCTGGAGCCTCTGTGGGAAAAACGGGGAAGTTCTGGCAGCTGCTCGAACATATGGGGAGAGATGGGCTCTAAAATCATCATCTGTCTGCCTGCTTGAGTTCTTAAGAAGTGTTCTTACTCAAAGCTTTTCTCAACTGTCTGAGAGTATAAAAGAGAGACTTTTTTTTTTTCATTTTGAAGAGTTCTAAGTCTGAAACATCTTGGTTAAAAGATAAAATTACCACAGCTTCTTTTTGGGTTTGAATTCATTGCTACAGGCAGTCGGTAGTAGCCTAAAAAGCTTGAGTGATAATAACCAGTGACAAAATTTAAGTTACAATTTCCAGAAGAAGCATTATTTTTCCAGTGGTTTTCAAAAGTTTAAACTGTCCTGGAGGTTATAAAAAGCAGTTTTTTCCTTGGTGGAAGAGACAGACATATTGGTAAAAATTGCAGTTATCATGAGAGAAAAGTGGCAATAGCATATATAGTTACTGAATTAAAGGCATTTTTAAATAGATATTGTTTGTCTATGGGATTGCTGGCTTTTAAAAAATTAAATTAATTTCTGCTGCTGTTGGAAGGGCTGGTGCTGTTGTGGACACATTCTCCCATTCCAGTGAGGTCGTGAGTCCCACCTCCAGTTTCCAAAGGGAAAAAAAAATCTGTCATGGGACCTGTTGTGATTGTTCTGTGGAAGCAGAATCTGTGTTTGTCCCTGGTTTTCTGTCGGTTACCTGTGGCACAGGTGTGGCCATTCTGGCACTGGGGAGGGTTGGGAATAACCAAAAGCATCTGTCTGGAGTTCAGAGGGAAGTGGTGGTTTGCTCTGACCCTTATCTTTTACTATCTGGATGTAAATAAATGAGTTTTGTCCAGAAAAAATCCCCTGGAAGGCACTGGATGCAGAGACCTCTCAGGGAGCTCCTGACTCACTCTGTAGCAGATGGGATAATATTTTGGGAGAATTCCCAAACTGCTTTTCCCTGGGCACTCAGCGTTTGCTGATGTTGGCACTCGCAGCCTAAGGGTGGAGGAACCTTTGCTCCCATCAAACACGGGCTGCTTATGCAGATTTTAGCAATTTTGCCTTTATTTGCATATGAATAGGGAACCGACAGAATTACCCTGCACCTCCAAATTCAGCCCCATGATTCCAGAACTGTACTCAGGTAGGGTGTCAGCTGGGGGCAGGATAAAAAACAGGAGAAACTCTCTGCTTCCCAATGAAAATTGGGAGCACACTCTCAGAGTGTTATCCTGTCTGTCCTCTGCCTTTCTTCCCACAAAACCTGTGTCCTGCTCCAGGTGCTTTCCCTGAGCCTGGCCTCTGCTCCCAGCACTTGTGTGGAATATTCTTCCTGACAGGACAGGTCCCCTGGGATTTCTGTCTGTCACAAACACATCCAGCAAATTCTGGTTGGAAAGGGTTTTATTTGTTACCTCCTGTAACGCAAACGGGAGCTTCATTCCTGATAAATGTCTCCATTTCTAAACATTTTGAGGATGCTTATGCAGGTGATCCAGAGGCCTTGAGCTCTTGTTTCCCCTGTTCAAGGATTGTGATGGAGAGAAATACTGTAAGGCTTTATCCCACTTTTTATTTCTCTTTTCTGAGTGTGGTAGCTGTCTTCCTTAGCAAATAAAAGAAGACAAGGAATTTGAGAGGGGACTGTGGGAAGCCATGGAGTTAGTAGTAGTATTTCTAACAATCACCTGAATTGGTTTTAATGTCCCTTGGAGCTGAAGCAATGAAAAGAACCAAAAGAAAAATATTCACCTTCCAGATATGAGATGACAGCATGTTTTCATGGACGGAAGCAGCAGCAGGAATGAACACAGCGTCCTGAATTGAACGGAGGGGGAAATCTCAGTTAATATTGCTGAGGGGGTGTGGGGAAACAGAGCTGGGATCTGGCAGGAGAATCAACCCTTGGCATTTTCTTTCTGGGAAAGCAGAGGATCAGAAGAACAGAAATTTTAGCAGTGATGGGCAGAAAGGGCTTGGGATGTGACACCAGGGGAATAAGGATGAATGCCAGGTATTAAAACTGTGTATGGCATTAGGGAAATCATTAATGAGCACCACTTAGTTCCAGGTGGCACGAGTCAAAATGGATGTTAAAATGTTTCATAGTTAATTTTTTTTAGGAAGGACAGTTTCAGGAGGGATTTGAGATCTGCAGAACCTGCTGGCTGAGGGGCTGGGAGTTGGATGTGATTTGCTTTGTAGGGAGGTGGTGAGGACGTGTCTTGCTCATCACTTGAGAGGCCCTGCAGGGATTTGGTACTGGATGGTTTTCAATCCAGCAGAAGTTTTGTTAACCTAATATCCCATGGATGTAGGATAATTCAGAACAAAACATGGAACTTGGTGCGAAAAACATGGAAAGCAGAGACATGGACCTTATCTCACTTGGCTAAATATGATCATTTTAGGTCTTTAAAATCCCAAAGCATCAGAGTTTTCAGGGTAAATTCGTGCCAGTTTTTTTAGCTGCCTCTGAACTGTGGCTGTCACCAGCTGGCTGCTCATTTGCTTTGACATCCTCAAGGTTTTGAGGCACAATGTGCACGAGGAGTGGAACAGATCCTGCAGCGAGTGTGAGGAGTAGCACAGAGAAAGTAAAGTGAGAAAAGAAAACAAATAGTGGCATCACTGGGGAAACAGCTCTGAGGAGCAGGAGCAAGGGAAGAGCCAAGGTGGGCTTGAGAAAACCTTGGAGACAGTGACAGGAAGCTTGGAGTCGATAAGGCAGGGAGGAAGCAGCACAGGGGGATTCAGGGAGATGAGATCCGAGTGACAGACACACATCCTGAATTAGTGGGGTAACTGAGGAGCTGGGAGGAGATTGCACTGATCAGGCAAGATGGTGATTAGTTCCAGGATTAGCATTTTTGTTGTCTGTGTGGAGAGCAATTAATGGATAAATAAATGACCTGTCTGTGTTTGTGGGAGCCATCAATTGAGTGACTTTGTTTCTGGAGAGTTGCTGATCCTCTTAGCACAGAGCAGGGTGTGAACATCGTTCCTTTGCTCTGATTCCCACTGTGCATTTTGGGACTTGCAGTTTCTAAGGTCAGTGTGTGAGTCTTGCTGTTTAGTTTTAGTTTAGTATTTAGGTTTACATTTGAAGCTGATTAATTAATTTCATTTGTAAGAAAATGTCTGAAGTATTGTCACTGCTCTGCACCTCAGTCACTGGAGAAGGGAATAGCTGTGTGAGCACAGATTTGAGAGTTGCACGATGGCACTTGGGATTATCCCTTTTCTTGGACTTGAATAATACAAATTCAGGCTTTAGCTCAGAATTATTTACTGGCTGGCCAGTTTTCCTTGCTCATTGATGTGTATGAAAAAACCCATTTTGGGTGATATGTGAAGCCTGTTGGACTAACATTGGCCTTGAACTGGGCAGTGCCACTGACTCACTTGCTGTGCCCATGTCACACTGCTCTACCCTTTTTTTTTTCTCCTTGTAAAATGGAGATTTTATCTAATTAACCCTAGAGTAATATGAGTAATAATATCAGGTTTGATTTCTGAGGATGTGCGCAGTTGGAAAGGCAGAGCTGCAGATAGAAACCCCGGGAATAATGCGCACAGAACACATGGAAATAAGTTTGTTTTCTCTGAGGACGTAGCCAGGGAAGCCTGGCATTGTGACGGGCTGCATCTGGTGTTCCCAGCAGCATTTCTTCTAATCCTGGCATCTGTCCTCCAACCTGTGTCCACTGCAGTTGCCTTGGTGCTCTCTGGTGTCACCTTTCACATTCCTGATCCTGTCCATGCAGTGCCTGCGCTCTGGAGCCGCCCCAAAAGCAGCTCCTTTATTTGGAACTCATTTTGAAGTTCATGACATCTTCCCATGCTGTTCCTCACAATTCAGCCTTAATGACTGTAAAGAAGATAAGGACAGAAGATTCAGGATGGTTTGGTGCCTGTGATGCACTTTTCAGCAAATCAGGGTTTTTTAAGACCCGTTTGTGATCCATTTCATTTCAAAAATTTGAAAGGTATTTAAGTGCTGAAGATATTTAAACATTTTCTCTTTAGAATGCCCCCAGAAAAAAATATATTTTCAGCGCCTCAAGGGAGTCTGCAGGAAAAATGGAGAGAGAATTTTACAAGGCTTTGGAGACAGGACAGGAGGGAATGGCTTCGTGGGGAGGCCCTGGCACTGGCTGCTCAGAGAAGCTGTGGCTGCCCCTGGGTCCCTGGAAGGGTTCCAGGCAGGTTGGACAGGTTTGGAGCAGCCTGGGACAGCGGGAGGTGTCCCTGCCATGGCAGGGGGTGATGAGATGATCTTCAGAGTCCCTCCCAGCCCAAACAGTTCTGGGATTTTGGGATTTTTGTCTGCACGATAAAACTGCAGCGAGCACAGGTTTGGTTTGTTCTCTGGCAGGGAGGGAAGCTCAGGGTTTGGGGTCTGGGTGTGAGCAGGAGGTCAGTGCTGCACGAGGGTCTGGGGACCCTCAAAACTTACAGCTGCACTCTAATTTACTGCTGCTGTAGTTAAGATGAAAAGGTTCCCTCCATTATTTAATGCTAAATAGGTCAATTCTGTATTCCTGATAGTGTCTGTGCTGATGGAAGTGTGGACTTCCCTCTTCCCATGCTTCAGGAAGCACAAAGCAGTGTGTGAATGTTTGGTGGGGTTGGCTTCTGCCCTCCCCTCCTTCTTTCTGAACTGTGGAAAGTGGAAATTCTTTGACTAACGAGCGGATTTTGTGGCGTGTTTGTAAACTGATGCACACGTGGCTTAGGCTCAACTTTCCTGGTGGCTCAGATAATTAAAACCAGAATATTTCTGGGGTTTGGACACTTTCTCATGGGTTTCATTTGCCTGCTCCTTCCTTACACGCAGCTCTTCCAGTGGATTCAGAAGCAGCAAGACTGGGACTAACTGGGCTGTGGTTGTAAATAAAAAAAAACTACTTTGATGATCAATATTAAAACCTGTTGCCATCATTTGAAGTGTCCTGTGGATAATTTGGAAATTATAATATTCACATACTTTTTATTTTTTGCTTACCAGTTAAAAGTGTTTTACAGATAAATTGTGGTTTTAAAGGTGGCTGGAAGGGTTGGTGTCTCGGAACATCAGCTCGTCTCAAATACAACTGTTCGCTTTCTAATTTGTTTTAATATTCATTTAATTCCTGCTGCAAAATCCGAGTTTATTCTGTCTGTCTTTTCCTCCCACAGAGTGAAAGATGTTGACTGCCCGTAGTGGAACAGCTCTTCTGAGGAACATTTCTCTGTAAACCTTCCCTAAAATCACCCGAAGGCCAATATTCCGCCTGTGATGGACCCTCGGAATACTGCTATGTTAGGCTTGGGTTCTGATTCTGAAGGGTTTTCTGGGAAAAGCCCCTCTGTGGCAAACATTGGCACGCTGGTGGGCAAAGGGGAAGCGGAGCTCGAGGGCTGCACCAAGGACGAGGAGGACGGGAAGAAGAAAAGCCGGGAGGGGAACGCGGAGAGCGGCAGGAGCGAGGCTCTGGGCGAGGCGCAGCAGCACTTCTCGGTGAAAGAAACAAACTTCTCCGAGGGCAACCTGAAACTGAAGATTGGCCTGCAAGCAAAGCGCACCAAAAAGCCTCCCAAAAACCTGGAGAATTATGTCTGCCGGCCTGCCATAAAAACCAGCATCAAGCAGCCAAGAAGGGCTCCCAAGAGTGGGAAGATGACAGAGGAGAAGAACGAGCACTGTCCTTCGAAGCAAGTGAGTGATGTGTCTGTGGGGTGATTTGCCATTCGTGGTACATTTAAGCTTTTTTAAAAAGCTTCATCATCTCTGCACCGCTGTGTTTTGCTGTTTTTCCGTGTAAGCTCTGATACTGAAGTGTCTGGAGTTAGTGGTTTTATTTTCTGGTCATTAGTAGGAAAAAAATGCTCTTTCACAGTTTGCCAGTTTGTTGTTTCAACAGTAGTGAAAGATAATTCCCAAGTTCACTTGAAGTGGGTTCATTTCTGAAAAGTAATGGGGAAAAAAAGTCTCTTTTCTGTAACAAAGTGGAAGGGTTTGGGTGTCTTGTCTCTCTTGAGATGGGGCTCTGGTTGTGCTGTGCTTGGTGGTTGGATTTATATTTTTTCCTACCTTTTAGAACCAGTTGTTTTGCTGTGTCTCACCTGTCACTGCCATGAGCGGCTCAGGCAGGGTCTGAAAAGCAAAACAGACTTTTCCAAATGATTTAGAAACCAGCCTGGTGATAACCTGCATGTAAATGCAGTGGCTGGAGAGATGTGCCAGGGCTTTTCCAAACACCAGGAAGCAGCCCTGCCTCGAGGATTTGTTTTTATGATCTCCATGATGTAATCTGCAGTAGCAGATAGGGAAAATAGGATAAATAGCAAGGATTACAAATACAGTTGCATAGATGCTAAATTTTGGAAGGGTTTGGTTACAGCCTGCTCTTTTTCCCAATAAACATAAAAAGTTTTGTTAATCAAATGTTAGAATGTACCCTTATGTAGCAGTGCCAGATGATTCAGCAGGAGAATCCAGGGGATCCCTGGAAGGAAGAAGAGTCCTTCCTTTGCAGGATTTGTCTGTTCAGGGGGCTCCAGAGCGTTTCCATTTCTCCAGCCTGTCCTGTTCTCAAGGCTCCCTGCACAAATCTGTCTTGGCAGAGCCTGCCCAAGGGGGAGGAAAATTCCTCACCTTGTGCTGAGGTGATGTCTGTCACACCTACCCAGGACTTTTCCTTTCCCCTGGCGTACCCTGCCTGGAATTGGCCTCGGGGAAAAGTCATCTTAAAGAGAAGTGAAATTTGGGGGTGACCTCATTGTGCCCTTCCAATGCCTGAAGAGAGAGAGAAACAGACTCTTTCCAAGGGCCTGGAGTGCCAGGACAGGGGGAATGGCTTCCCACTGCCCCAGGGCAGGGCTGGATGGGATTTTGGGAAGGAATTCCTCCCTGTGAGGGTGTGCAGGGTGCCCAGAGCAGCTGTGGCTGCCCCTGGATCCCTGGCAGTGCCCAAGGCTGGGCTGGACAGGGTTTGGAGCAGCCTGGGACAGGGGGAGGGTCCCTGCCATGGCAGGGGGTGGAAAAAAATCCTTAAAATCCCTTTTAGCCCAAAGCAGTCTGGGATTCTGAGTAGTAAATTATGTGCTGACAAAACAAGTGTGCTGGATGTTACGTGTAAGGACTAAAATTGCCTTTTCCAGACTCTACAAGGCTCTCACACTGGGGTTTTCCTCCACTGGAAACAGAGGTGTTTTTAGTCAGCCTATTGAACAAGAAATTCTCAAGTGTACATTGCGTAACTTAAAATTTTGGCAATGGACTTTATTTTACATTCTTCCATTTCAGAGCAGGCTTGTTATTTCTAATGATGTTTCTAACTTAGGCTTGAAAAACATCGGAAGAGTTGATCACAGTTTGTTATTACATTGATGGTTTTCTTTTTTCTTTTTTTTCTTTTTTCCTTTTTCTTTTTTCCTTTTTCCTTTTTCCTTTTTCTTTTTTCCTTTTTATTTTTTCCTTTTTCTTTTTCTCTCTTTCTCTTTTCCTCTTTCTCTTTTCCTCTTTCTCTTTTCCTCTTTCTCTTTTCCTCTTTCTCTTTTCCTCTTTCTCTTTTCCTCTTTCTCTTTTCCTCTTTCTCTTTTCCTCTTTCTCTTTTCCTCTTTCTCTTTTTCTCTTTCTCTTTTCCTCTTTCTCTTTTCCTCTTTCTCTTTTCCTCTTTCTCTTTTCCTCTTTCTCTTTTCCTCTTTCTCTTTTCCTCTTTCTCTTTTCCTCTTTCTCTTTTCCTCTTTCTCTTTTCCTCNCTCTTTTCCTCTTTTCCTCTTTTCCTCTTTTCCTCTTTTCCTCTTTTCCTCTTTTCCTCTTTTCCTCTTTTCCTCTTTTCCTTTTCCTCTCTTTTGACAAAACTCTGTCACAATGAGTTGAATATTGGACTGCTCTGGAATATCCAACCAGCGATTTCTCTTGATGTCTGAATTGAGGTGGCCCCTGCAGCTGAAAATCTCTTACTGGGGGGAGGTTTGATGTTAAGTTAATCAGGAGAGGTTTAGATTGGGTGTCAGGAAAAGGTTTTTCCCCCAGAAAATGGGCACAGCCCCGAGGCTGCCAGAGCTCCGGGAGAGTTTGGACCCTGCTCCAGGGATGCCCAGGGTGGGTTATTGGGTGATCCCTCCCTTCCCATTCAGGACATTCCATAATTCCCTAATTCTGCACTCAAAAGGCACCACTGCCTCTGGAGACTTTCCCTTTGCATCAAGAGCTTGTGCTCTGGGAGTTTCAACCAGAGAAAATAATCAATCTTTGAATTTGCATGGTGATGGTAGGGATTCTTCATCCTTGACATCTTAGTTTGTACACCAGGATTTTTTTTTTTCCAGAGATCCATCCCATTTCAAATGGAAAGCAGAAAGGGAGGTAAATATTAGTGATGTTGTAGGATATTAGTGATGTGGTGCATGGCACTGTTGATAGCACGTCAGTTTTAGATTGCAGCTCCTCTCGGTGCAGTCACTGCTCTCCTGCCTGCCAGCCCTGCCGTGTGATGCAGTGGATGCAGATCTGTTGCATTAAATTTGCATTATTTACAAGAGTTTCAAATCCCTGACTCATGATAACTCACTTCAGATCCTGTGCTCTCTCCCGAGTTGTTCTGAGATGGTGTTTAAGTCTGTCTGTTCCCTGCTGCCATTTTGCACTTTGGATTGTTAGAAATGACACTAAACAACATCCTGCTGATTCCTGAAGTGGGATTAGAAGTGTCTGTGTGGAAATAAATGGGAATGATGGCTTAAAACCATCACACGTTTTGAATATAATACCCAAGGGTTGTTTTTTTTGTCTTACTGCCATGTAATAAAGCGAGTTTTAGCACTGCAAATTACACTTCAGTGAGGGAAAGCTATCCGTGAATTTTTGCTGTGGATGCAGAGGAGGGGAAAGCAAACATGTGACCCATTCAGAGCCAGGTGTGGCTTTATTTGGAGCTCTGAAATAAAACTTTCTGTTCTTTTAAAGGAGCAATAAAGAATTAGAATGAAAATTTAGCACTTGCAGCGTGCAGTTAACCACTGAAAGACAAAGGCAAGTAGTGGAGTTCTTCTCCTGGGAATACCAGTGTTAAAATGGAAATAGTGGGAAAATCCTTTGTACTGCCATCTCTGACAGGCTTTTTTTCCCTCAAGTTTAGTGCTGACAGGACTCCTGAAGCTTGGGGAATGTCTTCAAGGATATGAATAGAGGGTTTATCTGCAGTCTGAAAGGGGAGTGGGTAGGTTGGGTAAGTTGGAATCACAGAAGCTTCAGGTTGGAAAAGCCCTTCGAGATGATGGAATCCAGCTGTTCCCACCCTGTCCCCAGGTGCCACATGCACACGTTTTTGAACACTTCTAGGGATGGTAATTCCACCACTTCCCTGGGCAACCTGATCTAATGCCTGACCGCCCTTTCAGTGGAGAAACTTTTCCTCGTATATTTACAATTTCCCCTTCAGAAATGTGTTGACATAAAAGTTAATAAATATTTTTTCTGAGGAGAAAATCATAGAGTAGTAAAAGGAAACCCAGAAATGACTGAGATTCCCAGGTGTTACGAGAAACAAAATTAGCAGGTACTGCAATAACCAGGCAGTGTTCAGTTTGCTTTTTGACACCGAGTGTGGATTTAATTCTTTCAGAAAGTGTCCTGGGGCAGGCAGACGTTGCTGTGCTAAGCCCAAAAACCTGAGCCTTGAACAAAAATAGCCATTTTTCCCCTGTTGGTTTGTAGGATGGTGTGTAAGAACAGTTTAGCTGTGCTGGCAAAGGTGCAGCAGTAAAGGTTTAGCACATAAAAGGCAAGAAGTGACAGTAGCAGCCTGTGTAACTCGCCCTCAGTGGGAACACAGGGCAGCAGGTTGGGACTCGCCCTCCTGCTCCATCTCCTTATTCCTGTGTAAAACTGCTGAGTGCAGGATTCTGGAGCTCTTCCTCTTGCCTTTGGTCATGCAGGGGAGCTCTACATGGAAGTTTGCTGATGAAATCGCAGCCACCAACTGAAAATGTTTCAGGTAAAAAAGTTAAAAAACTGAAGGCCTGATTTATTTTCTTTTTGGATAGCTTGAGAATGTTTCCTGCAGGATCCTGGGCATAAGTTTTTGTCTTACACTAATTCCACAGAATCATTGTTTTCCTGGTAGTTCGAACTTGCTTTTAGGAAAGACTGAAAAATCTTGGAGGTGAAAAATAAACAGCATTTTTATCTGGGGAATTGCACAGAATATGTTGATGCCACAACTACAAAACAATTCCTGTGGTTCCTTAGAATGCTCGTTGGAACTGCAGCCTGAGCGCTGGCCTGAAGTACAACAGCCAAAACAGTAATGGGTAAATCTGTGTATGTGCATAAAAAAATCCTTCTTGCCTGCCAGTGGCTCTCGAGAGAAATACCAAACAACATTTTCATTAACAGGCTGGTTCCTTCTAACTACTGCAGGTGCTGGAAACTGAGACTATCTTGTGTTTTGTGACTTAGGTTTAGTTGAGAAGTGTGACACCAGACTTGATAGATGTTCCTGTTCCCAGGAAAGATCAGCTACCCTCGAGCTTTTTGTAAATAAACACCGATGGTAATGACAGTAAATAATGATCTAGTAGTAATAAACCCTGATTCTCTTTTTAGAATAAAGGTTTTTTGCTGTTGGTGCCTGTGATGATTCTGGATTCACGGAATTGTTCAGGTTGAAAAGGACCTTTAAAATCATGGAGTTAGCTGTTCCCCAAGGCCACCGTTAGCCCACGTCCCCAGCGTGGAGTATAACCTCTTAATAGTTTATATCACAATAACCTGGAATTATTATTCCTCAGATGAATGGTGCAAGTCAAGAAACTGTATGTTCACATAGGAGATAGAGAATTTCAGTTCAGATCAGTGTCAAACCAAGAATAATACCAATTTTATGGAAATGTAGCATGTTTTATGCAATTGCTTTGGGCAATACTTTTATTGGATGGATTCTTAAACCAGACAGTTGAACTAAAGATTGCACAGGAACAAATGTTTCAGTTTTTAAAGCACAAAATGCTTTTTGATGCGACGTAATCTCGCCCTTTTGAACAGCTTTGTGCCCAGATGGGCCATTTCATTCCATCTGACACAGCAGGAACACAGAACAGGGCTTGAAATTTGGGCTGAAAAGGCACGGAATTCCAGGAAAACCGTTTTAGTCTATTTTTTATGGCATTGTCCATTTGATTGCAACATTGAGGCAGCAGCGAGGAAGCTTGAGGCAGATGCTTGGAGGAGAGAGCAGCTGAAACACTCAGGAGATGTTGATGCTTTCTTTTTTCCACAGACCTCACAAATCTGTCTGATTAAAACCTGCCGTTGTGCTTCTGTGATAGAAAACTCTGCGTGTGTCCAAGTGGGGCAGGGAAGCAGGGCTCAGGGGGGAGTTTAGTGCTGAATGCTGCCCTGTGAGCCCAGCTCGCAGCACCTGGAGCTGCCGGGAGCAGGAGACAGGGACACATCCCGAGGTGCCTGGGAGCAGCCCCTGCAGCCCTGAGGCCACTCTGTCACTTGGGCTCCATTTCAGCTTCCAAAACGACTGCGTGGGCACTGGGAGTTATTCCAGGCAAGCTGGGCACCTTTCCTGTCCGCTCTGCAGGTGACAGTCCTGGCTGCTCCCCCTTCCCAGCTGGCGGTTTGGAGGTTTGGAGGTTTCCAGCCCGGGTTGCCAAGTGTTTGCTGTAAGATTGCAGCTGCCACAGGAGAGCTGGGCTGAGGGTCAGCCTGACCTCATGGCCGCGGGGTGTGGCCTGGAGGGGGTGTCTGGGGGTGGATACCGAGGTGTGTCCAGGATGTGTGTGCTGTGGGGTGTCCCGGGGAGCTCTGGGGGTGGATCCCAGGCTGTGTCCCGAGGGGTGTCTGGGGGTGGATCCCGAGGTGTGTCCCCGGGGATGTGTGTCCTGTGGGGTGTCCCGGGGGGCTCTGGGGGTGGATCCGGGGCTGTATCCTGAGGGGTGTCCTGCAGGGCGTGTATCCCGAGGGGTGTCCCAGGGTGGATGTCTTGGGGGCTGACCTGGAGGGGGTGTCTGGGGGTGTATCCCGAGGTGTGTCCCGGGGTGTGTGTCCTGTGGGGTGTCCCGGGGGGCTCTGGGGGTGGATCCGGGGCTGTATCCTGAGGGGTGTCCTGCAGGGCGTGTATCCCGAGGGGTGTCCCAGGGTGGATGTCTTGGGGGCTGACCTGGAGGGGGTGTCTGGGGGTGTATCCCGAGGTGTGTCCCGGGGTGTGTGTCCTGTGGGGTGTCCCGGGGGGCTCTGGGGGTGGATCCGGGGCTGTATCCTGAGGGGTGTCCTGCAGGGCGTGTATCCCGAGGGGTGTCCCAGGGTGGATGTCTTGGGGGCTGACCTGGAGGGGGTGTCTGGGGGTGTATCCCGAGGTGTGTCCCGGGGTGTGTGTCCTGTGGGGTGTCCCGGGGGGCTCTGGGGGTGGATCCGGGGCTGTATCCTGAGGGGTGTCCTGCAGGGCGTGTATCCCGAGGGGTGTCCCAGGGTGGATGTCTTGGGGGCTGACCTGGAGGGGGTGTCTGGGGGTGTATCCCGAGGTGTGTCCCGGGGTGTGTGTCCTGTGGGGTGTCCCGGGGGGCTCTGGGGGTGGATCCGGGGCTGTGTCCCGAGGAGTGTCCTGGAGGGGGTGTCTGGGGGTGGATCCCAAGGTGTGTCCAGGATGTGTGTGCTGTGGGGTGTTCCGCGGTCTCTGGGGGTGGGTCCGGGGCTGTGTCCTGGGACAGGGCTGGCCTGGAGGGGGTGTCCAGGGTGTGGCTGTGTGTCCTGGGAGGTGTGTCCGAGGGGAAGGAGGGATGTTCTGGGGGTGTGCCCTTG
>VXBU01007787.1:83144-113650 GCA_013400315.1 Bombycilla garrulus
GGGGGTGTTTTGGGGTTTGTTCCAGGCAGTGCTCGGGGGTGTTTTGGGGTTTGTTCCAGGCAGTGCTTGGGGGTGTTTTGGGGTTTGTCCCAAGCAGTGCTCTGGGGCTGTTTTGGGGTTTGTTCCAGGCAGTGCTCTGGGGCTGTTTTTGGGTTTGTCCCAGGCAGTGCTCTGGGGGCGTTTTGGGGTTTGTCCCAGGCAGTGCTCGGGGGTGTTTTGGGGTTTGTTCCAGGCAGTGCTCGGGGCTGTTTTGGGGTTTGTTCCAGGCAGTGCTCGGGGGTGTTTCCCAGGCAGGGTCCAGGGCAGGGTGTGTGTGCTGGGACAGTTGGGCTGATGTAGCTGAAGTTGATTTACCTGATTCCCTCGGTGTATGAGCAGTGGAGTCCAGTTCTTCCACTCTGGCCTCTGCACAGAAAATATCCTTTTTATTCCTGAAGTTTGGGGCTGCAGATGACTGCAGTTTGATTTTGGTATCTGTCTGCAATACTCTTACTCTTCCAGTGGGATCCTCCTTAGTGGCAGCAATACCTGCTCTTCACTTCAACCAAAAATCCGAAATTTTTAATGATGCAGAACTGCAAGAAGAAGCTTTGACTCTGTGGCTGATGTTGGGAGTTTTTTTAATGTTTCTGCAGCCACTGCAAACTTCTCCAAAGGAAACATTTCAAGATGTTTCTATTAGAAGTTACTGGATGAAATTTTTTCCTTAAAAATTTCCCTCCAAAATGTTTCTGTTAATCATGCTGATTAATAAGTAGATTTATAGGGGAAAAAAATCCTGATTAAGAATTTTGGTTTGAAAAATGCTGAAAAAAGTACAGCCTTTTTTGATATCTTGTCTGACGTCTCACTAGATGCTTCCTGTTTTGCTATTCACGTTCTTTGAAATAATTTTCAGTGTGCTTGGAAAACTCACTCACCCTTAGATGAGAAAGAAGCTTTCCAGGGCACACTCCTTCAGCTTTCAAAGGATCTGTGTTTGATGCTAAAGCCTTGTTTTCAGAATCCTGGCATCTTGCTCAGATCAAAGCTGGTGTTTGGAAGGATTTTGTTAGTTATGTATTTATTATTTAAGTGTCTACTCAGACTTCCAAGCTCTTTGTTTGGAAATGGAGGTGAGCAGGGGAGAGCAGAGCCTGCCCAGAGGCCTTGGGTACCCAGCAGTGGCAGTGTGAGAGCAGCACAGAACCCGGCCCAGGGGTGGCAGAGCACCCAGGAGGAGCAGAAGGAAAGAAGAGTGTGGATTCACTGATGGCTGAGCAAATACAGGGACGAGGAGCTGAATTCCCTTGTCAATATTTAGGTGGATTTTTGAAGTCAGCTGAACAAAGGAGATTTTTCTTCCAAAGGTGTTGTCAGGATTTCAGGGCACGGAAAGGAGGATGCAGCTCTCTGAATACTTTAGTGACTCTCTGGCACTCAGAGTCTGCCCCAGGGAATTCCAGGAGCGTTGGCAGGAGGTTGGAATCCAGGCTTGGAGTGGTGTCATGCTGACTCAGGAGTTTCCATGTGAGTGCCAGGCCTGGAGGTGGGCAGGAAGAACCCCCTGCTCGTGCTCCACCCCTGCAGGAAGGATCAGCCCTGGATTTGGGGTCACTGCAGAGGCTCCCACAATTCCCACACAGCTGCTTCTCATCTCACCAGTGTCCAGCTGGATCCAGGCTGCAGCCTCCTGGTTAAGTGCTGCTGGTGCAGCTGACTGAACAAACACTTCATGATCAGCCCCAAAACTGGCTGTTTGAAAGGAATCCAGGCTGTCCCTTCCTTCAGCATCCGTAGGTGTTTGCCACAGGTGCAGCTCAGATCAGGGTGATGCTGGCTGTAGTCAGGTGCAGGAAGTGCCAGCCCGTTGCTGTATCAGTTTTTATTGCAGGGGAATGAACAGCTGTCATTGATGTCTTTCCCTCTGTATTTAGTCTTTGTTCTGGTAGGTCCCAGAAGGTTTTCAAATTGGGAACAAAGTCACAGAATGACAGTGACTTTGGGCTGGGAGGGACCTTAAAGCCCAGCTTATCCCGTGGGCAGGGCACCTTCCACTATCCCAGTGTACTCCAAGCCCCATCCAGCCTGGCCTTGGACACTCCCAGGGATCCAGAGACAGCCACAGCTTCTCTGGGCACCAGTTCCAGGGTCTCCCCACCCTCACAGCAAAGAATTTCTTTCATATATGCAACCTAAATTTCCTCTCTGTCAGTTTGAAGCCATCCCACCTTGTCCTGTCACTCCAGTTCCTGATGGAAAATCCCTCTCCAGCTTCTCTGGAGCCCCTTCAGAAACTGCAAGGGGCTCTGAGGTGTCCACACAACCTTCTCTTCTCCAGGCTGAGCATTTCCAGCTCTCCCAGCCTTTCTCCATAGGTGCTCCAGTCCCCTCATCACCTTCGTGGCTTTCTCTGGACTTGCTCCAACACTTCCATGCCCTTCTTAATGCTGGGGGCATCAGAGCCATGGGCAGAATTATCTCCTCAGGGCTCAGAGCCTTCCATTGCCAACCCCTGCTGGGAGTGAACATGTCCCCTGCACTGCAGAGATGTGTTGGGCACTGTATGTAAAGAATGTCCTTCCAAAATAAAAGATAAATTTATTGAGCTGCTCTCAATAGGATTTATGAAGGTATTACAACTTTGATTTTAACCTTTACAGAATTAATTTCAAGTTTGGTTAGGAACTGGAAATAAGTGTGAGTTTCGGTTATTCCATGTGTGTGCATTATCACACCTACTCCCCTGTGCAAACAGAATAATTTGACTTATTTTATTTTACCAATTTTCCTGACTGTCAGTGTTGTGCTGAGAGGAGAAGCTGTTGGTGCAGGGGCTGGGGGGACACGACTGAGCTGCCAGCAGGGACAGGGTGACAATGCCAGCCCTTGCAGGACACTGCTCAGCTGCTGCTCAGCACCGTGTGAGCTCTTCAAGTGCTCTACACTATAAATAGCCCAGCATTTTGTTGTTAGTGGGGTTTTATTAATAAACATCAACAGTATTTTTGGAGAATATAATAACTGGGGGACAGATTAAATGGTTTGTATTTCCGGACTTGGGAGGGAGCTTGGGTTTTGTTAACATCAGGGAAGCCTCAGCATGTCCACAGTTTTAAAGTTTTACTTTAAACATGAACATCCCTATTATTTGCTAAATGTGTTTATTTGATTATGACATTTTATTATTTAAATTATTGATGTTACTACTGTTTGCTTTAGAATTAATAGGATCATGAAACCTCTGTTTATACAGTAACCCTGTTACCAGAGCAAGTGTTAATCACTGAAACATAAAAACATACTGTGTTACTCAAGGGGATACTTTGTACTCTGTTCCTAAAGACTTTTTTTGTTTATTAACTCTTAGGACCCTTCAAAGTCTTACAAGAAAGCTGGAGAAGTTGCATCAGTTGAGTTACACGTGGAAGAAGGTATCCAAGTAGAAACAACCCCTTTATCTAAGAAAGTTTCCCCATTGCATTCTGAAATGACAGATTATATAAAGTCGTCTCCTCCGACTCTTATCAGTAGCCATAATTCTGACTTAAAGGATAGAACAGAAATTAATGGAGCAACAACTGTCACAGAAAAATTGGCTCAACTTATTGCAACTTGTCCCCCTTCCAAGTCTTCCAAAACAAAGCAGAAGAAGCCCGGAAGTGGAAGTGGAACTACATCTGGTTTGGTGAAAGACTCTGCGAAGAAGCTGCCGGGAACCATAACTGCGAGTGGGTTGGTTAACAAAGATTTGGTGAAGAAACTGCCAGGCTCTGGGATTGCTGTTGGGTTGGTGAACAAGGACTCAGGGAAGAAGCCATTAGGGATTGGCAGCGCAGCCATATTGGTGAACAAAGACTCTGGGAAGAAGCCCCAAGCGATCGGCCCCTTAATTGGATTGGTTAGCAAGGACTCTGGGAAGAGGCCTCCAGGGATCAGCACTCCAGCAGCGTTAGTCCACAAGGATTCGGGAAAGAAGCAGCCAGTGACCAGCTCTGCAGTTGGATTGATCAGCAAAGATGTAGGGAGGAAGCTTCCAGGGATCAGCACTCCAACTGCACTGACGAACAAGGAGTCTCTCAAGAAGCCGGTGGGGATCAGCACTCCAGCAGGATTGGTTAACAAGGATGCTGGGAAGAAGTTGTTGGGAATAAACAGTCCTACAGGTCTGCTTAACAAGGATTCTGGGAGGAAGATGCCAGGGACTGGGAACAGCACAGTTCTGGTTAACAAAGACTCTGGAAGGAAGACGCCAGGGATTGGCAGCCCGATGGGACCGGTTAGCAAGGACCCTGTGAGGAAGATGCCAGGAATCAGCAGTCCCGTGGGATTGGTTAGCAAGGACTGTGGGAAGAAACCAGCAGGGATTGGCAGTCCAGCTGGTTTGGCTAACAAGGACTCTGGAACTCTGAAAGCAGACTCCCTTGTGCCCTCCTCGGAGCCCTTTAAGCTTCCTTGCAACTCAAACCTCAGTAGCCTTGAAAGCCATGAGCCTGCGGATTTATTGAAGGAAAATACTACCAGCAAAACCTTTGAGAAGCACATTATGAGACAGAGCAAAGAAAGTATCTTGGACAAGTTTTCAATTCGGAAAGAAATTGCTGACGTAGGCAAAGAGATGTTCAATGAAGGAATGTGTGTTCCACAGGATGCCTACTCATCCGGTGAGAAAGGGATTTATGAAACGTCAAAGCATGAAAAGCAGCCTCCCGTTTATTGCACTTCACCAGACTTCAGGACAGGAGGTGCCTCGGAGGTGTCGACAGCCAAGTCCCCGTTCAGTGCGGTGGGAGAGGGAAATCTCCCGTCTCCTTCCCCCACGGTGTCTGTCCCCACCCTGAACAGGAGCCTCTCCGCAGCCTCCTCCCAGCTGGCGTCCAACTCGTTGCACTTAAGTTCCACGGCAGAGCTCTTGGAAGGCATTTCAGATCCCATGGGCAAAACGCCCTTCTCCTCGGACAGCACCCTCCTGAGTCTGAACAGGACATTGAACCACACCCTCGGCACCGATTTTAAAGGTGCTGAGAAAGACTTAAGTGATTCAAAAGCGTCTTACGTGGAAACTTCAAGAACAAGTCCTCCCACAGGGAAAAAGCCCATTTTGGCAGCTGAGACGAGCATCCACGCTACTGTCACCCCTTCAGTAGTTAGTTTTACCAGCTTGTTTGGTAGCAAGCAGTTCCTCAAGATCGGTGCAATAGCTGCATCCGAGAAATCCTGCCAAGGAGCAAAAAACCTGAGCAGCACTCAGCAATCAAAACCTTTAAAGAAAAGAAAAGGAAGGAAGCCACGATGGACTAAAGTGGTGTCAAGAAGCGCGTGCCGACCTCCGAAAGGTCTGGAACTAGAAAGGTCAGAGCTTTTTAAAAACATTTCATACAGTGCACTATCGAGCAGTAATTTGGAGCAGGCCAAATTCCTGAAAAACATAGGATCGTCCTCATTTGTGGAGCACGAATTTGTCAAACATCAGTTGCCAAAGCTGAATGAAGCTAATGGACAGTCTCTGGCACTGCTGGCTGAGACTGACAAACAGACTCAGAAGTTCTACAGTGCTCACAAACAACCCTCTAGCTTGTGTATGTCTGATGATTTCTTACCTGACATATACAAACCCAAGAGAGGAAGACCTAAATCCAAGGAAATGCCAGAGCTCGAAGGTCCCCCCAAAAGAACTCTTAAGATCCCGGCATCGAAAGTCTTCTCAGTGCAGTCAAAAGAAGAGCAAGAACCTCCAATTTTGCAGCCTGAAGTCGAAATTCCCTCCCTAAAGCAAAGCTTATCAGGACAAGCTTTTCCTAAAAAGAGAGGGAGACCTAAAAGGCAGATCCGGTCATCGATTAAAATGAAACCACCTATTCTGTCTGTGGCACCTTTTGTTGGAACAGAGAACTCAAGCAAGATGGGGCCTGAAAGTGAACAGCATCGACCCGGGGAGTTCTTTGAGAGGAAGGACCAGCTCCGAGGGCCAGAAGAAGTCCAAAGCCCCAGTATTTGTAGCATGAGTGATTTGGAAGTAGACTCAGACAGAAAAGTTGCCAAGAGAAATAACGGACAGTTAATGAAAACAATTATTCGAAAAATAAATAAAATGAAAACTCTGAAGCGAAAGAAACTTCTGAATCAGATTCTGTCCAGTACAGTGGAACCAAATACCAAAGGGAAGATGCAATCCAAGCTCCACAACACCGTGTCAACTCTTGCTGCCACATTTGGTTCAAAACTAGGCCAGCAAATCAACGTCAGCAAGAAAGGAACGATTTACATAGGAAAAAGGAGAGGGAGGAAACCTAAAGCCGTCCTGAATGGCATTTTAGCCAGCAGTGCTGCCAGTCTGACAGTTCTGGAGAAGTCTGCCCAGCAAGCTCCTGGTACGTCCCTAGGACAAGTCCTCCCCCACCTGCTGCCCTCGGCAGCGAACCCCTCGGAGATCCTGCCGTCCCCGGTGTGCTCGCAGTCCTCGGCCGTGAGCGGGGGGCAGAGCCCCGTGAGCAGCGACGCGGGCTTCATCGAGCCCAGCTCGGTGCCCTACCTGCACCTGCACTCCAGGCAGGGCAGCGTGGTCCAGACGCTCGCCATGAAGAAAGCGGCCAAGGGGAGGAGGAGGCTGTCCCCGCCCACGCTGCTGCCCAACTCCCCCTCGCACCTGAGCGAGCTGACGTCGCTCAAGGAGGCCACCCCTTCCCCCGTGAGCGAGTCCCACAGCGATGAGACCATCCCCAGCGACAGCGGGATAGGCACGGACAACAACAGCACTTCGGACCGAGCCGAGAAGTTCTGCGGGCAGAAGAAGAAAAGGCACTCGTTTGACCACGTGTCCCTCATCCCACCCGAGACTTCCACCGTGCTGAGTAACCTGAAGGAGAAGCACAAACACAAGTGCAAGCGCCGCAGCCACGATTACCTCAGCTACGACAAGATGAAGAGGCAGAAGCGAAAAAGGAAAAAGAAGTACCCTCAGCTCCGAGGGAGGCAGGACCCTGACTTCCTCGCCGAGTTAGAGGAGTTAATAAGTCGATTAAGTGAAATTAGAATAACCCACAGAAGTCACCATTTTATACCGCGAGATTTGCTGCCTACCATTTTTAGGATAAATTTCAATAGTTTCTACACCCACCCTACTTTTCCTTTAGATCCTTTGCACTACATTAGAAAACCTGATTTAAAGAAAAAGAGAGGCAGGCCTCCAAAAATGCGGGAAGCTATGGCAGAAATGCCTTTCATGCATAGCCTCAGCTTTCCCCTGTCCAGCACCGGGTTCTACCCCTCCTATGGCATGCCTTACTCCCCGTCTCCCCTGGCAGCTGCTCCCATAGGATTAGGTTATTACGGAAGGTACCCTCCGACTCTTTACCCTCCTCCACCCTCTCCTTCTTTCACCACCCCCCTGCCCCCACCTTCCTACATGCATACAGGCCACCTGCTTCTCAACCCCACCAAATACCACAAGAAGAAGCATAAACTCTTGCGCCAGGAAGCTTTCCTCACCACGAGCAGGACTCCGCTGCTGTCCATGAGCACGTACCCCAGCGTCCCCCCCGAGATGGCCTACGGCTGGATGCTGGAACACAAGCACAGGCACCGCCACAAGCACCGGGAGCACCGCTCCTCCGAGCAGCCGCAGGTTTCCATGGACACCATCGCGGCCAACAGCTCCTCCAGAACGGTTCTGGAGTCCTTGAAGCGCTACAGGTTTGGGAAGGAGGCCGTTGGCGAGAGGTACAAACATAAAGAGAAACACAGGTGCCACATGTCCTGTCCACACCTGTCACCTTCCAAGGGTTTGCTAAGCAGAGATGAGCAGTGGGTCAGGAGAGAGCCTTCGGAGTCTAATTCCTTGGCGCTGGGCTTGCAGACGCCTCTGCAGATAGACTGCTCCGAAAATTCCCCAGCTCTGTCCCTGGGGGGATTCACTCCCAGCTCGGAGCCAGCCAGCAGCGATGAACACACAAACCTTTTCACAAGTGCAATAGGCAGCTGCAGAGTCACCAACTCTGCCAGCACCAACGGACGTAAAAAGTTACCCGAGAGCCCGGGACTGTTCAGCGGGCAGGACGCGGCGCTCGGCCGGCCCCTCCGCAAGGAGCCCGTGCCTTCCCTGGAGAAGGCCCTGCAGCCACTGTCAGGTAAGGGAGCTGGGGCTGGGCCTGCTTTCCACGAGCCTTGCTGGTTCTGTTGTACCAAGCACGGCTGGAGCAGGGGGCAGCTGAGGCTTTGGCTCTGCAGGGATCGGCGCTGGGCTCCAGCCCTGCCCCTGTCCTCTCCCAGGGCTCTGTTCCTGCACTGCCAGCACAGGCTGACACGGAATCTCCCCCAGAGCCACCCGAGGCACTCTGTCCCTCCTCCCAACAGACTCCTCTTGCTTCCTTACAGGCTCAGGATGCTTTCTTGTGCAGAGGTCTTTGTTTTTTCCGTACAATTTTAATTTTCTAGAGAAATGAGGGAAAGTTTCTCACGATTTTTGCTATTTTCAAAGCCACGTTTCTGTTTAGGTTGAAGTTTGGTTGGTTTGGTTCAGACCAGCTGTTGCTGCTACTGTTGTGAGTGATGTTTCCATTTAAGAAAATGTTTCCTCTTCCTTTTGTAACTCCATTTTGGTTATTTGACAATCTTTGCTACAACAAGAGCTTTCAATCCCTGCCTCGAGGCCTCTTGCAACACCTCAGAACAGCTGGGGTTGATCCTGGGGATACCTGAGACCAAACCTAGAAATTTTGGATTTATTCATAGGTGGGAAATGTATCTGACAGCCTTGAGCAAAACTGGAACAGGAGGAGCAGGAACAGGAGTTTGTCATTTGCATAATATTAAGGAAAAGAAAAGATAACCTGCAAAGGGCAAGTGTGGCTTGTGCTCCTGCCTGCTTCCAGTGTGTGTGAAGGAAGCCTGAGCTGCTTCTCCCTCCCCTTCTCGCCTGCATTCTCCCTTGAAGTTTGAATCATTGTCCAAAGCCGGTTGTGACTAATATTTCACAGAGCAAAAACCAGGTGCCAGGACTGAATAATCCCTCCTCATATTCCTGGCTCTCATCTTGCTCCTTCCAATGGGATACTCCTGCTCTGATGCTTCCTGCACCTCCTGCTCTGCACACCTGTCGATGGACAGGGTTTTTCCCTTGGTTTGGGGGGGGTTTGTGTTTTCCTTCTTTATTTTAAGGGAGGTTGGAAGCAGCTAGATCTTTGACAAGTTCGTATTTCTTTGTGCTAGTACCAAATTACTTGAGGTGGTGAGTGGAGTGTGGAGAAGACAGCAGAGACATAAGATTCTTTCTCCTGCAGTGATGGAAGGAGAAATTTCAAGTGCTGGTTCACTCCAGGGGTTAAATTTGGCTCTGAGGAGTGAATTGGTTGTGGGAACCAGTGCAGTTATGGGAGTTTTGAGATGTTTTCCATTGCAGTGAATGATCTGACCTGGGTTTGTGTGAGAAGTAACCCAAGGAAGGGGAAGACCAGAGATGCTTTTTTTGAAGTCTCTGCCTGCTCCCTGCCCCAGGAAGTTTGAGTGATTCATCAGGCATGGGATATCACTTCCAGGCATTGCATTCCCATGGAATTCCCAAAACTTGGCTGTTTTGTGAGGCTGGCATTTGGCTTGGTGTCCAGCTCATTCCCAAGGAGCTCCTGGTGCCCCACAGCTCTTGGAAAACTTAACCCATGTCTGGTGAAAAGCCCCAGGAAAGAGAAATGCCAGATTTGGGGGTTTTTGATCCATGTCAGTTTGCATGTTGTGTTTGGGGTGTTTTGGTTTTAGCCATGGTGTCGAGTGGTGATTCTGAATCCATGACCATGGAAGATTAAAGGAAAGGCAGAGATGGAGGGAAAACCTTTGGTGCATCAAAGACTGTTTATCGATAAAACCAGATGCAGTTTAGGTGCATGGTGGAGAGGTGCTGGATCAGAAACTTGGAATAAGCAGTCAGGGATTGGGTCTTTGGGATCCATGGGGAATGTCTGTGGTGCTTTATTTCAGAGTATTCATGTGGAAAATCCACCTCACCTCCACAGCCTTCTGAACACAAGCCTGGCCCAATATGACAAACAGATTATTTTTACGATATTGACCGATGCCAGATATTTTCAGAGGTTTGCCCATGTCTGAGTTGTGTTAGAGCAGAGCTGTGTTGGTTGGTTGTGCAAACAGGGCTCCCGAGGAGGTGGGAGTTTGCCAGGAGGTGAAGCACAGGTGGAAGTTCCCACGCTGAGCTGTTGTGCGACCTTGGCACAGCCACAGCGCTGCAGGTCACGAGGCTCTGCTGTTTTGTCCGGGGGAGTTTTGTAGGACGCTGCAGCCTGTTCATCCCGAGTTCCCAGGCGCTGTTCCTGAACTTCGGCAGCTTCACATCAGCAGTTATTTTGGACAGCTGATGCCGTATCATAGCCCAGCCTTGGTGTGCTGTGCCGTGATGTGCTGCTCACAGTTCCTGCGGCCTCGGTGCGTTCCACGTCCAGTCCAGCAGTGGGAGGAGATGGGATCAGCCGTGTTCTGACTGGGGATGGTGCAGCCGAGAGTCTGCACCACTTCTGTTCCCTCTGCAAACACCGGCCCTGCTGCGAGGCTGCTCCTGCGCTGAGCGAGGTGCAGGTGCCGTTCTGTCCCTTCCCTTGGGATAACCGGTGTTACCGGGCACGACCGTGCGGGCTTTGGGATAACCGGTGTTACCGGGCATGACCGTGCGGGCTTCGGGGCGACCCGGGCAGTCCCGGACCGTGTGTCAGTCCCTGCCCGAGGGTTCCCGCTCCCTGTGTCGGTCCCGCTCTCTGTGCCAGTCCTGGTCCCTGTCCGAGGGGTCCCTGTTCCGAGGGGTCCCGGTCTCTTTTCCATTCCCTGTGAGGGTCCCTGCCCGAGGGTTCCCGCTCCCTGTGTCGGTCCCGCTCTCTGTGCCAGTCCTGGTCCCTGTCCGAGGGGTCCCTGTTCCGAGGGGTCCCGGTCTCTTTTCCATTCCCTGTGAGGGTCCCTGCCCGAGGGTTCCCGCTCCCTGTGTCGGTCCCGCTCTCTGTGCCAGTCCTGGTCCCTGTCCGAGGGGTCCCTGTTCCGAGGGGTCCCGGTCTCTTTTCCATTCCCTGTGAGGGTCCCTGCCCGAGGGTTCCCGGTCCCTGTGCCGATCCCTGTGCCGGTCCCTGTCCGAGGCGTCCCGGTCTCTGTGCCGGTCCCTGTCCGAAGGGTCCTGGTCTCTGTCCTGGTCCCTGTCTCGAGGGTTCCCGTTCCCGGTCCNTCCCGTTCCCGTTCCCACCCCGGGGCCGCGGGACCGGCGGGCAGCAGCGCCCCCTGGCGGCCCCGCCGCTCCTCTGCATTCGGGCTCCGGGATCCTGGAGCACCGGCGGTGACAGCCCCGGGACACGGGCGGGCATAGCCCCGAGACACGGGCGGGGACAGCCCCGGGACACGTGCGGTGACAGCCCCGGGACACTGGCGGTGACAGCAGCCCCCGGGACACGGGCGGGGACAGCAGCCCCCGGGACACGGGCGGGGACAGCAGCCCCCGGGACACCGGCGGGGGCAGCAGCCCCCGGGACCCCGGCGGCGACAGCCCCCGGCATGTGCCACCTCCTGCCAGGAGCGCACGCACTGCTGGGCTGTCCCCACGGCCTCCAAAATCTTCTCCCTCTTTTCTTTTCCCTGTTATGAATTACAGCCCATTTCCACTCCAAACACTGACTCCTGCTGTTTAATTTCAATTTTCAGTCCCAGCTCCCAGAGTACTTGTTTAGTACAGACTTTATAAATTCAGTGCATCTTGGAGTTCCTCAGGGGGAAAAGTCACCCTGGAATGACAGACCTGCTGTGGGTGTGACCCCGGGCAGCTCAGCAGCTCCCTGAACCCAGGGGGTTGGGTGGACAGCGGGTCAGAGTAAAGTGAAACTCATGGCTTAAGAACCCTTTAATAATTGAAATAAAATTATGTGTTGTAATAATAGTAGTAATAAATGTCATGAAAAGGACAGAGGGAAATAAAGCTCAAGAAGCACAAGTGATTCCTGGTTTGTTGCTCAGTACCTGCTGCCAGTCCCCAGCACCGACTGGGCCATGGAGCAACCTGGAATACTGGAAAGTGTCCTTGTCTGTGGTAGGGGATGGCATGAAATGAGCTCCAGAGTCCCTTTGAGCCCAAACCACTCCAGGATTCTGTGAATAAACCCCAGGAGCACCAGTGATGCCCAGTGCAGTCACTCCCCACCCAGTGCCCAGCCCGTCCCTCACTCAGGGGATCCCAGCCACCCTCCCTGGGCCGGGCACTGCGTGGTGTGGAATGTCCTCTGGGCAGCTGGGCTGGAGAGTTCTGGGCTGAGGGTGAGCATCAGGCAAACACTGGGGTGTGACCAGCAATGAACCAGGCACAGCTGAGCCAGCTGCTGGCACAATTCACTGTGTCCCAGCTGGAAGCAGCACAGCTCTGCCCAGTGCTGAGCACCCGTGCAGTGCCCAGCTCAGCCCTGCTGCAGGAGCCTTCCCCCTGTGTGGTGGGAACAGCAGGTGCTGGAAGAGCTCACCAGCACCATGCTACAGCAGGATGGTGGGGAAATTCACCAGGAACAGCCTCAGACTGTGTCCAGGAGCCTTGTGATGGTGCCCTGTTGAGGAAAGCCTTCACGAAAAAGAGGTTGGAATCCTTGGAAAGGTGCTGTTGTTCATTCCCTCTACCAGTTACAGGTGTTAAAACAGGAGCTAAGAGTGCCCACAATTTAAAAAAATCCAGACTTTGAGGCAAGAGGATCTAAAAGGTGATTGTCCCTGAGATTCTGGGGAAACAGTTTGATACTTTCAAGGATGCTGCCATCATCACGCACCTTGGCATTTCCTTTGAGGCATTGAAGCCCCAGGCCGTGGGCAGGGGAGGAATTTTTTAAGGCCTTGATTTTGGGCAGAACTTCAGCGTCCTTTGAGGAAGGGAGGGAGGAACTCAGAAGCAAAGAGCTTATTCATTATGAAGCATATTTTGAAGGGAAACAGCAAAAATCTGTTTTTTTGCATCCTGGATTTTGTCTTCTAGATATTTTCAGGATATGCACATTCTCCTCTTGCACTGCCATGTGCATTTTTGCTTATCTGGGGTTTTATACTGATCTGAGTTTTTAATATCTCAGCGTTTTCATAACTGCAATACCAGGTTTTTCTATGACATTTTCATGACTCCCACAGCCTTTGCTTTCAAGAGTAATTTGGATTCTCTAAAAGTTGAAATTCTAGGAAAATAAAGCAGTTTCCTGTAAGAAAATATTTATGTGTAAAAAGGGAAACAGAAATAGGTCTTTGCATGTGTTCTCAGCAGAGCTGTCATTCTCAGCCCTGTCCCTTCACCCTGCAGCAGTCGTGGGATTCCTGTATCTTTCTAAAATTGGTTTTAACTCAAGGAATGGTAATTGTGCTTCCTGCTGCCTGGTGATATCATCCATGGATTCAGCAAGTACCAGCAAGCCATGTGTGCTCAGAACACAGAGAGAAACGTGTTTTGCAGGTGCCTAAAATCCAGTGCTGGTCTGTGTGTAGATAATCATCATACTTACTTGTTTAGGCCCCAGGGCTTTAACACATTTGCCATGATGGACTGGAGCAGAAATATTTGTGGTTTTTATTGTGACAGGATCTTGAAAAGGAAAAGCAACGCAGCAGGGGACAAATCTAAAGAATTTTTAAATCTTGGGAATGTTTTTCTTGTTTAGCTTTTCACCTTTCTGCAGTTCCTGGTGCGCAGTTCTGCCCAAGGAGAGGGAGGGAATGATTGTCCAGAATGAGGTGACCTTCCAGCATGTAGGAATGGGATCAGCAGCACAAAGCCACTCGGTGTTCCCTGGGGATCAATCCGGGTTCCAGAGCTGTTTCACCTCCTTGCCAGTGCCCTGGCTGGTGGGGCAGTGGCTGGGAGGGACAGTGGGCACAGCAGGGGACAGTGCCAGCACACGTGGGGACCAGGACAGGCTGGAGAGGCTCTCTAGGAGCAGCACCAGGGGCTGGGTTATGATCAGCACCAGCAGGGTGAGGGGATGTTATTCCCTTCTTCTCCACCCCGCAGGGGCCACACCTGGAGGGCTGTGTGAGCCATCCAGAGAGACTGGGAGAGTTGGGATTATCCAGCCTGGAACAGGGAATGCACAAAGGGAGCTCTTCCCAGTGTGTCCGTGTTCCAGGTGGGAGGGAATGAGGAAAAAGGAGTTAGACTGGTCCTGGTGGTGCCCAATAGCAGGAGACCCACAGGAGTTCAGGGAATTCTGTTTGTGCAGAAGAAAATGTTCGCAGTGAGGGTGAGAATGGCAGATGGGCGAGTCTGTATCACTGGAGATGAGGAAAACACAAGGGAATGTGATGGCCCTGAGCAGCCTGACCCAGTTCTGAGCAGGGTCATTGGTCTTGGCAATCTGCAGAGGTTTTTTCCAAACTCTTCTGAAAATCAAGGATTCAATTGAGAGTAGGGGGGTTGTTTTCTTTTCTCACATACAAGCTAATGATGGTGGTTAACATTTCAAGGCTTGTTTACCTCTGCCATTGGCCTGTGCTTGGTGTTTCTTTTCCATCCTTCCTCTGCATTCCTGGGAGCACAGAGGTGTTCCTGAAGCCGCACCAGAGCAGCCTCAGTTTGAGCCTTCATTGTTGTGCTGGCACAGCCAGACTGAAACGATGTTTTTTTGTGCCTTTCCTGATCTGCCTTGCAGGCACTTTGCCAAGCCAGGACAAGCCCTCGCAGAGGCAGTCGGAGAGCACAAACTGCAGCCCTTCCAGGAAGAGATCCACGTCGGAGAGCACTTCTTCTCCAGGCAAGTCCTGCTCAGGGGCCTAGGTTTTGGGATCCCCGTGTGCTCAGAACTTCAGCTCTTGGGGATGCTGAGATTTTCCACTGACACTTTGGGATCCAAGGGCTGTGGGTTGGGTTGTGAAACAGGGACACAAAGCAGTTCTCAGAGAAAAGCAGCAGAGCTGTGGCAGGGTAGGGTTTGGTTCCTCACCAGGTTAGGCCTTGTGCAGCCCAGTGCTTTAATCCAGGCCTGTGACATTACAACTAATCAATGAATTAGAGGAATAAATTAATTGTTCCCTGGGGAAGAGTCTGACTCTGGCACTGCTCTGGAGGCAGAGGGTTCTTGCCCCTGGGCAGGTCACAGGAGGATCAGGCCAGGCTGTGCTGTGGGGTTTTGTTCCTCACGTGTGAGACTCCTGCCAAAGTGATGGAGGATGACACGTGGCTCATCCCAGCCATCAGTAGTGGCACAGCTGTGACTGCCCCCAGACAGGTCAGAAATGTTCATGGCAGAGAGATAATGGAAGCACTGAAAGGCCTGGGAGCTCTGATAGCATCAGCTCCATGATACAAGAAGAAATCTTGGATGCAGGATCCTAGTGAGCTGGAGGGGATGTCGCAGCAGGACAGCGAGGGAGACAAGGGCTGACAATTCCCTGCAGGTCACTGCCTGAGGCTCGTGAGGAAGGGAAAGATTCTCCCTACTGACAGGGCAGTGGAGCTCTAGAGAGTCATCTGAGCAGCTGGGAAGGGGCTCAGTCTGGGAAAAGGAGGCTCAGGGGGAATTTCTGGCTCTGCACAAGTCCCTGCCAGGGAACAGCGACAGGAGGAGAGGGAACGGCCTCAGGCTGGGCCAGGGCAGCTCAGGGTGGCTCCAGCAGGAATTTCCTCATGGAAAGGGTGGGCAGGGATTGGGAGTACCCAGGAAGGGTTGGATCCTCATCCCTGGAGGTGGCACTGAGAGCTCTGGGCTGGGGACAGGGTGGGGATTGCTCAGAGGGTGGATTCAGTGCTCCTGGAGGTCTTTTCCAACCTCAGTAATTCCATGGTTCTGTGACTCTGTGTTGGAGCTTTGTTTTGTCGGGAGGTCAGATCTGTGCAGACACAGCGTGTGTGACTCTGTGTGTTGCTGTCAGTCACATTTTACCCCTATGACAATATCATATTTATTGCCCAAATTGTCGCAGGGCAGATCTGAAAATGTTCATTTCCTGATTGTTGTCACCCGTGGTTATCTCAGGTAGCAGGAGTGGGCTCTGAGCAACCTGCTCCAGTGGAAGGTGCCTGTGTCAGGGGGGGTGGAACAAGATGTTCCTTAAGGTCCCTTCCAACCCAAACCATTCTGTGATTCTGTAAAAATGGAATTTGGGCTCCCCTAGGATTGGACAGAAGAAAATGCAGCAGGTTGACCCGTTTTGTAAGAAGCTCAGTTGCAGAAACACTCGTGTTACCAGAATTCAGACATTCTTAGACACCCAAATTGGCTGCAAATATGTTGTAAATCCCTAGGATTGGTACTTAGAATTAGTTATGATTTCCATCTAGGCAGGATGTGCCAAAAGTGCCATTTCCTCCCTGCTTTAAACAGATGTTTGCAACAGATGCTCCATTCAGCCTGTGCTGCAGCAAGTCCTTTGCAGTAGGAAAGGGATCTTCCTTTTCCTCTGTTTCTTTCACTTTCTTGCCCGGGCTCACTTGAAAAGGGGCAGCTGAGGTTGTTGTAACTGGGAATAGGAAGTGTTAAAGTTGAGCAGTGTTTTGTGCAGGAGCATTGGAATGACATGAATCACAAGTTTATCAACTTCAAAGTCACCGAAGTGATGATGCAGCTGAGAAGATCAGTTTTTGTTGTATTAGCCAGGCTCTGGAATGCGTGTGGGTTTCAGTGTGTTTGTCAGAGAGGAGCTGCAGCTGTCCCAGCTCACAGCCTGCAGTGTCCCAGCCCTTGGCATCAGGTTCCAAGAAGCAGCAGCAGCAGTTCCAGGCACCCATGGGTGCTGCTGGGTGAGGGTCACTGAGCAGATGGGTTCTGTGAGGAGCCCCAGCTCCAGCCCTACGTGCCTCAAAGACCAGAAGAAGACAAAGGGTAATTTATCTTTATTTTTCATCTGAAATGCAGACCTGAAGTGTAAATCCTTCCAGTTGTCTCAGAGTTGTTGGGGTGTCCATGTCAGCTCACAGCAGGAGGCTTCTCTTGTCTTTTGTCACCAGGAAGAGCATTGTCCAGAGGAAGACTTTTAAAACATGTTTAATTGACTCTCTCCTCCAAATTGTGTACTCTCTGAAGCACCTTTTAATTTGCATTTAAAAACTCCTGACTTTGGAATCTTAGTGAGGAATGCATTCTCCAGAGTAACACAATTGGACTACTGAGCACTGGAAAAATATTAGAAAATATTTAAACTAGAAAAAACTTAAAGAATAGCTAGAAGGATAAAAAATACTTGAACTGGTTGTGTTTTATCTGTCATCTAACAAAGAATCTCCCTCCTGTCAAGTGCCAGAGCCCTTTATAAACACATTTTGTCTTCCTTTAGCAGTTCCCTTGACACCAGGACGTGCTGCTCAGGCTCCAGCCTGGGCCCCGCTGGGTTAAGCAGATCTGATCTAAGTAATTTGCCACAATTACAGTAACATTTTGTCAATGCTAATGTGCAGTTGTGATGTATTTATGAGAAGGCAGCATCCATTTCACTCCAGAAAGAACAGAATTTCTTCTAATGGAATGTTATCACTAAGGAGCAGCAGGGCAGCTTTGGGGAGCTCTTAGTTTGGAGCAAATCCCTTTGTAATACAGAATAATCTACATGGTTGACCTGGGAACTTTCTTTTTCAAACACCAATCTTCAGCTTTAAAGCATATAACAGTTTTAAAATTCAGATCTAAATTTACTTCCTGTGTAAATTCGCCTTTCTCTTTTGTCCAGATAGTTTGATTTACCTTTATCCAATCAGTTCTGTCATCAGCCTTGTCTATTTGATAAAAAAAACTGCAAGAGCAATGAAAATAGTTGTTTCAGTACTTCCAAACTATAAAAAAAGAAAAAGAAGTTTAAAAATGTTTCAAATGTTGCTCCATTTTTTATCAGGATTGAGTTTTTATGTGCACAGAGGGTTTTGTAGTTTTAGTGTTGAATGGAAAGAAACTTGAGGACTGTGTGAACCCTCATTGCTTTTTGCTGTTAGAAATGGGGGATTATGTGAGAAGAAAGAGAAAATAATTGTATGTTAAAAGTGATGATCTAAAATGTGACTGACCTGTGTCACTGGGTCCCTCTCCATATTACAGAATATTGTGAACAAATGTTCTGGGCAGTCCCAGGACACAAGTGCAGTCAGTTGATGCAGCTGCTGTGTTTGGTCCCATCCCCACTCTGATGCCTTCTTGGGGCTACATAAAAACAGAGACCAAACAAAATTAAGACAATAAAAGGAGGTTATATTTATTGAAGGTTTATTTTGGGCAGACAGAGCCCCTCAGGGGCTACACCCAAAAAATGGTCACGGGTTTTTACACTTCTGTAAGTTTGGTCCATTTGCATATTGGGGGTAAATCTTACAGCTTCAGGTAATGAAGTCGTTTACCCCAAGTTTGCTCCCCCCAACTCACTTTTATTTCCATTTCTCGGGGCCTGAGGCAGTGAGGTGTCCTTGATTCCCAGCTTTAGAGAGGAATTGTTGTCTGACCAAAATGGGAGAGCAGCAACTGACACTCCACGCGGAGTTTATAGAGTTATACACCCAAAAATTGCAGGACTACCAATACATAAAAACCACAAAAGCTAAATCCCTAAGGCATCATCCCCAGCGCTGTGTGTGTTTCAGGGGCGGCGGGGCCGGCGCGGGGTGCTCGCCTGGGCCCGGCGGCCGAGGACTCTGTGGACAGCCTGCTGCAGCGCATGGCCCAGCAGGACGGGCCGCCCGCGCTCGACAAGAGCCTGGAAGCCGTCATGGCCAACGTGTCTGCCCCTCCATCGGCCAGCCCTGCCCGGAACCACTCCCGGGAGAGAGCCCTGGGCAAGCAGGACGGCCTGGGGGCTCCGGCCATCCCCGGCGGCGGCGGCGGCGGCGACATCTTTTTGCTGCAGGAGCGCCTGCCCGGCAGCTACTCGCCGCGGCACCTCAAGAGGAGCGTGGTGGAGGCCATGCAGCGCCAAGCGAGGAAAATGTGCAATTACAACAAGATCCTGGCGACAAAAAAAAATCTGGACCACGTCAACAAAATCCTGAAAGCCAAAAAGCTGCAGAGGCAGTCGCGGACGGGGAACAACTTCGTGAAGCGCCGGCCGGGGCGGCCCCGCAAGTACCCGCTGCAGGCCGTGGTGTCCATGCAGGCCTTCCAGGCGGCCAGGCTGGTCAGCCAGGAGCTGGAGGACAGGGAGAAGAGCAGCAGCCCCCTGCACCTGGGGCCAGACACCATCACAGATGTCATCGAAGCCGTGGTGCAGAGCGTGAACCTGAACCCCGAGCACCGCAAAGGCTGGAAGAGGAAGAGGTGGCTGCCGGAGGAACAGGCCAGGAAGAGACACAAGTCTTTGCCTGAAGATGAGCAGGAGAGCAATAAGAGGTGATTCCCTTGTGATTTTGTATCTCAGTTGGGTTCAGAATGTTTCAGTCCTTGAGGGAATCTTCTGCTTGATTTTATTAAGGAGTTCAGTGTAGAGGGAACCAACTCAGCCTTGAGTGTGGTCAGGGCCTTCCTCAGGTACTGAAAACACCCCAGAAATGGGAATCTCAGGTGACCTAAAACTGTGGCTTCTGTACTTGTGTTGGTGAAGGATATGTTTAAGGAGTTGGTACAGGGTTACTGATTGAGGAGCCACAGATTGTTCCTTCATCCTGTGTGGAATAAAGAGCCTGAGGAGTTGTGTGTGCCGTGGGATCTGCTCATGTAGATCACAAACAAATACTTACAGGCAACGCAGGATGTGAGGTGAGGTCAGGTGATGTACAGCAGATAAAGAGTAAAGCTAAAGCAGCAAGGAGGAGTTAAGGGGTGCACCTATGCAGTCACTGATACAGGCACACACCAAAAATCTCTCTCTGATCTCATCTTCTCATGCTTGTCCCCAAAGTCATCAGTGAGCAGATCAAACTCTGCCAGGAGTTCTCCTTTCCAGAAATGGGTGCTGTGAGGGTGCTCCTGGCACCACCTATTCAGGGGCTGCTCTGTGGCTCTCCTGAAGCCTGAGGAAAGGGTTTCCACGTTTCAGAGTGCTAAAGCAGAGAGCAAGAGCTGCCTTCTGAATTACTCAGCTGAGGCTCCAAGGGATAAACATTAGCAGTACAAACAACATTCTTTTTGTAATAATAATACCGCAAAAAATAATCATACTTTTCTTATGATTATGCTTAACCCCCACTAGATCATGATCATTGAGTTGCATTTTTTTAGTAGTTGAGACACCCAGAAATTCAGAAACATGTGCTTTTTCTGCTGACCAAATTTGAGAGAGGAATAATGAAATACTGTGACATGATCTTAATGGGAAGATGATGTTTTTATCTCTGCTTTTTTTTCCAGTTTCTCTGAGACAGTAGCTGAACCTCCCAGTCCACATGAGGCCCTTGGGAAACCACCTGAATCCGAAACCCCTGAGCAGCCTTTGCCTCCTCTAACCCAGCGTGAGAAGAAAGCCCCTCGACCCCCAAAGAAGAAGTACCAGAAGGCTGGGCTCTACTCTGATGTGTACAAAACAACAGAGTAAGTAAAACAGAGCAAAACTGCTCTCTGATAGTCCAGGGGAAACTCTCCTTTCACCTAGAACCATGAGGAGCTGCAACTCATGAGTAGGTAAAATAAAACTATCAAATTTATTGAAGTCTGTGGAAAATTAGGTGCATGATAATTGTCAGAACGTGACCCAGTGAGGATGTAAAATGTAACCCCAGTCAGAAAGCAGCCTCAAGCAGTCTGAAAGTGTTTTTGATATCAGCTTTGAAGAAGAGATTTATTCAAGAGTCTTAATGGTCCTGGCAGTCCATGTGCTGGGAGAGCTGGATGTGTGCAGGTTCTGAGCAGGAGCTGAGCACAGTGTCTGCAGAGAAGGGGTCATTGGGTTCCTGTTTTCATTGGCTGAATGGTGACAACTGGTCATCTTCTGTGTGAAAGAATTTCAGATATGTGCCCAGTTCATTTCACAGCTCAGTGAAGTTCATCTCTATTTTCTCTGAGATGTTTAGGGTAAAAAAGTCCAGCATTTCTTAATTTTTCCCACTGGTTGGTTTGCAGCCTGGTGTCCACTAGAATGTAGACACCTCCCTCTTTCCCTTCCCTTTGTAGCCACCCATGTTTTCTAATGCCATCTGAGCAAATGTGTTGAAGTCAGGAATTTGTGCTTCTGTTCCAGTGTAATCTGACAGATTGAAAAGAGAGAAAATTTGGCACCTTCTCATTATGTCATAGACCACTTCACAGAGACCACTGGGAAACTGCCAGTACAGTTTATCAGCTCTTCCTGCTGTAATCTCTGGCTGTAGCAGAGTGAAGGGTTCAGTGAAAGGGTCAAGACTCTGAGGAAGAAACAAAGATCTCAGTCTGACCAAAGGGAGGCCACTTGAGTTTTATCTGTTTTAAAGAGATGTGCTAGAACTTTACCACTTGGATGGTGTTTCAAGGTTCAAATCTCACAGTTTCATCTGTTGCCTTAGGGGAGGAGCTCAGAGAGGCTTCTCCTTTTCTTTAGTGTGAGTATTTGGAACTTTGAGTGTCCCTAAGTTGGAAGGGGCCAACAAAGATCATGGAGTCCAGCTCCTGGACCTGCACAAACACCCCAGCAATCCCTCCCTGTGCCTGAGAGCATTGTCCAAAGGCTCCTGGAGCTCTGGCAGCCTCGGGGCTGTGCCCATTCCCTGGGGAGCCTGGGCAGTGCCAGCACCCTTTGGGGGAAGAATCTTTCCCTATATCCAACCTAAACCTCTCCTGGCACAGCTGTTCCCTCAGGTGCTGTCCCTGCTCACAGAGAGCAGAGATTGGAGCTGCTCCTCCACTGCTCCTCGAGGGGAAGTTGCAAATCACTCACAGAGGGCTGGTTTGTCTTCCCTTTGCCTGTTGCTCCACGTGCTGAGATCTCCCCTGCTCTGGTACTGGGGTTTGGGATGAGCTGCTTATGCACTCTGAGGAACTTCACCCTTCCAAGGAAGGAAATGCTGCCTGCACCATGTGAGCTGCCTCTGCAGTGTTTGCACGCTGGTACTGAAGCAGAGCATGGACCTGCATAGCTGGGCAAGGACAGCACTTCTCCCTTGGCCATCTCCTGAGGACCCCTTTTGAAGGGCTGATCCCACCATTCCATCCTGCTGGCACTGGGTCACTTCTTTGACCAGTCGGTTCAGCAGACTGTATCCACAGAACAACAGTCACTTTTTGGTAATTAGGCTTTTATCTGGTTTGAGGTGCTGTTCCCATTCTGCATGGTCAGACATACAGTTGGATATTCAGAAACAGTAAAAGGAGAGCAGAAGTTCACGTTGTTATCCCATTACTTTTGTAACTTCCTGCTGTAAGAGTTTGAAAACCTGATCTGAGTGGAGAAGGAAAAGGCAGCTCTGTGATTTTGAGGCAATCTCTAGTGCTGTCACAGTGAGTGTTGTTCCCTGTCCCCAATCTCAGTCACTGTGTTTCATTAGTGGGTTGTACTCACTGGTTTCTGTAATTGTTTGCAGTGTTCACTGCAGACACTTTGCCTTAAACACCATTTTCCTACTCTATTTCATCCTTCCTAAATAATTCGTAAATGTCACGAGGCCACGTGAAGCAGTGAGGGCTGCACTGAGGTTTGTACAAGTCACAGCCTGTCCCTGCAGTCACATCCAGCTATTCAACAACAGACCAGGAAAGGTTTGGCCTGGCCTGGCCAGTCTTGGTGTTAAAAAGAGATTTCAAGAGTTGATTTTAAAAAGGTATTTTAAAAGTACCTAATTTGTCTGCAGCCACGTACAATTTGCCTCAGCAGGAGTTCACTCCAGCTCCCCTCCATCTGGAGACCTTGTTAAAATACAGCAAAAAAAAGCTCAGATTTTGATACATTGCAGATGAACTGAGGATAAAAGGAATGGTTCCTGAGTCAGTCTCCGTTCTACCTCATTTCCAACTGTAATTTTGTAGGCAGCGTGGCTGTGACCTCCACAGGAGTGTTCTCAGTCCTCAGCTCCCCTGGGAGTTCCCTGGACGTGGTGCTGGAGAAATGTTCAGCCCGTGGTTGCACAGGGTTGCAGCTTTGAAAGCAAGGGAAGATCTTGTGCAGGAGTCGCTCTCTGTATCCAGCAGTAGCTTTCCTAGAGGAATGAACTGCAAAATCCAGTTCACCAAAAAAATTCATAAATGGTAAATCAGCAATGAAATAAAATGTTGTAGAGTGTTTAGAGAAATGCATTATTTTGATACTTGAGCAGGACATGAATTGCAGTTCAGCAGGTGCCTGATGTTGGCACAAGCTGGTGTTGCACCAAAAGCATCAGCTGTGCTTTCTCCTCACCTCTGTGGCAAATTCCTGGTCTTGTCCCATCCTGATGTCCAGGTTGGATGGGATGCAGGTTCCACTGGAGGCTTCCTGGAGCAGTTAACGCTGCAGTCAGACCAGTGGTCAGTTTGGCATCAAAGGTACCTTATCCCCACTTAAAATGTTCATCAGACTGTGGCCTGAGAGAAAATGGGGCTCCACACATGAAAAATGTAATTCCACAGAGAAGTAATCCCAGCCAACACGGTAAGAGTTTAGAGACACTGGGAGCTGGAGAGGAGGAACAGAAATGGAACAGAAAAAAAAGGAAGGAGAGTGATGGAGAGAAGTACAATTCAACTGTGTCTTTGTTCCCTTAGTTTGCCTGAGACGTCAGACTGACATTTTGAGACTAAACCTGGTCTTCAGCCCCTGCAGAGTACAAAATGTGTTCCTCTACAAAAGTGTCATTTGGCCATTGCCCTGTCACTGGGAACCTGCACAGTTTGGGTCTCTTGGTGGGGAGTGCACCAAAATGAGTGTTATAAATTCATCCTTACACAAACTGAACCAAACAGCTTTAGGCAATGGATTAGAGAGTGAAAACTGTTTCTTGTAGAATCAGAGAGTCTTTAAGGTTAGAAGAAACCTCCAAGATCATCAGGTCTGACTTTTTGTGTAGGCAGGCTTATGTTTCAGTCTTTCAGATTCAGAAATGTCCTCCCCCAGCTCCCTGTGGGTGCCCACCTGGGCTGGGTTGTTGTTGTTTCCTTGATTATTGGTCAGGTCTCACCCAGCTCTGACTTGCTTGGAATCACAGAATCATGGAATGGTTTGGGTTGGAAGGGACCTTAAAACTCATCTTGTTCCACCTTCTGCCATGAGCAGAGACACCTTCCACTATCCCAGGTGGAAGCCCCAGTGTCCAACCTGGAGTATCCCACTCCAAGCCCCAGTGTCCAACCTGGCCTTAAACACATCCAGGGATGGAGCAGCCACAGCTGCTCTGGGCACCCTGTGCCAGGGTCTCACCACTCTCCCAGAGAGGAATGTATTCTTAAGTGTTTCCAGTTGTTGATATGTGTATGTCAAAATTTGGTTTTAACTTGCATTTTTCCTTCACTAGCTAAACAGTAATATCACATTTTTATTGAGCCATCTTTCTGTTATTTGTCCAGTTATTAAAATAGATCCCTTAGAAAACTTCAGTAAACTTCAGTAGGCTTCAATATCATTTGATCTTTGGTATATTTAACATTTAGAAGTCTCCTTTGAATGTTGCAGGACTTCAGTTCTAAATATAACCACATCAGATTCTATTTTCCAAGGTTTGTTGTTGGCCAGGAGGAGATGTTTATAAACACCAGATTACAGAGCTGTCATCTGCCTGGCCCATACAACCATTCTGATTTCATGTTTCTATTTTCCTTTCTGCAAAGGGGTGTCTCATTGCTTTTTAAACTCTGATTTCTGTTCTTTTTCTGCCTTTCCTGATGAACAGCCTTGTAAAGGGCAGCACAGGAATGTTTGCTCTTAGGGAAGTGGGAGAGCAGGGCTGTACGTGTGTCACGAGTCCAATTCCTCAGCAAAACCACCAGATACGATCTGCTGGTCGTCTTTTATTTGTGTAATTTTAGTTATTACTTTTATATCACAGGCTGGGCACTTAAAGTCAATGGTGTCCCTTTGAGTGTTGCATTAACAGCATTTATGGAGAAAAAAATCCATTGTGGGAGGGCTGGGATCAGTGTTTTTGAGAGGCAACCTGGAAAGCAGTTCTTTGCCCATTTCTATTATTATCTCTTGCCTGATGCTCCAGACATTTGTGCTTTAACTAAACCAGAAAATGCATTTCTTGCAAGTGACAGATGTTCCCATTGTGATGTTTTGGTTGTGTCCTGTCCTCCACAGCCCCAAGAGCCGCCTGATCCAGCTGAAGAAGGAGAAGCTGGAATACACCCCAGGGGAGCACGAGCACGGGTTGTTCCCAGCCCCTATCCACGTTGGTGGGTACCTCACCTGTGTTTTCACTGTTGGGATACAAATGTGGCACTGGGGGCCTCGCACAGCTTCTGCCTCGCTCTGGTTTTCATCCCTTGTGGCTTTTGGCACGTGAACTTTGCCAGCTCATCCCTCTGTGTTCCCCAGTTTGACTCAGGAGGGTTTTTTGTAGCTTAAAACATTGCTCTTGATTTTTTTGTGTGTCAGAAAATACCATTCTAGTTGAAAACCTGCTTTAACCTGTGATAGTCCTTGGATGAAATGCAGAGCAATAATCTCCACTTCAAAGTAAAATTACAGCAGAAGAGCCACAGGCAATTATGACCATTCATTAAATCCCAAAAGCTGAGCATGGAATGATAAATTCCCCCATGTCCCCATGCACTTAATAGTGTCTGTCTTTACACAGGGATAAAAGGGTGGAAGAATTAAAAGCTTTGCTGTTATCTTTGGTTTTTACTTTATTCCCATATTTAGGTCTCAGCAAAAAAAATGGGATTTACAATTTCACATAATCACAGAATCCTGGAATGGTTTGGGTGGGAAGGGACCTTACAGGGGATCTTGTTCCACCCTGTTCCATAGCCCAGATTGCTCCAAACCCTGTCCCTGGCCTTGAACACTTCCAGGGAAGTGCCTGTGGAAAGAATCCATAACCCCAGCCTGTCCCCTCAGGGGGGATGGAGCTCAGGATGCTGCTCCTGGGGACTGGGGGGATGGTCCAGAGCTCCCACTGTTGGTAGCTCTGTTTGTACCATTTCCCAGCTTAAACCAAGACTGAGTAATTTCCTGATTCTCAGGTAATTGCTTCAGCTTTTGAAGTGCTGTGATTTCTTGCTGCAAGTCCTGTCCCGCCCGGCGGGTTTGGGGAATTCCGCAGTGTTCAGCAGGAATCTTTGTCCCATCAAACACACGCTGTCACTGCCTTGTCTTCTGTAGCTGAACTCTTTGGCTCCCTGCACAACTGCCCAGCAAGGCACAACAGTTGGACAGATCCGTGTGAATCAGGAGCCACAAAACAGGTTTCAGAGCTGAAGGTGACAATTTAAATTCTTCAGAATGTGCCCTTGCTCTGCTCCTTTTTGAATGGGGTCATAAAACCAGGTTTGCCAGGTTCCCAAGCCACACTGTTGGTCCTGCCCTGCAGCTGCTGCAGGGGTGCCTGGGGATGGTTCAAGCCCAGAGCAGTGACCAGGACTGGGGTTCTGCCAGAGGGCTGCACTGGTGCCCGCTCCAGGAGGGCTGCAGGGACCTGGAGGCTCAGTGCCAGGGTACCTGAAAGAGCCTTTTGTTTGGTCTGCTGAGGTCATAGAAGTGAAAGCAAATTCCCGGCAGATCTAGCTCTTTCCTGGAACCTGCTAGGGATAAATAAGGCATTGAAAATGGCAAGTAATTTAGGGGTAAATTGTAAGGAAAACATTACCATTTTTATTTTCCGGTGGTGAGGGTATGCGTGTGAATTTATATGAACCCATAGAGTATTGCTGGAGGAATATAAAGGCACTTGTTAGCAGTTAGAAGGGCTGGGGGAAGAAAATCAGGCCTGGGACTGACACCTCATCCTAGGCACTCTGCTCCCTGCAGTTTTGTGACACAGGATTCCAGCAAAATGATCAGAGAATGTTGAATCTTGGCTAGAATTAACCAGTGTCAGCCCCCGGGTCTGGTGTGAGTGATGTAATGGGTCTGTGTCCTTTAGGGGTGACAGGGAACGACAGAATAGAGCCAAAATCTGCAGTGAAAGCAGGAACTCCTGTCTAAAACGAGTTCCAGTTATTGCTGAAAATACAGATCCCCTTGAAGCCTTTCCAAAAGATCTAGGAATGTGTTTGCCAAGTCTGAATTCATTCTTGAATCTCTTCTGGTAAAGGTCATGGGAACAGGCTGGGAGACTATTTTCAAAACGGATTTGATTTCTTTGAGTACAATATTGTGATTTACCAGCCTGCATGGGCGGTGCAGGTCTTGTCCTGGGTGTTACAGTGTTGGATTGTGCACAGGAAAACTCAGGAGAACGTGTCAGCTTCGAGGACAGGGCTGTGGTCAGTTCTGGCAGGGGTCACAGTCAGTTCTGGCAGGTATTGTGGTCATTTCTGCCAGGTGTTGTGGTCAGTTGTTTCAGGTGCTATGGTGAGTCCTGTCTGGTGTTGTGGTCATTCTTTCAGGTGTTGGGGTCAATTGTTTCATGTCCTGTGGTCAGTGCAGTCAGGGGTCATGGTCAGTCCTTTCAGATGTGGTCAATTCTGCCAGGTGTTGGCTGTGGCACCTCACAGGGTTGTGGTCAGTGCTGTCAGGGGTCATGGTCAGTTGTTTCAGGTGTTGGCTTTGGCACCCTCACAGGGTTGTGGTCAGTGCTGTCAGGTGCTGTGGTCAGTCCTGTCAGGTGTTGGCTGTAGCACCTCACAGGGTTGTGGTCAGTCCTGTCCAGTATTGGCTGTGGTACCCTCACAGGGTTGTGGTCAGTCCTGTCCAGTATTGGCTGTGGTACCCTCACAGAGCTGTGGTCAGTGCTGTCCAGGGCTGGCTGTGGTCAGTCCTGTTCAGGGTTGCTGTGGTCAGTTGTTTCAGGAGTTGGTTGTGGCACCTCACAGAGTTGTGGTCAGTGCTGTCAGGTGCTGTGGTCAGTCCTCTCCAGGGTTGCTGTGGTCAGTTGTTTCAGGAGTTGGCTGTGGCACCTCACAGAGTTGTGGTCAGTCTTGTCCAGGGCTGGCTGTGGTGAGGTCTCACCCAGCTCCTTCCCATCCCTTGCTGCCCTGAGCAGGACAGGAGATCAGGACCCGGGGCTGTGTCCTGGGGGCTCTTCCCTGGGCCTGCCCTGACATCCAGAACGTTCTCAGAGGGTTCTGCTCCCTCCTTTCTGCTCTGCAGCCCTGTCAGAGCCTGGCCAGGTGCCTGGCAGCAGATCTCCTTCTCTCAGGACACGTGGCTGTGAGTGTGCGCCACTTACAAACCTTTTTGTTTCAGGCAAGTACCTCAGACAAAAGAGAATCGACTTCCAGCTGCCTTACGACATCCTCTGGCAGTGGAAACACAACCAGGTACGAGATAAGGAGTCAGGGGGTTGCCAGGATTGGGATCAGAAGGAAACAGCAGCACTCAGAGAGAGCCGTGTTCACACATCCCAGCTGGGGGGGATTTCTTGTTGCTGCTGCTGTGTGAGGGGAGAAGGGATTTGCATATGTATTTAATTTCGAAAATTCCCATTATTCCATCTCCTGCAAAATAGCAACCCTGTGAGTTTCTGCTCCCATAAAAGTCATTAATTTGGCTGCAGACTTTTATTTTGGCAGCGCTGCTCTGTGCGGGGAGCTGGTTTCAGACACGCCTCCGGAGAATTCGGATGTACTGCCAGCAGCACTGAGAAATTTCAGGCCTTATTTTTCTTGGATCAATCCCAGCAGAGTGGAATTTATTTTTCTCTTGCAAGCTGAAATTTTTGTACTGAGGAAAGAAGAGAAACAGTTTAACAGTCTCGTTCTTTTTAAAGAGCTTTAAATATGTGCAAGCTTAAAAATAGGATTTTTTTTTTTTCCCCCCCTGAGATGTTTCCACCAAGTGATTTACCACAGGATTTAAGGCTGATGGGAGAATCTGCCCTCAGCTCTGGGAAGGTGCTCTCAGACGTGTAACTTGAGCATGTAAATGAGCAGGACACATTCCCAGGTGCTGTGGCTCCAGCTGCACTCCAACACCCCTGGAATCTGATCCTCAGGCCAGGAGCACTGGGGACATTTCAGCTGAGGACACTTTCTTGCCGTGTGTTGATGATGGCCTGTCTCATCTGCTCAGTATTTTATAAGTAATAAATACATGGAATCTTTTTCCTTGACATTTTCCAGCTCTCCCTGGAATTCTGGAGGCCCTTGCAGAGGAGTTTCTCTGTACAGGGGTGTGGAGATGCCTGGGCTATTGCTGAGGGAAGGCTCTTAGTGCAGGAAATGTGTGTGAAATAGCAAATAATTGGAAATTATTCTTTAAAGCTTGTTTGAAAGGCTGGAATATATACAGAATTATGAAATATATACAGAATTATGAAAAAGGCTCCTCTGCAGAGAAGATAAATCTCCATTTCTTGTGGCTCCCACCTATACTCACAGTTCTTGTAGAATCCCAGAATCCTTTAGATTGGAAAAAACTCTTAAGATCATCGAGTCACTTTGATAAATCAGCACCTTTATTTTTTTATTTTCACTTTTTTAAGCATTGGCACGTGGTGATTCCACCAAAGGTGGTTTCTCCAAAGTAGGTCTAAATAATTCCTCTTCTTCTAAGCCCTGTTCAGAGGAGCCTGTCCTTGGGACAGCTGTTTCCCACATTGCTGTGGGCAGACAGAATAAATAATGTGTTGAACAAACAGCTCCACTGTCTCACCAAGCCTAAATTCTACTTATTCAGGTCCTCTTTGTGACCTATTTGTTAATGCAGTCTGAGCCTAGAGAAGAGAACACAGATTTCTAGTAATGATTACAGAACAGTTCCCTATGTACAGAACATAATTTCCCTCATCCTTTTGAATAACAGATGCACTTATGCAATGTATTAAAATTTTGTTTCTCTTCCTTTTAGTTGTATAAAAAGCCAGATGTCCCACTTTATAAAAAAATCCGTTCCAGTAAGTAAAATCGTATTCCTAAACTCTATAAATGTGGAATTTTCATGTGACACTCTCCTTTCTGTCCTGTTCTTTGTCCTACCAAACTCCACCTTTTTTTTTTTTTTTTTTTTTTTTTTTTTTACTTTACTGATTGCAATGAAAATACTGTAGATAAACCATTCTGGTTTTTCACCTGAGAAGAACTCTTTTCCCTATTTGGATTTGTTTTTTCTTTTTTTTTCCTTCTTTTTTTTCTTTTTTTTCCCTTCAGATGTCTATGTGGATGTCAAGCCTCTCTCTGGCTACGAGGCCACCACCTGCAATTGTAAGAAACCAGAGGATGACAGTGGGAAGGGCTGTGTGGAGGATTGTCTGAACAGGTGAGCAGTGGATTATTTCTCATCAGCTCATAGGAAAAGAGTTGTGCTGGATGCACCCCAGCAGCAAAGGCATCATCACAGGGAGGGAAATTCCCAGTCTGACCCTCTGGACGCTCTCTGGGGTCCCAGTGTCACCCCAGACTGTCACTGCTGGGACTGAGGCCCCTTCACAGTGACCCCCCACACTGCTCCCAGTCAGACCAGTTCCCTCCCAGCTCAGCCCCAGGCTCTGGGTCCTTGCAGTCCCTGGCTGGTGGAGCAGCCCCAGGAACAGCTCCAGCTGCTGCCCTTGAGGAGGGGCCCTGGGCAAAGACCTCCCTGGGCTTTGTGTCCCCCCCTGGGCTGTGTCCCCTCCTAGGCTGTGTCCCTTTTGGGCTGTGTCC
>VXBU01007787.1:114675-141243 GCA_013400315.1 Bombycilla garrulus
TATCTTGATTTTATGTGTTGATTTATGATTGATTTTCCTTGCATGACAGATCCTAAAGGACGCCCTTCCCCTCCCTCTACCTTCTGTGCTGTCTCTTTTAGGATGATCTTTGCAGAGTGCTCCCCCAACACCTGTCCCTGTGGGGAGCAGTGCTGCAACCAGCGCATCCAGAGGCACGAGTGGGTGCAGTGCCTGGAGAGGTTCCGGGCCGAGGAGAAAGGATGGGGTATCCGTACCAAAGAACCCCTGAAAGCAGGACAGTTTATCATTGAATATCTGGGAGAAGTTGTTAGTGAGCAAGAATTCAGGTAGAAATATTTATTTGCTGCTTTAGCATGGAAGGCTCATAAACGGCTTTTAGAATCTGTGGGTGTGGTTGGGATATCCTCAGGCAGGAACAAAGGGGAGGATGAGGAGGGCTTAGAATTCTGATTTTTTTTTGGTTAACCGAGTTTTTCTCAGTCCAGTAGAGAGGGGTGGTTAATGTTTGAAATGTGTCATCTGCCTTGTCTGCCTTTAAATGCAAAATGCCACAAGTGATTTAACCTGAAATGAGAACTCTGCAGGATTTGGGCTGCACCAGGTAGAACTGAGGGGCAGAGTGGGGCTGGAAGGGGCATGGGCTTCTGCAGAAAGATGTGAAGGAAAAAGAACAAGTGGAAGCATTGAAAACCACTGAAAGAAAGAAGTGTTCTTAATTCCATGGCATCCTTTGCTATTTGAGGTTGGAGGGACTCTCAGAGCTCACCAGAAGGCAGCTGCATTCTCCTCACCCAGAGACAAGCACTAACACTGACTCCTGTCCCTGTGCTCTGGTAATCCAGGGATGTGATTCCAGAACCTGCCCACAGCAGGAAGCTGCTTTTGTACACGTGCATACACAGACACCCCAAGGAATGTACACTTGCATTTTCTCTTCCATACACAGGTTACCAACATGAAATGTGTACAAATAATCTGCAGAACCCAAAAGGGAGCATTCCAGAAGAGCAAATTTCTAAATTCTAACCCAAGCTCTGTCAGTGGCCTTGACTTATAAAAATAGGTACAATAATGGTTTTCCTCCATCTCTAGGTGTACGGTTATATAAAATATAAAAGATTATCATTGCTTTTTCTTCAAAACCTTCTCTGAGATGTGCTCTTACTGTGTCACTCCTGTGTGCTGTGGGGACAAGCAGAGTCACAGGACTGTCCTGTGCTGCTCCACAGGAACCGGATGATTGAGCAGTACCACAACCACAGCGACCATTACTGCCTGAACCTGGACAGTGGCATGGTCATCGACAGCTACCGCATGGGCAACGAGGCTCGCTTCATCAACCACAGCTGCAACCCCAACTGTGAGATGCAGAAATGGTGAGGAAAGGCCTTCTGGCCCTGCAAGGGACAGAGAGAGAACCAGTTCATCTGGGGGAGTCAGAGCTAAAAATAGGGAGGGGAATCAAGCTGTAAATAATCCTTACAGGGTGCTCATGTGTCTTGGGTTGAAGACAGGTATCTGCTAGGGAAGGCAGAACCCTCCCTCAGGACCCCCCCCTCCTCTCTCCGAATTACTGAAATTAAGCGGCCTTCAGGCAAGATATGGGGAGGAATAACAGTCCTTTACTAATGAGTATAACAAGATACAAATTAACAATAACTATGGTACTAACAACAACACCTACTACAGAGAAAAAACAGGAAAAAAAAAGGTCAGGGACACCCCCACCCTTCGGCAGAGCCGGCAAGAGGGATGGGGAAGGCCTTGCTTCACAAACCCCGTAGGCAGTCTGTAGTTGTAGATGGCTCCAGACGGGCTGCTCTGAGGAGAACAGAAGAAACTCCAAGGTGGAACGCAGGAGTCCTGGTGCAGGGATGGATCAGATGGGTCCCAGCGGGGCAAGCAGAAGCAGCAGCAGCAGGCAAAAGAACCCGGCCTGTCCTCTTCCAAGCAAAACCCAGCACTGAACTGTGTCCTCTCTAGTCTCCCTTCCTGGCCCGGCAAGCCTTTGTCTTGCAAATACACTTAAGCATCAGCCATCAGGTTCCCCCGAAACAAATGGGACAAAAAAATTCCATAACTAAAGAGGATGAAAAAAGAAAAAGAAAAAACTAACACCCCAACCCCCCACATCATGTTGCTTAAGAGAAGTTGTGTAGTGTTGGTGAGTGCTGGATGCTTTGGAAGCAGGATTCAAGTTTGCTGGCAGATCCAGCACTGCTGGTTGTCATACTGGGACATTTCCCTCCCAGCATTACTGGTTACACTGGGCTGTTTCCCTCCCACTATTGCTGGTTTTCACACTTTTAACCTGCTGCAAAGCTTGAAGCCTGGGTAGTGCTCTAAAATCATCTGTATACATACCCTTTCTTTTTGACAATTCAGGTATTTTTTTAAAGCAGGGAAAGAGGGAAGCAGTCAGATTCCAGCACAGCCTGTGTCACAGCAGCACTTTGTGAGAGCCAGACTGGGAGGAAGTGCTGTGGAGGGATTCATAGTGAGGATTTGCAGAGGAAGGGCAGGTGGTGGAACAGGAGGCACTGTGGGGACAGTACAGCAGAGTAGCTGGTTCTCAGTTAATTCTAGATTTAGGTGATAGTGAAAGTTTTAAATTTGAAAATCCAACACAAAATAAAAGAATTGGAGAGACAGAGAGAGAGGATTCTGCCCCTCTGCCTTGCTCAGGTGAGACCCCTCCTGCAGAGCTGCCTCCAGCCTGGGGTGCAGCACAGGAAGGACGTGGAGCTGTTGGAGTGGGTCTGGAGGAGGCACCAAATTTATTAGAGGGAAGGAGCAGCTCTGCTGTGAGGAAAAGCTGAGAGAATTTGAATTGTTCAGCCTGGAAAAGAAGAGCTCCAAGTGACCTAATTGTGTCCTCCTAGTACCTGAAGGAGCTGCAGGAGAGATGGAGAGAGACTATTTAATGGGTCTGGAGGGACAGGACAAGGGGGAATGGTTTTCCACTGCCAGAGAGCAGGGTTGGATGAGATATTGGGAAGGAATTTTTCCCTGTGAGGGTGGGGAGGCCCTGGGACGTCCTACTCTTTGTAAATGTGGTGTTCACTTTTTAGCCTTCAAAGTTTATTTTAAGAGATAAATAAAAGAACTGCACAAGCATAACCCAGGTCACAGCAGAGGTGTTGCTGCCTGTGTCTAACACTGCCCCTCTGTGCACAAGGATGATTTTATGTTTAATTTTTGGGGTATTTGATTGCATTTTCCCCCCAGGTCTGTGAATGGTGTGTATCGGATTGGGCTGTATGCACTCAAGGACATGCCTGCTGGGACTGAGCTCACCTATGACTACAACTTCCACTCATTTAATGTTGAAAAACAGGTAAACCCCCCCCTGAGACCTTGAAAAATCTCATTAAGGCCTAACACTTTGTAAAGTGTAAAAATTAACAAAACCTGTCATGTTGTATTAGGCAGGAAATTTTCTTTTTAATATTGAGAGAGAATCTAAATGTTTGGGGTTTATTTGTTTTTTTTTTTTTTTTTCTCAAAGCAACTCTGTAAATGTGGCTTTGACAAGTGCAGAGGAATAATTGGGGGTAAAAGTCAACGCATGAATGGACTCTCAAGCAAAAGCAACCAGCCTGTGAGCACCCACAGAAGACCTGGGAGGTCGAAAGAGAAGAGGAAGTCAAAGCACAAACTAAAGAAGAGAGTAAGTAGGAAAGGCGGAGTTTGGGTGGGTGAGGTTGATGGGAAATCAGTCTATGCCACCAGACCAAAAACTGGCCAAAATCTTGTAAATTTGAAACTTGAAACAGATCCCCAAACTTTAAACAGAAATACAGTAGAGCAATGCTGCAGGTTCTGCCTCAGGGACTGCTTTGGCTGCTTTGCTGAGTTCTTGGCACAGTTTTTCCTGTCTATCAGAGCAATCTGTTTTCCAGAGGGGCCACATCCCTGAGGAACCCAGTGAAAGTGTGAATGCCCCAACCAGGCTGACGCCTCAGCTGCAGATGAAGCCCATGTCCAACAGGGAAAGGTAAGAACTGATGTCAGGGGGATTTGCCTCAGAAATGGAGTGCTGTGCAAATATTGATGTCTTCTATAAGATGGGGCATCCTGAAATTCCTGAGGGTGCAGCTTTTGGTTCTCCTTTACCAGCCAGGCTGGAATTCCTCTCCATTGTGGAGAAGACACAGGGTACACCTCTGACTATCCAGCTTTTTCCCCACGTTAAAAAATTAATTTTCCAGTATAAAGAAATTCTTGAAGAGCTTCCTAATTTCTGCAGGAATTTTGTGCTGAAACACCACGTGTTCTTGGTACGGAACTGGGAGAAGATCCGGCAGAAGCAGGAGGAGGTGAAGCACGTCAGTGACAGCATGCACAGCTCGTCGCTCTACACCCGCTGGAACGGCATCTGCCGGGACGATGGCAACATCAAATCAGGTGAGGCCTCCCAGGTGAGGCCACTCAGCCTCCCAGGGGCTGCTGTGGGACACAGAGACTTGAACTCTGTGTAAATCCAGAGTTCCGGTGAGATCTGTGCACTTTTTGTAAGGGCTGCTGCACGGGTGAAAGCTCCCAGGCGTCACTCGAGCGCTGGGAGGAGTTGTCACGTGTGGTGTTTGAACGAGGGTGGTTTGTCAGAGGAGGAGGAGAATGGCATTTAGCATCGTGGCACTCAGTGGCATGCTCTGGTTTGCGAGGTGGTGATCAGTCACAGGTTGGACTCTGTGATCTTGGAGGTCTTTTCCAACCCCAGTGATTCTAGGTTATTATTCTATATTGGGAAGAAATTCCTCCCTGTGAGGGTGTGAGGCCCTGGCACAGGGTGGCTGCCCCTGGATCCCTGGATCCAAGGCCAGGAGCACCCTGGGGTAGGGAAAGGTGTCCCTGCCATGGCAGGGGGTACAACTGGATGAGCTTTGAGGTCCCTTCCACCCAAAACCAGTCTGTAATTCCATGATTGTCCATAGTTGGACCCCAGTGGAGAAGGGCTGTTTCCTGTTGTCTGTATCACTAAGTTACAGTTGTGTAGACTGTGAAAATTGTCATTTATCCTCATAGTTTCACAGCTTGCAGGCCTTTAGAGAACAAAGGTTTCTGGCATACAGCCACTTGTGGGAATGGGTCAACATATTACTATCAGGGAAAAATTGCTGCTCCTGTTCCAAAAATAACCCTGTTGGTGGGACCATCATCCTCACAGCCTGGCAGGATTTGGCCCCCAGTGTCAGGCACAGGAGACGCTGGACACTGAGTATTTGGGGGTGAATTCAACGAGATGTTGCATTTTCTCCAGCAAGATAAAATATTCCAATGCCCAGCTGATCCATTTAGGTGAGAACTGACATGGGAGTGTGAAACTGAACCCTTGGATGTTACAGTAGCTAAGAAAACATCTTCAGTTAATAATCAATGGTGCAGTTGCTAGACCAGAAAAGATGCTGTGGTTTGATCTCTCAGGAATTTCTTGTTTAGAGGGGAATTTTTGTGTGGAGGTAACTGTCTGTTGCCCTCTCCCAGACGTGTTCATGACCCAGTTCTCGGCGCTGCAGACATCGCGCTCGGTGCGGACGCGGCGCTTGGCCGCGGCTGAGGAGAACCTCGAGGTGGCTCGTGCCGCCCGCCTGGCTCAGATCTTCAAGGAGATATGTGACAGCATCATATCCTACAAAGGTGAAGGTGATTCTCTTAAAAAAAAGTCTCAGTGAGCACCTTTTCGACCTCTGGAAATGGACTCTCTGAATAGGAAATGCTAGAAAAATATGGGACGTTAAATAATTTTTAAAATTTCTCCCCTTATCAATAATCACTTTGCTTTACCCTCGATTCCCTGCTTTACCACCAGAATCTGCAGATGTTGCTGTCCTTTGAAATTGCTTTTTTCAAAATTCGAGAAAAAATCAGAAATTGTCATTTTTGTGCTACCTGTACTCCAATTACAGCCGCCAACCTCTAGAAATCCAGAAGCATTTCAATTCCCTGTGGCTCAGATACCAGAAAAGCCTTTTTTTAACCCAGATTGAATGTTGTTAGTCGCTTTCCTTTGGAAGTATCACTCCAGTGATGTCACTAAGCTCTGTTCCTGTTGCAGACTCCTCCAGGCAGGCGCTTGCAGCTCCTCTCCTGAACCTGCCCCCAAAGAAAAAGTAAGTGCTGCCTTCCCAGAGCTGCTTTCTCTGATGGGTTTGCACACTGGGAATTGCTGGTGAACCTGACATTGTGCCAACATTCCTGTTGTAGAAATGCAGACTATTATGAAAAGATCTCTGACCCCTTGGACCTCGCCACGATTGAGAAGCAGATCCTGACTGGCTACTATAAAACTGTGGAAGCTTTTGATGGGGACATGCTGAAGGTCTTCAGGAACGCAGAGGTGAGGCTCTGAAAGCTGCTGCACTGGCAGCAGGGATGTGCCCTCCTTTAATGCTCTTACAGGAATAAAAGGAGAAATTTATTCTGGAGGAAGAGAACTTGTGCTGATCCATTCCTGATGAGGCCTCAATAGCAAATCATGAGCTCTTTGACTGCCTTTGGTCAGAGAGAAGGTCAAGGACACTCATGAATAGCTGACCTAAAGAAACTTTGTTCCTTTTGGAAGGGATAACCTGTTTTTCATTATCAGATGTCATGGAATCACAGAATCATAGAATGGTTTGGGCTGCAAGGGACCTTAAAGCCCATCCCATTCCACCCCATGACACTGGCAGGGGCACCTTCCACTATCCCAGTGTACTCCAAGCCCTGTTCAGCCTGGCCTGGAACACTCCCAGGGATCCAGGGACAGCCACAGCTTCTCTGGGCACCTGTGCCAGGGCCTGCCCACCCTCACAGGGAACAATTTCTCCAATATATCCAACCTAAATTTCCTCTCTGTCAGTTTGAAGCCATCCCACCTTGTCCTGTCACTCCAGTTCCTGATGGAAAATCCGTGTCCAGCTTCCCTGGAGCCCCTTCAGATCCTGCAAGGGGCTCTGATGTGTCCACACAACCTTCTCTTCTCCAGGCTGAACATTCCCAGCCCTTCTCCATAGGGGAGGTGCTCCAGTCCTCTCAGCAACGTTGTGGCTTCCTCTGGACTTGTTCAGCAGTTCCATGTCCTTCTTACCCTGGGGCCCTGGGCACAGCACTGCAGGTGGAGCCTCAGCAGAGCAGAGCAGAGGGGAATCCCTTTCCTTGTGCTGCTGCCCACGTTCTTTGGGTGCAGCCCAGGACACGGGAGGTGTCTGGGCTGTGAACACGCCTGACCAGGGCACGTTGAGTTTTTGTCACCCATCACCTCAAATCCTTCTCACAGGGCTGCTCTCAGTTCCTCCCCTGCCCATGGCACATCCAGGGACGTGCTGGCCAGAGTCAGGAGGGAGAGGCAGAGGTGCACCCCAGGCTTGAGGCTGCAGCTGTAGGGAGAACCCCTCCCAGCACGCACATGCAGGAGCTAAACAGGGCAGGACTTGGAAATAACTCTTGGAAATAACTCTTTTGGGGTTTTGTTTGAATTCTGCAGAAGTACTATGGCAGGAAGTCCCCGACGGGCCGGGACGTGTGCCGGCTGCGCAAGGCCTACTACAACGCGCGGCACGAGGCCTCGGCCCAGATCGACGAGATCGTGGGGGAGACGGCGAGCGAGGCCGACAGCAGCGAGACCTCGGTGTGTGACAAGGACAACGGGCACGAGAAGGACGAGGACGTCATCCGCTGCATCTGCGGCCTCTACAAGGACGAGGGGCTCATGATCCAGTGTGAAAAGTGCATGGTGAGGAGCACGAAGGGAGCCTGCTGTCTCCTGCTCCTCCTCCTCCTCATCTTGGAGCTTTGCACAGCAGTTCCCGTGTGCTTGGTGGCATTAATTAACTCTTCAGGCCTTTTGTTTCCTCTCCACGAGAGAGATTCTCTTTTCACAGAGGAAATGCAACTTGCGTTGAGCAGAGGAGCTGAAACTGCCCCAGCTCCTGCCCTCTCAGGAGAGAAAAATTAATTTTAAAATTTTGGGCTTTCACGCATAACTGTTGCGTGGAGATCTTGTGTGTCTGCTGATGTGGTGTGAAATAGTCTATAGAAAATCCTGAACTTCCTGTGTGAAGCTTATTTTCTTGTTTTCCTTAATAATTGTTGAGAAAATGCAGTTTGCAGCTAGAAACTGTGCCAGGAGCTTCTGACTGGGCTGTGCCTGTTTTTCCAGGTGTGGCAGCACTGTGACTGCATGGGTGTGAACTCGGACGTTGAGCACTACCTGTGTGAGCAGTGTGAACCTCGAGCTGTGAACAGGGTAAAGCAAATCCCTCTTCTATTACTCTTAAAAACTACAGCAGCTCCTTAGGGGTTTTTGTATTTGTATTTAGGATTTGTATCTTTTGGGATTGGTGAAGCTCCCTTGATTTAGGCTCAGTTCCATGAGGGCTCAGCTTTTCTCTGTGTATTTCCAAAAGGGTGGCAGCCCAGTTTTGGGCTGATGGTGGTGGGCAGCTCAGGATTCCCTTTCTTTGTTCCCTGCAGGAGGTTCCCATGATCCCTCGGCCCCACTATGCCCAGCCTGGCTGTGTTTATTACATCTGCCTGTTGAGGGACGATCTGCTGCTCCGCCAAGGTATGTGCTGGCTCTGGGGCCTGCTGGGGTTTCCATCAGTGTGCAGGGATCTCTGGCATTACCCTGGCAAAAATACTTTCATTTTTCACGAGTGGAAGCTGCTCTCCCTGTGATGCTGGGAGTGATACACAGTCGGAGTTCTCACAGGCTGTTGATGAAGAAATGTTAATTAGCACAGCCAGGGCTGTCCTGGCCAGGGGAGGATGATGCTGAGCCAACTGCTGGTAGTTAACATTTAAAAGTAAAGGCCAAGAGGGCTGTTAGACCTCCAGGATTTTAGTGCAGAATGGCCGTTAAAACACCCAGCTCTTTGCCTGTGTGTTCCCTAAAGCTTATCTCTTCTGGACTGTGCTCGGAATTCCTGAATCTCTCCGAGGCAGCTGCCACAGCCACACAATTCAGCTCATTGATTATTTTTTTTATTTCATCCTACAGATACACACAAATTAGACAGAACCCTTTATCATGATTAGGAAACTGCCCTTGAATGAGTGAAACCAGTTGATAAGTTTGCTAGAGGGAAATAGGAATTAAAACAAGGTCACAGAACAGTATATTCTTTATCCCATCTGCAAGATTCTGGAATTTGCATTCAGTCCTCCTTCCTGGGTGTTGCTCTGCATTGTCTGTTCTGACCAGAGTTCAGCCTTTGGGTTTCTCATGTCTTTTTTTGCTGGAGAGTAACTCACTTCAAGGGCTGTGTCAGAACTTGCTTTTACATTCTCTGCTGAAATGGATGATGTTTTATCTGGGACTTGTGACACCTTCCACCTGTTCAGAGCATTAAGATAATTTCTGTCGCAGTGTGTGAGATTTTACTTGTGTGCCTCTGATCTGATCTTGGTGACCTTAATTAGCGAAATGCCCTTTAAAGAGAGAAATGTCTCTCTGTGGCTGAGCTCCGTGTGCCATCAGAGGGGACAAAGGAGACCAGAGTGAAGCTGTTGGGCACCAAAAGCCTCTGCAGGGACAGGGAGCAGGTGAAGCCAATTCCACCACGAGGTGCTGGAACAGAACGTGCAGCTCCAGCAGGGAAAGGGCAAATCCATGGGCTTGTTGCTGATCTTGAGTTTTCCAGCCAGAGTCCTCAGGCAGGACCTTTACTGTGCTGTGGGTGTATCAAGCAGCTTGGACAGAGGGAGAAACAGCTTTTTACTCCCTCTGCTGTCTAAAAGGCCTTGTAATTGCACATTCTGAGGCAAAAGCCTGGCCTGCAGCCCTTCAGTCTGTGTGAGTTTACATTTTCCTGGGAGCTGTGCATTGGGAAGAGGCTGATGTTGCCACAAAGGGTGGAAGTGCAGAAGCTGCACCCTGAACACCAGTTCCAAGCTTGAGAGTTTATGTTTTGGAGGAACAGGATTGAAAATCAGCTGTGTGAGTGGTCACACTGTGCTGTGACCAAATCCCATTCATTCAGAGGGATCTCAGGGAGGGTCCTTGGCGGTTGCAGAACTTGTTTCTTAATTTCTTTGCAATTCTGCTGGAAGATGTTGAGTATTACACCACAGACAAGCTTCTTCTGCAAAAGTTCCCTAATACCTAAACCCAGGAGATGATGCAAATAAAACAGATCTGATCCATCACATCCCTTGGAGTAAACATGAAGTTCTTCCTTGAATAGGAATTGATAAACAGGGCTGAGAATGGATCCTGGAAAACCCACACAGCCAGAAATTGTAACACATCATCCCTGATTCTCCAGCAACAGCTGCTGTGTTTTTTCCTTGGGAACTTCCCTTTTGAAGCAGAGGGGCATCTGGAACATCTGTATAAACTGGAATTGAAGTCAAATTTCCTGATCTTTAGAGCAAGAGAGCATCTGTCTACATCTTCTGAATGCTCCTTTTTCAGTCAGGCACAATAATGCTGGGCTTGCTTTCTTCTCGTGGGAGAGGTGGGGAAAAAGAGTTGAAAAAATCTTGTTTAAAATGAGGTGGTTTAAAATTGAATGGAGCACCTTCCCTATGGAGAAAAGCTGGGAGAGCTGGAAATGCTCAGCCTGGAGAAGAGAAGGTTGTGTGGACACCTCAGAGCCCCTTGCAGGATCTGAAGGGGCTCCAGGGAAGCTGGAGAGGGATTTTCCATCAGGAACTGGAGTGACAGGAGAAGGTGGGATGGCTTCAAACTGACAGAGAGGAGATTTAGGGTGGATGTATGGGAGAAATTGTTCCCTATGATGAGTACTTAGGATCATCTTTTAATCTTAAACAAGATTGATAAAGGAGATGATATTAATGAAAATAGAATTACTTTAATCCTGAATCTGGTTATAGTGAAACTGGGGTGTTGATGACCCTGAGGCCACGTTGTCCTCAGTGGTTCCCTGGCATCTTTTTCCCAAGCTGTGAAACCTGCTAATTAATAACAGCAATATCCGTGGAAGGCAAACAGCCATAACTACACATATGCAAAAATAGGGGGGAAAAAAAACCTAGGAGTCATTTTAATTTAATGGAACCGTGAGAGAAATGTTCTACCCGAGTGAAAAAGGCAAAGGGAGTATCAGAAATTGTTATAGCAGAGTGATTGTGCCTTTCTGTAACCTCCTGGGGTCTCTGTCCCCTGCCTGCCCTGACATCCCATTGCACAGAGGATCTCGCTACCAGGAAAACAAGGATAACAAGGATAATCTGATCTGGATCATCTTTTCTGTGGACAGAGTCTGCCCAGGTGATTTGGAGGGTGAATGATGAAGGTCTGTGAAATGTGGTTCAGGAAGGTGCAAGGATGCAGAAATTAGGGAACAAACAGAAATTAGCTGGCAACTGCTGAACTCTAGAAAGATTTTTTTACAAAAGCATAACTAGATTGTGGCAAGCCTTGCCACAGGAGGGTGGAGAGGTCAGAGTATAAATGGTTCCAGAAAAGATTAGGGAAATTCTTGGAGGAAAGATTAATCCCCAAAGCTTTAGCCTTTGGCTCTGAAAGTCCATGAACAGCAGAAAGGCAGCTGGGCAGGGACAGGACTGGGAGGCTTTTCCTTGGCTTGCCTGTCCTGTGCTTTCTCCTCCTGAGCAGCTGCTCCCCATTTCCCCAGCCAGAACATTCTGCTGTGTGACCTCTGGGCCCACCCAGGGGAGCTTTTATGACCTGGGGCCTCCCAGGTTTTTGTCACTTTTAGGTAAAAAATAGAAGAGGTGGAATCTCTTCCCAGCCCTGGAAGTGCTTAAGGCCAGGTGGAATGGAGCTCTGAGCAGCTTGGTCAAGTGGAAGATGTCCCTGCCATTGGCAGGGGGTGGATCTGGATGGTCTAAGATCCTTTCCAACCCAGGTCATTCTGGGATTTCACAGGTCAGAGCAGAGAAATTAAGGAGTAAATTCACTTATGGGACAAAATTAATAAATTTACGTTTAGGGGTTGCCCTTGAGAAATACTTTTTGATAGTGCCAGCAGTACCAGTTTGTTTGGTCCTTTTTGCATTCTCTTTACCTTTTCTGAGCTCTACATCTCATTGGAATTCTGCTGGAATAACCAAAGACTTGGGGCTTCTCGTGCAGGATTTATTTTCTTAGTTGTAGCCTTCTCTCTAAGTATCTTCTCTCTCATTATTCTTTACGTTGCAGCCATCACTAACCCCTACACCTTTTCCTAATCATGACTGATGATTAGATATTTATGTTTAGATATTCTGGGGTCTGTCATGGTTTTGATTCCTTACAGGTTGGTGTTTTCAGTCTGGGCATGGGAAGTTATGGGGAGTTTTTCTGTGACAACATCTGAGTGTTCTTGGCAGGTTCTGCAGCGAGTTGGTGTCGTTCCTTACAATCCAGCATTAGGTCCCTCTGTTGTGTTCGTTGGAATCATGATTTGCTGTGGCTCTGGTGTGCTGGCTCAGGCCAGGCTCTTCACAGGTGTGTCCTTTGTGCCCTGGACAGGTGACTGTGTGTACCTGATGAGGGACAGCCGCAGGACCCCCGACGGGCACCCGGTGCGGCAGTCGTACCGCCTGCTGTCCCACATCAACCGCGACAAGCTCGACATCTTCCGCATCGAGAAACTCTGGAAAAACGAGAAGTATGTGCAAGGCAGCCCTCGAGGCTGAGACATCCCATTGGCCTTCCTGTCAAAGCACAGGAATTTCGTGGAAGTCTCATCTTAAGAAGGCAGGAATGAGCGAGGTCCAGGTGCAGAGGTTGGGGAATCCCAACTGGAGCCTGTGCTCCACAACTGCACTGTGGGAACGTGAGGTCGGAGGTTTAAGCAAAGGGTCAGAGATGGAAATTGAGGGATTTCCTCAGTGTTGGAACAGACTGTGGGTGCAGTGGCAGCTCTGAGGCCGTTCAGTGCTGTGCCCTGGCCCGTCACAGTCTGCTGTGCCCATGGAACCCACGCTGGCAGTGTTTGCCCTCACTGCAGGTGGGGAGTGGAGCATGGAACACTTGTGTGACTGCTGTTCACCACAGCCAAGTGCAAGAGAGGGAACTCAGAACGAAGCAGGGAGCACTGAGTGAGTTGTGTTGGGGCTGATTTGTGTTTCTGTCCCCTTTGCACCCTCAGAGAGGAGCGCTTCGCCTTTGGCCACCACTATTTCCGTCCACACGAAACGCACCATTCCCCGTCTCGGAAGTTCTACCACAACGAGCTCTTCCGAGTGCCCCTGTACGAAATCATCCCCTTGGAGGCCGTGGTGGGGACGTGCTGTGTGCTAGACCTGTACACCTACTGCAAAGGTGAGAATTAAACACATTCCTAAGCGTTTGGGCAGTGGGCTGTGGTGGTTTAACCCCCGCTGAAAGCTCAGCACTACCCAACTCGCTCCCCTGGGATGGGGAGGGAACTAGAAAAAGTTAAAACCCAGGGATTGGGATAAAAACTGTTTCATGGTTGAAATAAATGAAAATATTTTAATAATAATGATAGCAGTAGTAGTAATGGAAAGGGAGGTTACAGAAAGAAAGAAAGAGGTGTCCAGTATCTGAAGGGATGGTGGAGAAGACCTTTTAATCCTGAACTGGAATGACAGGAAAAGGGAAATTTAGATTGGATACACAGAGGAAATTCTTCCCTGTGAGGGTGGGGAGGCCCTCAGGTGTCCAGAGAAGCTGTGGCTGCCCCCGGATCCCTGGAAATATCCATGGCTGGGTTGGACGAGGCTTGGAGCAGCCTGGGACGGTGGAAGATGTCCAAGCCCATGGCAGGGGGTGGCACTGGGTGAGCTCCAGAGTCCCTTTGAGCCCAAACCCCTCCAGGATTCTGTGAATAAACCCCAGGAGCACCAGTGAAGCTCAGCTGTCCTGGCCCTGCTGGGCTGAGGGTGAGCACTGCTGGGCACCAGGCAAACACTGGGGTGTGACCAGCAATGAACCAGGCACAGCTGAGCCGGCTGCTGGGACAATTCACTGTGTCCTGGAAGCAAGAACATGCACTGGAGTAGTTCCTGCTGTCCAGAGGCCGTGGGGGATGTTTGTGTGTTTCAGAGCTGAGGACACATGATGGCTNACTGCTGGGACAAATTCACCCTGCCCTGGAAGCAAGGACATGCACTGGAGTAGTTCCTGCTGTCCAGAGGCCGTGGGGGATGTTTGTGTGTTTCAGAGCTGAGGACACATGATGGCTTTGCCCTGGGACAGGGATTCCTGTTTGGAGAGGGACAGCAGTGGGCGGGGAAGAGGAAATGATGTCAGTTGATAATTGTGTCTGTGAAAGTTTGGGAAGTGTTTGATTCGAGGATGCAGGTTCTCCCCTCAGGACGAGCCAGCAGCATGTCCTGCTGGGGTTCTGACTGAGAGAGCAAACAGGGACACTGTGATAAAGCACGTGTTTCCCCCTCAGTCCATGACCCTTTTCCCCTTGTTTTGGTGGCAGGGAGGCCGAAGGGTGTGAAGGAGCAGGATGTTTACATCTGTGATTACCGCCTGGATAAATCAGCTCACCTCTTCTACAAGATCCACCGGAACCGCTACCCCGTGTGCACAAAGCCCTACGCCTTCGACCACTTCCCCAAGAAACTCACACCCAAGAGGGATTTTTCAGTAAGTGGGTTTGCTCTCAGCTTCCTTACCTGTTTTTAGGAGACTGGATGGAGTTCTGGAAAGCCCCTGACTGTTGATAAATGAAGCTGGGTCAGCCAGAGGGAGCTGATCCTGTAGGGGAGGTCGGGCTCTGCTCCCAGGGAATGAGGACAGGACAAGAGGCCTCAGGCTGTGCCAGGAGAGGCTCAGGGTGGACACCAGCAGGAATTTCCTCATGGAAAGGGTGCCCAGGGAGGTTTGCACACATCCCTGGAGATGTGGGCATCAGGCACAGCTTGGACTCGATGGGTTGGGAGGGCTGTTCCAACCTAACTCATGCCATGATTCTGTGTGTGCACAGAAAAAAGCTGGGGGAAAAGCTGGAGCAAGGCAAACTTGGAAAGAAAACTGGGGGTAACAAAACCTGCAGTGGAGAGGCAAAGAGGTGTTCAAGGGATGGTGATGGTGAGCTCAGAGAGAGTCTCAGAGCAGCAGAGGTGGCAGATCTGCAAACCTTCTGCAATTGAGCTCTGTTCTTCCTGGAGCAGAAGTTTTTGTAGTGGCTTTGGAGAAGGTTCCAGACTCGTGCTGTGCAGAAAGCAAAGGTGGTTTTTATCATGATGGTCCATGGCTTTAAATTTATTTAGAAGATGTGAAGAATCAGACAAGTCTGGCTCTAATTTATCTTAGTACATGATAATTACACACCTCCTCCTGTGAAGTCTCTTTGAGGTACACCAGCATTTCCAGATGTCGTGCATGAGCACTTTCAGAGTATTTGATAGATCAGCACTTCCTTCCACTGTGAATTTGATTTGGTATTGATCAGAATCTTTATTGTTATTGCAGCCTCATTATGTGCCAGACAACTACAAGAGAAATGGAGGCAGGTGAGTCTCCCCTCCCAGACTGCAGAGAAGAGATGAAATAATTCTGATTGTTGTGCCCACTCTCCTCCTGCCCCTTTCCCCTGGGTGCTATGGAAATAAGAAGTTTAAATTATTTAAAGCTCTCTGAACTTCCAGAGAGATAAAAGGGAACAAGTGAGGAGGGATAGGCAGCCTTAATAACGTACATCAGGAAAAGAAAGGAGCCAGTTGAAAGTCAAAAAAAAAGCAGCTGAGTGAGGAGATGCCCAAAACAGGAGGCTCCAGCCTTCCCAGATGGAGGAACCCAGGTCCTGGACCTGCTGCCTGTGTCTGTGGGGCAGTCAGAGCCCAGATCTGCTCCCACTGAGGGCTGGGCCAAACTGCTTTTGGAGGTAAAATATTTTGCAGCTGAAAATAAAAAGCCATTTGTTCTTCAAAGCTGTGTTTGGTGCGGTGCAGATAAAGTTTGGTGGGTGCGAGTGCAGGGACTGAGGGGAAAAAATTGATCTCAAGAGAGCCCCTTCGTATGGATGAGTCCTGGACTTGCTGAGAATTGTCCTTTCAGGTGAGTGTCTGAAAAAGTGATGTTTAAACCCCTCTTCTCCTGCAAGGTCATCCTGGAAATCCGATCGCTCGAAACCACAGATCAAAGACTTAAACCAAGAGGAGGATTCTCTGCCCCTGATGGAGGAGGTGCTGGGGGCCCCTGAGCAGGCTCCAGGGGAGCTGCCCAGCCCCGAGGAGCCCGACAAGGAGCCGGTGGCCAGCGAGAGCTGCGAGGGCGACAAGAAGGGGGACGAGAATCCCTCGGACACGAGGCCGCTCTGCAGCCCCGAGGAGCGGCGGCACCTCCAGAGGGAGAGGCTGAACCAGATCCTGCTCAACCTCCTTGAGAAAATCCCAGGGAAAAACGGTGAGACTTCAGGCTCTGGGTGCACAGCCCCTGCAGGTCGCTTTGCTGAGCTGGGTTGATGAAATGAATGGTTTTTGTCTGAATTTCTTGCACGTGGGCTTTAGAAAGTCAGTTTTCTTTGCAGCCACGTTTTCCTTTGCAACAGAAATCCACTGAATCCGAGTGAAATTTCGTACAACTTTCACGCTGCTTTGTGTAATATTTTTAATAACCACAAAAACTTTCCATAAACCAATTCCCCTCATCATTCCATATCTACAATGGAGAAACTTAACAGACAGGCCAGGAGAAACTGAAGGGAATTTGGAAATTTTCTTTTGACCTTTCATGAGCTTTCTCTGGGTTTGAGTGCCTGCTGTGGGTGTTGTCTGAGCTGTGGGTTAAGGGAACAGGGGTTCCACAGGTGAAGTTTCCCTGCTTTTAAATTGAAGCCCAGGATGAGCCCTGTCCAGTCTCTTCCAAATTCTGGCAATGCCAGACAGTCATGGACTGATATTTAATTTGGGTTGGGAGATCTTTGGAGGTTCTCTGGTCCAGCCATGACTCAGGGCTTGGGTCACTCACCACATTGTCCAGGAATGTTTTACATTTCCTGGAGGGAAACATCCTTTGAAAGAACCGGGAATAAGGAGAGGGGAATTTTGTGTTCAAGGAACGGTGGGAGCTGGCTCTGCTCCGGGTGACAAGGTGGGGATCCCACAGGTTGAACTTGATGATCCTGGAGGTCTTTTCCACCCTCACTGCTTCTGTGATGACTGAAATTCCCCTCTGGCCCTGTGCTCTGTTGCAGCCATCGATGTCACCTACCTGCTGGAGGAGGGCTCGGGACGGAAGCTGCGGCGCCGCACTCTGACCATCCCCGAGAGCAGCTTCAGGAAGTGACCCAGGAGGGGCAGCCGAGCTCTGGGGTCTGTCACTGGGGCTGGGGGCCAGAGCCCAGCCCGGGGAAGGAGGGCAGCAGCAAACTGACAAAACTACAAACAGTAGCACCTGGGGGGCCGGGCCGGCGCGGCGCCCACCCTGCTCTGCAGTGCTCTTGGTGTGTGTGTTGGTGGGCGTGCCTTGTATTGATGTTAGGTACTGAGGAAACCTCGTGGTTATTGTCCAGGATGGTCAAATTTAATTTATTTTTGCTTGATATTCCCACTCAGAGGAAGAAAAAAAAAAAAAGGTAAAAAAAAAAAATAAAGTGTGGAGGGCAGAGGAAAAGGACTGAGTTACTCTGAGGAGGATGTTCCCCACGGTCACTGCGAACCTGGGATTGTACCAGCTGCCCTCGGAGCCGCCGTGGCCCACGCCAGGGAAGGGAATCCAGGAATCCAGAGGGGAGAGGAAAGGCCCAGTGGCTTGGAAGAAAAAGCTGCCCTAAAGCTGTGGCCTCTGATTTGCACAAGTTCCAAGGAGAGAGAAACGTCCCCCCCAGCCGAGCGCGAGGTTCACCGTGGGACGGCCGAGCTCGTGTCCCTGTGTCTGTGCCAAGGAGAAGCTTCCAGAGGCCCTTGGAGCGGGGCAGGAGCGCTGGGATGAGGCACTTGCTGTGCGGGGGGAGGGGGTGGGGTGTGAGTTTTTTCACTTTTTTTCTGCAGAGAAATTTTATAAAAGCGAAGTCAGCTCCTGACGCCACCATTGCTGTTGGTTTTTTTGATAAGCTGTGGTTCTCGTGTGTCTCGTGTGTTGTGCAAATAAAAATCTGTTAAAAGAAAAAAGGAAAAAAAGGAAACATCCAAAAAAAAAAAAAAAAAGAACCAAAAACAAAAAAAAAAGAAAACCCCAAGGACCCTTCTTTCACTCCATGCCCGTCAGGCAGTATCCGAGCGAGTGTTTGTCGTGAGCTGTAGAATTTATCAACTGCTAACACTTCCCTCGTGTGCTGGGGGACAGCTGCTGTCCGGGCGTGGATCCCGCGGGTTTGTCCCCACAGCCCCGAGCCCCCGGGCTCTGCTGCCCCCGGACGGTGGCTTTGCTTTCCTGTCTCAGACGTACACATGCATATCCAGTCCTGTTTTAGGTGTTCTTATAAGAAATCCGGTTTTTAATGTGCCAAGTTGTATATATCTGCTGCGTGGATGTAAAGCAATACCGTAGTTACATGTTCCTTTTTATGGACCAAGCTCGTCCTAATGTACATTCTTGTTATTATTATAATTATTTTACTCTTAGTGGAACATGACTCATTCCATTAACTTTTATGTGTTGATTTAAAAAGAGAAAACAAAACAAAACAGAAAAAAAAAAAACCACAAAAAAAAAAAAGAAAGGAAAAAAACCCTTTGAGAAAAAAAATATTTTATTAAAAAAAAAAGAAATAAGAAAATAGTTTGGAATATTTTCTTACTGTAGAGAAGCACTGTACAGTACCAGGAACCCTGAGTATAAAATACTCGTGCGTGTAGTAGGAATATCGCATGTCCAAACCCTCGAGTTGTCTCATTTAGTTTCAAACAGAAATCATTGTCTCAAATGGTGTTAAACACTAAAAAGTTTTTAAAAAAAAAATAAAGTGCGTACAGAAGCGAGACACTAGCTCTGTCATTTTATCTTTCTTTTGTTGAAAGACTAAACAAAATGTTTTTTAGACAATCAAATGTTAGGTAAGTGCAAAGAATTGTTTTTCTTACTGGTGTAGAAATTAATGACTTTTTTTATTTTTTGGTTATTTTATAATACTGAGCAGACCCGTGTGTCCCCAGGATCGCCGCCGGAGCCAGGAAGCACTACGTTACTGCAAATAGAGCTGAACCTTAGTCTGCATGGGTGTAGGCTGTGTGATTGCTGAAAATAAATGCTGCTAATATATTTCCTTTTTACAAAGCATATCTAAATAGATCATTGTTTTGATGTTAATCTTTGTAAATTATGTATTACCAATTTTAACATTGGATGTAATTGCATAAAAAGCCTGCATCTCAATCCTGAGAGTCTAGTATTAAATGGAAAATCTTTTCCTACGGCTGCCTCGGGGGGTTTTCTTTGCTGAGCTGGGTGGGAGTGTAGATGTGCCAGAGGGCAAAGAGGGATCTGGACAGGCTGGATCCACGGGATCCCCGGGATCCAGGGCCAAAGCCAACGAGGGAGGGTCAGCCAGTGCTGGGTGCTGCCCTCAGCTCACACAGCCCCACAAAACTCTCCAGGCTCGGGGAAAGTGGCTGAAAAGCTGGAAATACCCTGGGGGTGCCGGGGGCAGCTGCTGGACACAAGCCCAGGTGGGCAAGAGGCCGATGGCACCTGGCCTGGACCAGTCCCAGTGTGGCCACGGGGCCAGGGCAGTGACCCCAGTCCCCTTTGCTGCCTCTGCTGAGGAACATCAAACCTTGGGGTCAGTTTTGGGCCCTTCATGGCAAGGAAGAGATCGAGGGGCTGGAGCGTTTCCAGGGAAGGGAATGGAGATGGGAAGGGGCTGGAGAATTCCTGAGGAGCTGGGAAGGGGCTGGAGAATTCCTGAGGGAGCTGGGAAGGGCCTCAGCCTGGAGAAAAGGAGGCTCAGGGGGAATTTCTGGCTCTGCACAAGTCCCTGCCAGGAGGGGACAGTCGGGGGGTCGGGCTGTGCTCCAGGAACAGGGACAGGAGGAGAGGGAACGGCCTCAGGCTGGGCCAGGGCAGCTCAGGGTGGCTCCAGCAGGAATTTCCTCATGGAAAGGGTGGGCAGGGATTGGAAGAGCCCAGGGAGGGTTGGATCCTCATCCCTGGAGGTGGCACTGAGAGCTCTGGGCTGGGGACAGGGTGGGGATTGGTCAGAGGCTCTGGCTGCGCTCCTGAGGGGCTGTCCCAGCTCCTGAGTACACGCAGCTGGGATGGGGACACGGGAACACCCAGCTGGGATGGGGACACAGGAACACCCAGCTGGGATGGGGACACGCAGCTGTGACGTTTCAGAGCGTTCATGTGACCCCAGTGGCTCCGTGGTGGCACAGATGTGGCAGGAGGGCCAGGGCCAGCACGGTCACCCCGTGGGGCTGCAGGGGCTGCTGACCGTGACTGTGTGTGAGGCAAACTGGGGCAGGAGCCGTTCATGGAAGAGATCCAGTGCCTGTTCCCGGGGTATAAACCCCAGTGCCTGGAGCCCTCCCGTCCTGCACAGGTGGCAGATTGGGGACTGTCACCCCTGTGATGTGTCCCACTGTGGCAGGGCACTCACCTGCAGAGAGAGACCTCAGGAATGAAACAGCTTCTCCTCAACACCCCTTCTGTGGAACCTGATTTCTCCTTTTCCCTTTCCCAGTCTGACTCTCTGTGATCATGAAAATGCCAAGCTTGACCTCTACACTCCTTTCAAACCCAATGCCCCAGGCTTGGAGGGCTGTTTATTTTAATAAATAAATAAATAAATGGAAGTACCACCTGGCTTCCTCCCCTCCTGGCATGACCCCATTTCCAAGTCCAGAAGCAGCTGCGGAATTCAATCAAACCTCCTTAAGGCGAGCCAAGGAACATTCCAATTAGGAAATAACGTCACTCGTCTGAGAATAAAAATTCCAGAGAGAGAAGTGAAAATGAGAGCAGAGTGAAAGCAGAGCAGCTTTAGCCTGGCAGCAGAGCCCGGCCCGGGGGCTGACACAGCGGCTTCTTGCCACGGAAGCGGGAAGTCAGAAGGGTGAAACGTGGCCCGTGGCCATGGGAGGGAGCAGAGGCCCAAAAGTGCCGCTGGGGACCGGCTGCTGCTGCCGTGTGGCCGCTCCCCAGTATGGCCACACCTTTCCTTCACTGAGAAGCCCAGCATGAAATGTAAATTCTGGGATGAAATCACAAGCAATGACAAGAACATGAAAAACTTGGAGCTATTTAACCCCTACTGCCATCCTCTGGGCCATGAAAAGATTGGTTGAAGTTATACAAATAACTAAACCAGTGACCTGGGCTGTTCCCAGCGCTGTGCAGCTCCCACGCCGTGGGGCTGGTCCCCAGCAGATTCTCCAGGGATATTCCTGTCTCTGGGAGGCTGCAGCCGCCTCTCCCGTGCTCTGGAGGAGCTTGGGCACCTTCTGCAGGGGCGTGAGGCCTCCCTGCTCCCCCAGGCTGGCAGCCGGGATGCTGAGAACCAGCACAGCCCCGGTCCGAGCCGGCCGCTCCCACCGGAGCTTCCCCAGCCCAGCCCGGGCCACCCACACCGGCCGTGTGGCCACTCCCAGCCCAGCGCTCACACACACACACACGTGGACACGTGAGTCACAACCTTTATTTCCAGCTTTTTCCCCGTGGAACAAGCTCATTCCTGTGGTTACAACTATTCACAGAGTGCTGGGACTGCGGTGGGTGGCGGGGGCCGGCCTGTGCCAGCAGCCCTGGGGCAGAGCAGGGCACGTGGAGGTGGCAGCGGTGGCAGGACACGACGGCACAGAGACGACACGGGGCTGTGTGAGGGCCGGGCAGGGAAAGGACCCGTCCCTGCCCTGGCACAGGGCTGGGCAGCAGCTGAGGAACCGCGGGCCAGAGCAGCTCCCGAAGAGGAGCCCGCGGCTCAGCCAGCGGCTCCGGGGACACGGTGGCAGACGGGGACACCATGCAGCAGTGACAGGCATGGGGCAGGAGCTCCCACGTCCCCTGGAGCCGCCAGCCCCGCAGGTGCTGAAGCCCTGAAGGTGGCAAAGCCGTGGCAGGAGACATCCCCTCCAGGAGCTGGCACCCGCTCGGGCAAGCTCAGCCGCTTCCTCAGGTCCCTTCCGCCTCCTCACAAAATCAGGGACGTGTAACCAACAGGAACGAGCCCGGTGCTGTTTCCATGGCAGCAGCGGATCCAGTCTTCATCCACAGTGGAGAGAAGCTCCAGGATGTCTCCTTTCTGGAAGCTCAGGTGCCCATCGGTGGTGCCCGTGTGGTCGCACAGCGCCCGAACTGCCCTGCACCACAAATGTCACCGCAGGTTCGTCCCCCCGGGGGCTCCAAGCACCCTCAGAGCCTCCCACAGCGCTCGGGGGGACGGAATCGGGTGGAACTGGGGACCTCCTTCTCAGGCAGAGGTGCTCCCTGGGGAGGGATCGGCACAAGGAGCCACTGACAGAGCTGTCCTGCCGAGCAGCCCCCGGGAGTGGGAGCAGAGCAGGAGCTGTGGGGACATCAGAGACGGCACAGAGGGTGTGGGGATATCGGGGTCAGGGCCAGCGAGGAAGGGGAAGCAGCCAAACACCGTTTGGGATGGCCACGTCCCCGCCCTGCTCATTTGGACAGAGCTGTTCTGACCTGTCACAGCTGTCACATGCTTGTCCCAAAAAAGCTGCCATCAATCCAGAAAGCACACAGGAAAGTGCTAAAAAATGTCCCCAGAACGTCTGGGAAAAACAGTTGATCCCAGATGGGCAGAGGCTCCGTTTCCCACATAGCCCAGCAGGGGAAGGCGATTCCCGGGGGTGCAGTCACGGCTCTCCCTTTAGAGATGTGCGGCACCCCCAGGCCGTGTCTGAGAGCAGCCCCGAATTTCCCCCACCCAGGAAACCCCACCAGCAGCTCCCAGCCCTGCCCTCACCTGCGGGCCTGGGGCGGGGCGGGCGTGCTCCGGTCCGGCTGCTCCGGGGCGCGGCTCCTGTCGGACGCCAGGCCCTTCACCGCTCCGGCCAGCCTGGGGGACAGCCAGCGGGACGGCCTCCTGCCACAGAGCAAAGGGAGCCACGAGCTCGCCTGGGAGCTTTTCCCACCGTCTATATCAGGCTGCTGTGCTGATCTGGGAGCTGACACGGAGCCATCGAGCGCCTCTGAGCCTCCCCTCGAGCTCCCGCTGCTCCACAGGACTGAACAAGGCGATGGCAGCAGCACTCGGGACATGCACTGATCCCGGGAGCACAGACCCTGGGCCAGGGGCACTACGAGATCCCCACGAGGCCACCGTGGCGAGCCAGGCACAGAAACCCTTCCTGAGCACACGCTCCTTCCCCCCTCTGCCTGCCCAAGCTGGGGCTTACCTGGACCTGGCCAAGATGCCGTCAGGGCTTTGGGGGAAGCTCCTGGACGAGGGGTTGGTGGCTCCAAAGAGCCGGCCCAGCCAGCTGCCCTTGTCAGGACTAGGAGGATTACCCATCTCTGGGCCAGAAGGCGCTGCCTGGTTCCTGCTGGCAGGAGGCTCTGAGGAAGCAGCGGGAAGATTCTTTCCAGCAGTGGGATCATCCAGCTTGGTGAGTGTTCCAGTTCCAGTGGGCAAGAAGAGGTCTTCAGGGGAAGAGGTCCCTGAGGTGTCAGTGCTGCTGCTGGGCTTTGTGCTGGAGCGTTCAGGGACAGCTTTGGTCTGAAGGAGCTGCAGCTCCGTGCCTCTGGGCTCACTCATGGAAGTTTGGGATTGCACAGCCTGGCCCGGGTTGGGATCCCCTGCAGCCGCCCGCAGCTTCGTCCACCAGACCAAGGGGAACTTTTCCTTGCTAGGAGCAGTGTAAATCCTGGAGCTCTGGCTCAGCTGGCCCCACCAGCCACTGAGGCCAGCCCCAGTGCCCCCAGCGCCCTCCTCAGGGCCGTGGCTCTCCGGGGGGGTGTCAGATCCCAGCAAGGTGCGGCTGAGCTGGTCGCCCCAGCGCAGCACGTGCTGGAAGGTTTGCTGCAGGGCAGCCCCCACTGGGGGGGTAGGGACCAGCCCACCCAGGGTCGCTTGGGACCGGGCCCTCGCGCCGCCCCCTGTGCCCCCCACCCTGCCCAGAGCATCGGGAGGGGTCTCATCCTCCAGGCTGTCCCTGGCAGCAGCGCTCCGGCCCTGCAGAGACGCAGCCCCCTGCCCCGGGATGGGGGGACGGCTGGGACACAGCGGGGACTCCAACCGGCGGGACAAGGGCCGCACGTCCACGGAAAGGTGGTGGTGTTCAAAGAGCAAGTCCAGGTGGAAAGTCAGCACCGAGAGGGGCTGGATGAGCAGCAGCAGCTCGTCAGCAAGGTGGGGAAGAGGGCCTTGGCTCAGGGCAAAGAAGGCCGTGGGTGAGTAAAGCACGGAGATGACACCTGTGGGGACAGGCACAGGTGAGGCCGGTGCAGAACGCCCTGTCCTTGCCACATCCCCGCCAAGAGCCAGCCAGGCTGTCCACGTCCGTCAGAGCACCCTCTGTGCTGGAGATGCACCATGGAAAACGATGCCCCAATCCACCATGGAAACTCCAGCCAGGCGTGGATGTATCCCAACCCCAGAGTGGGATTATCAGCCTGGCACGGATGAGGGGGCTTGGGCAGCACCTGAGCACTGTGTCCTTACCTGGGCTCTTCTGCAGGTGAGATATCCACAACTCCAGCTGTTTAATGCTGAACAAGACAAAGGGAACCCAAATTAGAGCCCCTGGGACAGTTCCAACCTGCCACGGCAGCGGGGCCGGCGGGGCCAACACTCACTTCAGAAGGCCGAGGATGAAGGCATGGAACTTCTGCCTGGTGCTGCTGAGGGGGGCCAGCCCGGCCACGTGCCAGCACAGGGAGTGCAGGGAGCGGGTGTTGGGGCCTGTGGGGTGCAGAGCACAGGCACTCACTGCCCAGGGCACACAGCCCCCAGCCCGGCCTGCAGCAGGAGATGAGGGCATTTGCAGATGCCGTCAGCCTCACCCTCACCTGATTTCACGGAGGCTTCCACCACACTCCAGGGGGAGTTTTTCCGCTGGCCTGTGATAAGATCCTTCTGGAATGGCTTCAGCCCGTCCTCCACCAAGGCGTAGAGCGCAGGGCAGAGGGTGTGCAGCAGCAGGTACCCCACGTCGGGGTTGAGCCGGCTGTCCCCCAGCTGGGCCTGAGGGAGGCACAAGGAGAGGGAAGGGAGGGGAAGGGCAGCACCTGACCCTGATCCTGCTGGGAGAGGTGAGGGAATCCCACCCCTGGGACTCCCAAAGCCCTCCTGCCCAGCCCAGCCCAGCCCAGCCTCACCTTCTGCACCAGGTTCCGTGCGGTGCTGAAGTGGGCGATGACCTTGTCCACGGCGGAGCTGACGGCGACCAGCAGCGCTGGGGACGGAGGGAGAGGAGAGAAGGGTCAGCGTGGAGGGACCCGCGGGGCACCGAGCGGCCCGGACACCACCCCCGGACCCTGCAGCGCTGGCCCAGAGCCGCAGGCGGGGCTGCACCCGCGTTCTCCAGCTCGACCGGAGCACCTGCCGGGGGCGAGCAGGGCCGGGGCCAGGTGCAGGCAGTGCTGCCTGTCCCTGCCTTCACTTCCTTTGCCCTGCCCGCCGCTGTCCCTGCCCCAGCCCAGCGCTGCGGGTGCCCAGGACACCGATCCGCCCCAGGACGAGCCCCTCGCACCCTCCCGAGCCTGGGGGTCCCGTTCCCCCCTCCTCCCTTCCCGCCCCGTTCTGTCTCGCTCCTTCGCCCCCTGCCCCGGGGAGGCTCCGGGGAGGACCTGTCCCAACCTTTCGTTTGCTCTCCATGGGGCCCCTCCGCTCTTCCCCCGCCGGGCCGGGCGCCTCCAGCGGCGGCTCCAGCGGCGGCTCCAGCGGCGGCTCCAGGGGCGAGCGGCTCGGGCCTGGCTGGAGAGAGCGGGGCAGCGGGGTCAGGCGGGGCTGCGGCTGGNACCCCTGCGCTCAGGGAGTGGAGGCCCTCGCCGTGCCCGGCCCGGAGCGCTCCGGGATCGCTCCCACCGCCCCGGCCCCGCAGCACCCCAGGCAGAGCCCCGGAGGGACCCAGACTCACCCCCCGTGCAGGTCTCGTCTCCTCTCTGGGCCGCCCGTGACACCGCGGGGTCCCCGCCGGGACCCCCGAGCCTCCGGACCGGGGCGGTGCCCAGCCCCTTTTCCCCCGGGGGCAGCCCCCCCTTCTCCACATCCCTCGGCTGCCCCTCCGCGATGGGCTGCAGGCTCGGCCGGGGTCTCCTTCTCAGCTGGTGGCCGTCACTGGGTGCCAGCACCTGTCCCCCCGGGGGCGCGGGGGGTCCCCAGCCCACGCCCGTCCCCGGGGGCACTGAGGGGTGCTGGGCCGGCTCTGCCCGCTGGCCCTTGGGCTGCCTGCTGGCACTGCGGGACCGCAGCTCCTTGAAGGTCGTCACCTCTCTCTGTCTGGAGCTGGGATGCCTGGCTGGCCCGTCCTGCTGGGGCTGCGGCTGGGGCTGGGGCCGGGCTGGCTCCTGGCCCGCGGTGCCAGAGAGGAGCTCGCTGGTGGGAGGCAGCTCCGTGTCAGGCGAGAACACGATCAGCCAGTCGCTGCGGTCAACCCTGGCCTGGGCGATCGTGGGCCCAGCCACGTTCCTCTTCCTCCTCTGGGCCAGCTCGTGGAAGGAGGTGATGGTCTTCGTGCCCGTGTCTCTGCAGAGCTCACCTGGGCCGGCCTTGGGCTCTGCCGGCCGCACTGGCCCGAGCGGCTGCTCCGCCCTGAGCACCTGCAGCCGCCGCCGGGGACGAGGGGGCACGGGTGGGGGGAGGCCGCCGG
>VXBU01007799.1:43848-54100 GCA_013400315.1 Bombycilla garrulus
TTATATCTAGCTTATATGGTAGCAGATACTTAAAAACATTAAAAAAATGTAATTTTACAAAATGATACTTTAACCTATCCTTGCAATATCCTGACAGTTTTGCATTGCTTCATGGAAAAATGACAAGAAAAGTGCTATTGATAGAGAATAGGACTAATGTATATCCCTCATTTATGAAAAATAAAGGGTGAAGACAGTTTTAGAGAGTGAACTCAAAAGTCATACATAAGAGAAAAAAGGTTTCAGAATTGATGGAGATAAAGAGTGTCATTACTCACAGAACGCACAGAGGGAAATGGATTACCTAAGAGAAAAGTAATAACAAATATATCCTTATTGAATAAACTTTTTTTTATTCATATCAGTATTTTCTCTGTCAATGATAACATTGAAAAGAACAGGAAAACCTATGCAATAGACCTTTTGAAATGTCAGTGCCTTGTCTACAGTTACTTCAGTGCTTTCTTTATCTCTCTGTTTGACTCCTTGGGACATCACTTTGTGTAAATTCTCAAGGGAAGGGACATTGGTTTGTGTTTACCCTGGTGAACACTGGGTGGAAAACTCAGGCAAATTGTGCAGCTGAACATTGCTGCTAACTCTTCCGCAGTAATCATAGACACAAGAAAGCCATGAAACAACCAAATTTTAATTTCAGAGACAAGGTCTTTTGATATGTTCTTATCCTATTCGGATTGAGGTCCCTAGGATTTTCTCTGGGATTTTGCACATAGGTTGTTGAAAAGCAGATTATCTTCTACAACTTGTGCATTTGTATGACTGCTGTATTTAAGTCTCTGTTTGTATCTGAGCCACGGTTTTGTTTTATACAAGCAAATTAAACTGGATCTGCCAAAGCCATACATCCTTGTAATCCCTGTAGAAATGAACCAAGATGCATAACACTTTCCAGTGGAGTAAATTAACAAGATTAATGGGAGATTTCCTCTTACCTTGTGAACCTAAAAATCCATCTCTTTGTTCACACTAGATTAGTTTTATTCTTTGCAAGTATCTCATTCCTAATTTTACATTCTTCAAAGATTATGAATAATTCCAGACTGTAAATTTCCAGTGCAGCATTTCAGCAGGATGCTCTCTGGGATTTTGATTTCAAATCTACCTTGAGACTTGAAAAGTTATTTTCATCAAATATATACTAGTCTCTGTTTCTGCATGTATTTATCCTCTGTCTTCAGATTTGTGACATATTTACTTTGTAAAATCATCTCCATATAAATAAGACACAGAACATGGGAATCATTACAGCACAGAAGGCTTGAATCTTATTGATGCTGTGAAAAAATGATTTGGTATTTCTGTGTCCACGTACAACTGGAGCATATTGTTTTCAGCTGGAATAAAAAATAAAACACAAAGCTTTTTCTTTGGAGAGTTATCCTTGCAATGACCTACTACTTCAGGTACATGGAATTGCTCCAAACAGCATGAAGAGGTGTTATAGAATGTGTTTCTTTCTAAATGGGTGACTAATTTAATTGATTTATTTTACTCAAAAAGTCACAGTGTCACTACTTAGTGCTTGTAGGGACCTCTGAAGATCATCAAGACCAATATCCATGTTCAAAGCAGAGTCAACTGCAGCAGACTGCTCAGGGTTTTGTCCAGTTTTGAATACCCCCAAGGATAGGGAATACACAACTTTTCTGGGCATTTTCCACTGTGTGACCACCCTCACAGAAAAGAATCATATAATCACAAAATCACTAAGGTTGAAAAAGGCCTACAATGTCATCAAGTCCATTTCATCCTGTCCTTAACTAGAAGTTCTTCAGATTCAAATAAATAAACAATGTTGCAGCCAGAAAGTATAAGAAATATAGTTTTTCAGTGTTCAGGTTTTTTCAAGGTAGGAACTTTGATACAACTTTTTTCTTCCATCACTCTAGGTAATGCTGTAATTTCAATTTGTTTTAGAATGATATTGCAAAGGTGATAGGATAAGAAGCCCATAATAATTCTTGATGTAAAACCCATGCAAAATCCTTACTGTAACAATCAAGTGGAAATTCAATCAAGTTTAGGTTCTATATTTACTTTTGGTAACAACCCTGTCAGAAAAAACTTGAAAGTTAGCAACAGTTCCAATGCATGTGAAAACTATGAATGTGTGTGGCAGAAGCATAAATATGAGCAGATCAATAGGAATCTAACTTCAAAGGGGCAAGAAAGATGTATTTGTGCTATTTTATGGATGTAGAACAGCATCACAATAAAAGTTCATCCCAAAAGATCAGTAGAATAAATTTAAAACCTGTTTAATTTGGAAAAAGCGTCTCCAATAAAACTGCAAAGCAAATTTCTAGTAAACTTCTAGTCTAATATATTCTGATACAGGTCAAGATTCCAGCAGATGTTATTTTAATTTTTTCCAGTATTTAAACATCCCCAGAAGTATATTTGTGTTTCTTTTTTCACAAATCTTACATGATCTATTCCCTTTTTCCTAGGGCTAAATGTTGGATAAAGCATATTGAGTGCTAATTATAAAAGAAAAGGGAATATTGGAACTATAAAAACAAAGAAAGCCATATACTTGATTTTCAGTATGATTTTCTGAGCAGATATAAGGATATTAAAAATACTTGGTGACTAAAACCCCCAAAACTATCTCTTAAATAAAAAATTCTATTTCCTCCTTTTCTTTTTTTTTTTCTCTTTTTTCTTTATTTCATTTTTTTCCTCTTTTTCCCTTTTGCCCTTCCCTTTCTTTCCCTTCCCTTCCTTGTTCCTAATTTACTTAATTAGATATATTCCAGCAATGTGAGTAGAACACCCCATTTTCAGATACAATAATCTGAGAAATGCAAAGCCACTTATTTGCACCTATACAAGGAAATTTGATTTGATATTTCATGACACGACATTGTGACAGTTGTTATTTTCATGAACGCTCATAAAGATATAAATAGAGATGAACTTCAGCCTAGATTAGATAATTTTGTATATAATTAAAATATTATGTGCAATTAAGAATGAAGTCACTGTGGCTTACAAACCTGTACAAGGGTAGCCTGGGTCCTTAAAAGAGCAATTCCGGTGTAAGGTGAACTGACTGTTCTGTTCTTAGCTACATAGGCCCCCATAACTGATTATGCCATTAAATTAATTAAGTCCTGAAAGTTCATGATATCAAAACTCATCTTTACATTCTGTATGTATTCTGGATTAAGGGTATTCTCAATATAGGGACCCTGGTTGAAATTTGATCTAAGTATTCTATATCTCAGAAAGTCTCTGTGGCTTAATTTGTGGTCACCTCTAAAGCACAGAAATAACTTTGCATGCATAAAGCAGAAATTTGGAAGTTTAAGTGAAAAATGTTAAATAACATCTTCTTAAAAACAGAGGAAAATGAAATAATGAAGCATATAAAAATTTAAATACTTAAATACCAGGGTGAGGATCCAGAAATTGTAATTGTTTTTCCTTTGTCATCTAAGTCTGGTTTTATTCAAAATATTAAATTATAGGTAATGAAACCTTCATGAACACTTACTTTCTTACAAAGATATAGCTACGTTTTTGCAGAGGCTTTATTTTCTCCTTTCTGCTGTACTGCAATCTTGAAGTCAGTAGATAATATTTTTTAGTTCTANTTCTGTTTAGTTACTTTCCCAATGTCTTGCTTTTCAGCTTCCTTTTCTCTCCCTCCCTCCCTCCCCCTGAAAGTGTGTGTGTGTGTGTATGTATGTAAACATTGTTAAAAAATTACATAAGACAGCATATTTGTAGTAAAGATGTTGTAAGAGTTCTTAGGGTCAATTTAATATTAGGGTACAGTCAAATGACCTGTTTAAGACTATCAGTACATGAATGCTGTCCAAATAATCCAAATCAGAGACTAAACATGCATTTTTATTGACATTCTTCATGTTTCATTTGTTTACTAATTTTACTTATTTGAATATAAATATGAATAAATGAAATTGTTTTTCATTATTTAGGTAATAAAAAAAAAATCTTGTATAATTTGATTAGGCATCCAGAATAAGGTTCTCACTTCGGCTTCCTATATTTCTTAAAGACAAAAATAGGGGTACATCGTGTGAAACAACTTTTTTTTCCTTATTTTCTTTTTTTTCTTTTATTCTGATATAAAGGAAAAGCCCTTCCCAAGCACTGTGCAAACTCTAAGAGACTTGTAAGTGCAAATGCACTGTGATGAGAGGCAGTTTCATGGTGTGCAGCAGGATCTGGTGTGGCTTGTTCCTATTGAAGCATTCAAAAATCCTTATACTACACAGCCACCTCCTAACTCGTCTCTGCATAACTTTTCCTGGCTACTTAACATGAGCAGGTATATTAAACACCATGATTTTAACATCTTGTTTGGCTCATGAAATGCTGTCTCCAGGTCTGGGCTCATCAGGGCAAGAGAGACAGGGAGCTCCTGGAGCAGGTCCAGTGGAGGGCAACAAAGATGGGGAAGGGCCTGGAGAATCTCCCTGGTGAGGAAAGGCTGAGGGAGCTGGGGCTGCTCAGCCTCGAGAGGAGCCCCAGCTGACAGGGGACCTCCTCCCTGTGTGTCCCTGTGTGCAGGGAGGGGCAGAGCAGGGCCCAGGCTCTGCTCCAGGGCCCAGCCCTGGCACCAGAGCCACAGGCAGGGACTGAGCCCAGGAATTCTGCCTGGACATGAGGCAGAACTTCTGTCCTGGGCAGTGACTGAGTGCTGGGACAGCTTGTGCAGAGAGGGGATGGAGTCTCCATCACTGGGGATATTCCAGACGCCTCTGGACACAATCCTGTCCCCTGTGCTCTGGGATGGCCATGTTTGAAAAGGGAGGTGGGATCAGATGGCCCCACTGTGGTTCCTTCCAAACCAAATCGTTCTGTGCTTCTGTGACCTTGAACTTGAGCTTTAAGCTCATATTTGTCCATCCACAAATTTGTCATTTTATCCCCAATAAGCAAAGGATCTTCTGAATCATGGTATAGCTGCAGCATATGTCTTCCTAGGAGAAATCATCAAGGTGCCATATTTTCACAACATATCATTTTTAAATTGTTTGACAGTTATTTCTCCCATTATTATTTATCATGCTTCACTCCTCATAAACTGGAAAAAAAAGGTTTATTTTCTGGTTAACAGGGTCTAAGAAGAAGATGTCTCTTGATAAATGACAGGATATGAATCAGGGTATATTGCACATTGTGAAACATTTTGCCATAGTAAAAGTGCAACAAATAATAATTCTATCAGCTTTATTGGATATTGGTTGTTCAGTCTCATATGTTAAATGGATCTGGTGCAGCAACTATCAAATCTAGTATAGCTGTAAAATGCACATTCCTAAGCTTTCAGCACCTGCTTTTATAGTGAATGTAGGGATAAGACAAAAATAAGAAGGCTATATTGAGCAGGAGAAACAGCTGACAGTGCCTACCCAGAAATTAGGAAAAATGCCTGAGACTCAAAGCAAGGATGTGCTTCATGATTGCAGGTACCAGGTACATAAACTTCCCTGGAAGAAACAAAATCTGTGTTAGTGTCCACTGTTAATTCCACAGAAGTGACTGCCTCTGCTTTTAACTAAATAAATGAGCAATAGTAACAACAGTGATAGCAATAATAATAAATTAAAGCAATCATACTAGCATGAGGTCTCCTGAGTGGAAGATGCTCTTGAGAACTTCTCAGAGACCTTGCCTGGATTGATGGGTGAGTCTGCACATCACCATGAGCCATCCCAGTGTCTTGTGGATGTCCCAGCTCTCCTCTGTCCCCTCTCCCCCAAAACACTCTTGAGCAGCAAGTGAAGTAACAAACTACAATAAATCCACCCAAACAGTTGTCACAGGAATCCAAGGCACTCCATGGCACACAGAAACAATGATGCACGGGGTTAACAACCCTCAGTAGGATGTCATTGGGAGATCTGAAGCAGTGCAAGGCTACAGGTTACTTCAGTGAGGTGTTATAGACAAAAGGACCTTTCTTTGGGGTACAGCATGAGTTTAGTTAGATAAATTTAGGGTTAGAGAATAGTGTCTGGTCTATTTTATTCATATGTTTAAAGGCGATAAGCAATTTCTCAAAAAAAACATTATCTGCATTAAGACAATAAATGGTCGACAAAGTTTGTTTCCTGCCTCAGGTAACTTTTGTGGCCATGTATTAGCAATAAAATGTTGCCATTCTGGTCATTTGAAAGGTTTTGATAATGGGGATACTGCCCAGCACAAGCAATTTCATGAAGTCCTCTGCACTAGCTTACCAAGCAGCCAGAGTGAGTGTACTGACAGATATTTTACAAGACAGTTATTAGTTTGCTGGGCACAAATGAATTCATTTTTTACCTGAAAGCTGTTTTCCCACACCTCAGTGTTTGGGAAGAATTTGGGCAGGAGACTAAAAGAAGAAAACCCCCAGTATACACATCAGGAGCAACGTGTATATAGCACCTTATATAGAAAAGTGAACCAAAACCTCAGCTTAAAAATTGTGCTATAATGCAGCCAGCGTATTTATTGTCCTATTCTGGTATCAGCTGGCTACTACTGCAGAGGAGATGCTGGCCTTGGTGAAAAAGGAGAGTCAATCACCACTGTTCCTTCTGCACTTTCCTTATTAGAGCTCCAGAGAAATGCAGGGAATATAGCCAAGACCAAAGGCAGCAGCTCAGAGAGCGAAATCAGACACCTGCACTAGAAAAACCCAAGGGGCCATATGCCAGCACAGCGACTGAGCTAAAGAGATCTTAATCTCAGACAACACTGTTTATAGAATGCAGTCACAAATTAATTTAAAGCAATATGGAAGCCAGTGGGGCACTCCACAAGGAGTCAGGAGAACTGTTTTTTAAAATTCTCTTCCTTCATATAGACCTTTTTCTGTGAATTAAATGGACACTTTTTTCTCTTTGTGACTTGTTCTTGCTCATCTTTCTTTTCTCTGGCTTCTGCAGACCAAGTTGTCCAGTTGTGTCTTGTTTTGGAGTATTCAATCCAGCCTAACACTGGTACAGACACTGGCAGAGATAAGACATCTATCATCTATCATCAATAAGAGATCTATCCATTTTCACGTTGCGCTTTGGTTTAGAATTGAGTTGGCCTCTACTTCAGTTTTCCTGTACTACTCTGGAAAAAGATTTTTTTTGACTTCTAGGACAGCTTCTATATCACACTATTGAACCAGAATGGGTCAAAAAAAAAAGGAAAAAAAAAGTTCTTTTTTCATTTCATAAAATATATATCATCATCCCAAGGATAAGGCCTGGAGGACACATATTACCATGAGATATTTAAAAGAATTAAACAGAAGGTTGTGGGAGGTGGCCCAGAGGAAATAGAGATGTGGGCAAAATCTTTGCTACATCCAGCACTGCAGCAAGCAGCAATGCCTGGAAGCTGAATTGCATTGCAGCTGAAGCCCATCCATACTTGAGAAGAGGCTCAGCCTTTTCTGCTTCTTTGACCACTGCAGCATGACACCCCAGAAACTTCAAATCTTCTTCCTTCTTTTCAAGGTGTTGAGATGAAAATGCAGAAATTAAAGTGTAGAGCCTTTGTGTTTCTCTGATGGAGGGCTGATTGGTTAATTTTACTTTAAAGCCTGAAAATATTATATATTATTATGTCTACATACAATGTGCATTTGAGCCTCTATTAATGAACTGAAGCAGATTATAAATTTGTCAGGACCTCTATTTCTTAATATTTGAGTAGAGGAATCATAGTAAATAAATAGGTTCAATCTGAGGCTTAATGAGTCCAAAAGAGCAAAGTGTCTCAGTGGAAAGAGCTACTTACTGGGATCATTATTGTTATTGCTGCAAGCACAGTCATAGAGGTCAAAATTTACCACATTTTTCTTTGTGGGGAGAGTCTTTTGCTTTGCAGGAGATATCTGCAAGTCTTAGAAAGCAGATCTACAGACTGTTAGGAAACTTACTCTGACAGGCTATATAAAATAGATTATTCTGATTTGTTCTTTCCGCAAGAAAGCAGCAGCTTGCTTTCTATAAGCACAGTGGTTCATAAAGCACCTTTTGATGACTGCTTTATCTGATAACCCAATTACTTGCAATGGGAAATGGGGTGTGACATGTTTATATGTAAGGACAACTAACCAGAGCCAGAAATTATCTACATTACCTCTAAAACACTCTAATTCTCCTTTTTTCCTAGTGCTGCATGCCACCAAATTTCTGAAAAGGGGTTGGGGAGGACAATCAGCTTGTGAAAACACAATTTAGCTTAATGTAACACAAAGACTGCACGAAATAAAATGAAAATATGGTGAAGATTAAACCTTTTCCGATAAAAGACATGATATTGCTACCTAATAACTTAATTTTATTACTTTTTTCAACAATATGCATGACACCACACAGCCAAATAAATTTGACTGTCTTTTTGACCTTTGGCTGGTTGATTAGGTTTTCTGTGAGTGACTGATGACTGTCATTGATTTCAAAGTGACTTTGATGATGGTGTATGTGTGATATGTGGCTTGATTTTCAAAACCACCTCTTGTTGGCCTCACTCTAGGTATTTCAGGTCAATAACAGAATTGTAGTAGAGTAAAGTTAAGTCACTGATGAGTAAGTGAGGGAAAAAAATCCATTCACAATAGATTTTGAGATTTTTTTTTTCAGGGAATACTTAGAAACCATCTTCTATCTAGAATAGGCAGTTGAACCTGACCTTTGAAAATTAGGACCAGTCAGAGGTTCACCAGTCTAGCAATTTGAGGTAATTAAAATAGTAATTTTTGAAAGTTCTGGCCAAGACACGGAAATAAAAAAACTTTTAAAAGGAATAGAGTACTTATAACATGTATGTGAAATTTTACTCCAGTAATGGGAAGGAATTGATATTATATTCTCACAGACCTGAACTCACTTTGCATAAATTTCAAAGAAACTACATTATTCAGAAGCCATGGTATTCAGAAGAATGGCTAGACTTGATAATTATTTTAACAATCTGCTGTTTTCTAGCACAAAATAAAAGAAATTACATTACTGAGACTATATTAAATAGTGTGGTCAATCAGTAGATTTATGGATCTCTGGGCACCATGAGACCACACTATGTAGCAAGGACTGCCAAAGAGGTTACACTGCTTGGTGATAGCTTTTCAATTTACCTTTCAAAAGATGTGACTATATTTAGGCATAAATAAATAAATAAATGAAATGCAGAGAAGCATGAAACTCACTGAACCATCCTGAGCATACTCCAGCACGGTCTGTGGAAATGCTGTGAAAACATCTTGACATAGAGCCCTGTACATTCCAGTCCTGACCTCCTTATAGTTCCTATATTCCCTCCAACAAAAAACGTCCGGCTTTGGTGAATTTTGCCAGCTCAAGATGGTTTCACTGCAGAGACTCAGATGAAATGCCAAGTTTATTCCTGCGGGTGACCCAGGAAAAATGAGTTTTGAAGGAGAAGAAAATGCTCCAATATCCCACTTAGTACACTGAAGGGAAGAGAGGACATCCACCCCAAGGCATAAATATAAAGATGGGGATTGTATTATATCTACAGGTAAGCAGGTATGACATTGTACTCTGCTTCACTGTGGTGTTCACTACTGCAACTGGAATGCTCAATTTAATACAGATAATTAATTTTATTATTTTTAAGGATCACTGTTAAGATCAAAAATTATTTTATTTCCTCCTATCTAATGCTCATTATCCAAATATGCTTTGGATACTTATGATTAGATTTGACAGGTATTATAAGACTATCGCATACAACAGTTTGATATAAAACTTAATTTGATAGCTACAGAGTGCTCTGAACTTGAAAGGAGGTGTTCTATACCGCATATTGTATGTGGTGTATGGAAGTGTTCTAGAACAAAAAAAAAAAAAAAAAGCTAGGAATTTGCTCACAACTTTTTCTCTCTTCAGGGACATTCTGCACATTCTTAAATAAACTCTAAAACAAAACCAAAAAAAGACAAACAAACACACTCATTATTTATCTGTCTTATAAATTTCTGTTTTGTCTTAGCAAAAACAAAGTATAGTCACATACAGGTCCAAATATGGCTGACAGTGTGTCAAAACATAGAAAAATAATATATTTAAATAACTTAAATCATAATTGTTGGATTTATCTGTTGGTTTGTTCCGACATTTTTTAATTCATTTATTGTATAATGGAATTCAGTGTAGTCTCATGAGAATGACATTACAACTGTGTTGCCAGAGGCAAACAAACATGGTACAGATGCTTAAGGGAGATAAAAAAATTAAATACTAATATT